>CM054178.1:22257700-22775200 GCA_028829895.1 Sinotaia quadrata
TATATCTTAATTATTTTATTTACGTATGGCTATGGTGTGTGTCAATAATCATTTAAAATTTTTAAATAACCGATATAAACCGAGGCTCTACTCAACAGTAAGGTTTCCGATTATGCATGCACGCCGGTAACTGTAGCTGTCTGCAAATAGAATTCTGGCGAGTGTAAACATATTTATTACTGATATAGGGACAGGGTTTTTTTTACGGTTTCAAGGAGCCAATCTGTAAAGTGCCTAATGCACTAGCAAGATCCTTTCGCATTCACATTGTCTGACTCACTGCGAACTGAGAGGTTTCAGTCACAAAGATAACTGCTCGGAATACTGGCAAGGTTCGCATATTACGTCATTGTACTTAACAGATAACTCCGATACTAAGAGTTACTTTCTCTTATGTGCTACGAAGTTTCGGACGACGATGGCCCAATGCTGACGTATAAAATCGGGCAATGCAGGTCTTCGGGAGTAAAGTAAATGCCTCTATCTTGTGTTGCTGCTGTCACACGTGATTGAAGTGGAATAACATTTTGCTTTGAGTATAGAATAAATGACGCATTCACTTGTAATGCTTATAAAGGTCAAAATCTAGTTTGGGTAACAAGTCTTTAAGTAGTCGTTGTTACTGGTTGGTGAGCAGGTCAGAGGTGGTGATAGGTAGAATTAATTGTCCTATTTTTAATTGGCTAAGTCTCCTGGGTTTTCCTTTTGGATCGAACCTTCTTGAACATGATACAGTGCATACCGTAAACAATTCAATGTACTCTGAAAGGCCTCCAGTGACGTCATGTGACTTTAATTATAGTGCCTACCGTAAACAATTCAATGTACTCTGACAGACCTCCAGTGACGTCATTTGACTTTAATTAAAAAAACAGCACTAGATCTCACTGACTTACAAACCTGTAGGCTCCTAGAGTCGCAATATGTAGCAATAATTGATGCCGGATTTAGCAGCCTCTCAGTCTACACAGGCAGCAAAACGCTTTATATGTCAGACCTTACAAGACGGCGGACTCCCTGATTCACGTCCGGTCGGCATCGTCAATGCCGTTTGCAAGTCACAACCACGCCCATAATTGTGTTTTAGTTTAATCAAATGGTTGAAAGATATCTTTTTGAATGTATCGACTGGGACTATGTGATCTCAGTGTATCTAAACTTTAGATCAGTGTGTGTGTGTGTGTGTGTGTGTGTGTGTGTGTGTGTGTGTGTGTGTGTGTGTGTGTGTGTGTGTGAGAGAGAGTGAGTGAGTATGGGTTTCAGTGAAACACAGCAGAGGAAAATCCCCCTTTCCACTCTCCCTGCTGAACACTTTAGACCCATTACTGTTGAAATAAAAGATAACCGTAAAGCCAATATCCCAGTGTCAACGAATGGATGCTAGGCGCAAAAGGAACGCGACCCATCTCGCTAATTTCCCAGCATTCACTGTAAAATATTTGTTTGGTGGTCTTTGATGAAAATTCACAAACTGTTCGTGTGAGTCAGGGTAGTGAAAACGAGAAGCCTGTGTGAACAAATCTTTCAGGAAATTATTACGACAAACTGAAAAATTATTCACCGTGTAAAGTCACTATAATCGCTGGTAAACAAGAAAAAAAAAAAGAAAGGTATTGCAAAATATTCATTAAACATTTCTGCTTTAGGAAAAGACCCCCAAAAGCTGTTATACAGTATACTTCCGGATTCAGTTTATAGGCACTCGGCCACAATGTAACTCTTTTACAATTAGATTTCCGAGTCACCATGATTTTCTCATTTATTCTCGTCCACTTCCTGGTCCCAGAAAAATTATATACAATGGATTCGTCCTCTAGTCATAGGCAAAATATTATATGCAATTGATTTGTTTTAGGCCATAGACAGCATATTATATGCAATTGATTTGTTTTTGGCCATAGACAGCATATTATATGCAACTGATTTGTCTTCTAATCATACTGATAGACAACATAATAATAAGCAACTTATGTGTCTATGGCCATAGACAAGATATGTCA
Source organism: Sinotaia quadrata (assembly GCA_028829895.1). Taxonomy (NCBI): domain Eukaryota; kingdom Metazoa; phylum Mollusca; class Gastropoda; order Architaenioglossa; family Viviparidae; genus Sinotaia; species Sinotaia quadrata. The sequence goes on from CM054178.1 coordinate 22,259,701, forward strand.
GGCAACTGATTTGTCTTTTGGCCATAGACAGCATATTATATGCAACTAATTCGTTCTCTAGTCAAAGACAACATATGTTAGCTTACCTTTAGCCCGAGACAGCATTTAATATTTCGATTGCTCCTTCAGTCCAAGACACAATGGTGAAAACAGCTGAGACCTACCTAGCTCCAGGCAGCATATATGCTGATGATCTCTCCCCATCCCCATCCTGCATTCTGTATTCCAAGAATTTCTCTCTTAGTTCCAGACAACATATATGAAACACATTCCTCCCCATAGCCCAACACAATTTACCGTATACAACCAATTCGTTCCCTAACCTCAGACATCCCACTGTACACAATTTATCCTTTCCCTAACCTCAGACATCCCACTGTACACAATTTATCCTTTCCCTCTTCCCAGCCAAACAATGTATACAACTGATGAATCTCTCCAATCCCATATTTCTTAACTGTATACATCTGATTTCTCTCCTATTCCTAATCAACATAAACAACAGATACCTTCCCTCGCCCCAGACAACACAATATCTACAAATGATTCCTCTCTCTAGCCCCATACAGTTTAATGCATACAACGGATCCCTTCCCTAGCTCCAGACAACATAACGTATACAATGATCTCTTCCCTAGCTCCAGACAACATGACGTATACAACTGATCTCTTCCCTAGCTCCAGACAACATGACGTATACAAATGATCTCTTCCCTAGCTCCAGACTACATGACGTATACAACTGATCTCTTCCCTAGCTCCAGACAACATGACGTATACAACTGATCTCTTCCCTAGCTCCAGACAACATAACATATACAACTGATCTCTTCCCTAGCTCCAGACAACATAACGTATAGAACTGATTCCCCACCCACTCACAAAGTCACCAGCATACGACTGATTCCTTTTCAGGTTTCAGTGACTGGTGGTGGAAAGCGGGTGGCATTCACCGTTCTGCACACTGACAGGTCTGACAAAGTTTAGATAATCAACTTTATATCACTCTGAGGGCTGAACTAGCTCAGTCCTTTCATCAGCTTGTAAATGCAATGACTACTGCGTGATGACCCAGTGATTAGAGATTACAAATCAATGTGCAGCAATATTACCTAAAAAAAAATGGTACAGTAAAACCGGGCTGAGATGACACACTGACCCAGATAAGGGAGGAGTTAGTGCAGCTGTCATACAGACTGATTCATCTAAGTTCTTTCACCTTGCAGAGCAGTACTTGTGGGAAATTATTAATAGACACTTCATTGAATGCAGACCGGTTTGAACAAAATTAAATACTGAACATATACATACACTTCCATTCCTCCTTCGCTCTTTGTCTGGAATTGTGATATCACTTGCTGGCTAGAAAGAAATTGTTGGTTAGATTTGGTTTATACTTTCTTCACCTCGCTGATTCCGCAGAAATGCACACTTTCTAATGGGTAGCTTTGCACTTTGGAGCCCACCATATTGAGCTAAAGGCGCTTAAGGATCACCCGGAAGTGTATGGGTGTATCGTGTTTGTACTAACATTTCGATACTTACTTTATATCTTTACTTTGGTAGGTTGTGTATATGACGTCACCAATGTCCATAGAATGTAGGTTAAACGACTTAATATTGAAAAGTCAACAGTAACCCTAAGAAATATGTTTTCTCAAGGCATGAAGAGTTTTATCCATTAAGAAAGGTGATTGTACTGCAATTTGGTTCAATATAGTTTCCTGTTTAACATAGTTGTAGCTATAATGTCCTTCACTATTTTGTTACGACCTAATGATCCCACTGTTGTGTTTACATATTTAATAATAGATTTTACGCACATGTCATCATAAATAGTTATTTCACTCTTGAAGTCTACACAAGCAAGTAAAAGTTGATTAAGATACAATTGACAAATAATTAGAAATGATCACATAAATTTAAATCATCAATGACATATGACTGTTGTTCAGTTTACTTAAACTGGAGAAATATATTTCTACGTTGTACTCTTACAGTATGTGTCTGTGTAGACCATGCACAACTCTTGTCTCCATGTATCACCATTTCCCCCCACAATCATTTTCCCTACATTAATTTGAAGAATTGCCGACGTCTCTTGAACTTGGCTTGAAACCGTTAATCCATGTAACACGTGAATAATAAAGACAGCACTGCACGTATACATCCGTGACACGTAATGTGACCAATGACGTGACAGGACTAAACTGCCCTCCAAAATAACGCATTAATTATAAAGACAGCACTGCACGTATACATCCGTGACACGTAATGTGACCAATGACGTGACAGGACTAAACTGCCCTCCAAAATAACGCATTAATTATAAAGACAGCACTGCACGTATACATCCGTGACACATAATGTGACCAATGACGTGACAGGACTAAACTGCCCTCCAAAATAACACATTAATAATAAAGACAGCACTGCGCGTATACATCCGTGACATGCAATGTGACCAATGACGTGACAGGGCTAAAACTGCCCTCCATATCATACCAATAAATTCGCTTGTGGTTAGAAACTGACCAATGATAAGTCACGGGACTAAACTGCCATCCAAAATATACAAACTAATATAATTTCTATAGCAACTGACCAATGCTTTCAAACTTCACACCTTAATATACATTTCTACATAACTGTTTTTGAAGAAACAATTTTTTACTTCTAAAGAGTATAAAGAATATAATCAATAACTCTAAAACAATAACTGATCTAATCTGTCTTATCTTACATGTATATATTAGACAGGTTACTTTTGATGATGTATAACATTTATAATGCGCATAGCACCCTTACCGAACTCTGCTTATAGAAATGTTTATGGATTACAAAGGATAACGAACATTTACAATGCATACAGTACCTCAAACGAACACTACTTATATTAATGTTTGAATGTATTGCAATGTGTGACCATACGTCATTTTACTGACAGTCACGTGAACTGTGCACTGTGTCTCGCACTCATTCCCAAGACGCAATCTGAATAAATAAGGAAATTACTGTTCGACAATTTTGCTGGTGGTAGTGCAGAATGAAACCGGCTAGGTATAGATATCAAAAGTGACTCTTACAGACCTATCTCTCATGCACACATATACATACACACATACACATACAAATATGACAGAGATAACTATCATGCGCGCACATATACATACAACCAAACACACGCATACACACATACACATTGTTTTGCCCACAACGCACACACATTTGTCGATATGTGTGTTAAGGAGCTTTTAGTGCTTGGAATTGTTTTAACTTTGAACTGGGATCGAACCCCCGGTTCGAGATAAGTGTCCTACCAAGCTACCGCTTGTCCCAGACAAGACACGAGGATAAGCTTCACTGAGCGCTGTACCGTTGAGTAGAGTTACAAGATTTTAACAGAATTATGCTAGACCAAATGGCGTTCATTTTAGATAATTTTTCTTTATATTTTAAAAGTATTTTTATTATTGAAATTGAAGGGAAAATCCTGCTCACTGAATGATTTACAGCATTCTAAATTCGGATACTGTATATCTTTTCTAGTTTTTTCTTTACGCTTAATTTGTTTATTTATTTCACATGCATTAACTAGGCAAAGACAAATTACTTTTCTCTTATGTACTGTTTTTTCTATATAACTTTTTTGTTTCTATAGACTAATGCTTGTTAGATTTTCGGAGTCCTGTGTTCTGTATCTAGATTCCAAGAAAAAATACCTCTCTACGTCTATGGCTGTTACTTGAAAATCGACACGGCAGGCCACCTACCATAAATTGTACTGAAAAAGTAAAATCCACCCTTAATATATCATTCTCCATTTTTATATCCGTTTTCGTTGTAGCAGTTTTAGTAGGTAATTCGGAAATAAAAAATGCTCAATGCAGCCACTCGATGACGTCATCTGATGTCAAAGAACTCCCCATTCCGACGGGTTGAGCAATCCAGTGGTTCAGTGCAAACTGCACTCTAGTGGGCGACTTGAAATAACTCTAGAGCTGGTGATTCTGATGTTACACGATCTTCTGCCAACGTCCGTTGAATGACGTTAAAACCATTTAATCATCCACCCACGACTATTACACGCTGCCAAACGATTCTCTGGGACAAAGGACTAGAGTGAAGGAGGACGTGAGGTAAGGGTTGTGAACAAAGTCCATAGTTCAGAAGCCAATGTGCACTTTATGTCGCGCCCGTGTAATTCTTGATTGACCACGCCCATTGGGTACTGCCGGCGGACGCTGCGTACGGTGTTAATACACAACTCCTCTTGCTGTGACAAGATGTCTGCGGCATTTGTGTAGACTTCTGCACTCACGGTCAACCGCTGCCACACAGGTGTGTTTTGCAACGTTTTCTATCTTTCTTTATCTTTAAAAAAAAAAAATGTAATAGATTGGCACACGCATACACACAATTTGACGGTCCCTTATCTGAACGCGCCCTGCATTTTGTGGAGGAACACACCTGGGCGCCACGTCAGTTTTGCAGGTTAGTGCGCTGACTTTTAGTTTATCTTACAAATGTGTGTTTAGTGCGCTGACTTTTAGTTTATCTTACAAATGTGTGTTTCATGTACGTGTATTTAATTCCTGACGTCAGTTTTGCAGGTTAGTGCGCTGACTTTTAGTTTATCTTACAAATGTGTGTTTCATGTACATGTATTTAGTTCCTGACATCCCCCCCACCCATCACCTCGTCCCCAAATCCTATGATAGTTTAATGCAAGGGTAGGTACTGTTCCTCGTCAACACAAGACAGAGGAAATAGACGAAAGAAAAGTGCACGAAATATGAGCAGAACAAAAATTTACCACGCAATCGCTAGCGAGTGGCAAGCTAATCAATTTTTCATATAGTGTTGTATACGAGATGTAAAGATATTAACCCCACCAACCAATCTCCCGCAATCCTGTTGTCACGGCAGCGCGATGGCAGCCGATTTGGCGTGCACACAGGTACGGGCGACAGGAGGTCCGTTTGTTCTGTGGTTAATTTAAACAGAAGTGCTAATCGAACGATCGGGATGGGTGGAGGGAAATATTAGTTTTCCTATTTCGCACAAGAGCACTCGCACCGGTATCAAAGTGTCAAAGCCACGAAGAAGGGGTGGGGGATCCTCAAGGCGTGGCAGCTTTGAAATGTGTCATCTCGGGTGGGTACTTGCTACTCTACTATTTCTTGGCTTTGCTTCGTTTGACTTTTAAATGAACTTGGCTGAAAAGTGATGTGCTAAATTTTCCATACGGAATCCGTTCTTGTAATGTGGGGACGATATTACGTCATTTTCTTTCTGTCTCTAGTTAGCTTGTCCGAGTTCTGGTACTAAAAGAGTGGTGATGAGGATACATTTGCAGCCACATTTGTGCTCTGGAGAATTATATTTTAAAAAAAATATACAGGTGCATTTAGTATATGCGGGGTGAGAAAGAAGGGCTTCCTGTCCGATGAAATAGCGACGCGACGATATTTGTTAGTAGTGGTAAGGGGGCTTAACTCTCCTAACTACTTAAGGAGAAACGTTAGCGAATGCTAATGAAAGTCCTAAGATGCTTGTTTAGTATGGAAGATTGTTTTGGATTTAATTCTCTGGGTCCACCCAGGCAGTGACGTAGCAATAGATGGCGCAGGTTGTGCAATGCGCAGGGGCCCCGGCGGTCAGGGGAGTACCTGGCAATGAGCGGAGTCTATATAATATATTGTGTGCAAGAACGCTGTTTTCGTTTAAAATCGAAGGGGCCCACCACCGCAGCTCTGCACAAGGTCCCCCAAAACAAACAAACAAACAAACCAAAAAACCGAAACCAAACAAAAACAAAAATCCCACAACACAAAACCTCTCTACGCCACTGTACCAATCACTGTATGTGCGTTATATCGCTGTGCATTGCATATTTGTATCCGTTTGTAGGGCTATTTCTAAATCTGTTTCAGTATTAAACGAACAATTTTCTGTTCCACTGACAGGAAATACTTTAAATATATATCCAAGTTATTCACTGCTAATTAACAGGAAATACTTTAAATTTATATCCATGTTATTCACTCCTAATTAACAGGAAATACTTTACATTTATATCCATGTTATTCACTGCTAATTAACAGGAAATACTTTACATTTATATTCATGTTATTCACTGCTAATTAACAGGACTGAACATCTTGGATCCCAGTACATCAGCATCCCTCAGCTAATTCGAAACAGTGTTACTAGGGTTCAAATTCTTTAGCGCCCATCAGTGCACGTAACTTACTGTATTACCGCTGAATTCATTCCTTGACTTTACACCAAACACAGTTGTCTAGTGCCACTTCAGCTTTATACCGGACATGTTATCGAGTGCCACTTCAGCTTTATACCGGACATGTTATCTAGTGCCACTTCAGCTTTATACCGGACATGTTATCTAGTGCCACTTCAGCTTTATATCGGACATATTATCTAGTGCCACTTCAGCTTTATACCGGACATGTTATCTAGTGCCACTTCAGCTTTATACCGGACATGTTATCTAGTGCCACTTCAGCTTTATACCGGACATGTTATCTAGTGCCACTTCAGCTTTATACCGGACATGTTATCAAGTGCCACTTCAGCTTTATACCATGTATTATAACTAGTGGCCACTTCAGCTTTATACCGGACATGCTATCTAGTGCGACCTTGGCTGTACGCATGGCATTTTATTATCTAATGCCACCTCGGTACTACCACTCCGGCTTTACACCGTTTACAGTTATCTAGTACTACCTCGGTTTTACATCAAACATTGACGTTAAGTACTACCCTCATCTTTTCACCAAACGATGGAGTTCTAGTACCACCCCGACTTTACACCAAGTATTGGTATCTAGTACCACCCCGAATTTACACCAAGTATTTTTATCTGGTACCACCCCGACTTTACACCAAGTATTTTTATCTAGTACCACCCCGACTTTACACCAAGTATTGGTATCTAGTACCACCGCGACTTTATACCAAGTATTATTATCTAGTACCACCCCGACTTTACACCAAGTATTGGTATCTAGTCTTAGACATTTTAGAGTGTTGTCTAAAGAAGTCCTAACTACCAGTAACCTTTTCTATACATTCCGCCCAAATACGCTTTTTCCGTCCACTTGTTATATTCCGTTTGGTTTCGTCTTATGAAATCAAAATTTTGTTTTTAAGTTTATAAATATGTAGATCATAAGGAGATATTATACTGGCCCAAAACGTCAAACTCTGTCCTCAAATGGACTGAACTGAAACGTGAAACTTTTGCGATTGGGTTATCTTTTCCTGAATAGAATCAAACCACAGGTCAACAGGAAATGTGAACTTTCCCAGTTTGATCCTATCTATGTACTTGTGTTAGTTTTTACAATTGTTATTTTATTTATAATTCTGTTTTTTCCTGTGTGTGACTACTATTGGGTTTGCCTTGCGAGATAACCGAAAGGAGTTAAGCGGAACGTGGACAGCAATTAATCAAATGCGTTCTTTTTTTTGCCAGATTTTATTGAGTACCTCGGCTTATCGCGCAGCGTAGGTTGACAGTCTTATTTATAATTCGATTTTTTTCTTCCTTTTACAATTTGTTGCTAACTTTTGAGTTTATATCTCGTGTGTTTTAATGGGTCAAAATGGCAGCACTGCACATCAGCGTAGGTGTTTGCATGCATATTCGTCTTCAGATAAAGCAAGACACACACACACACACACACACACACACACACACACACACACACCACACACACACACACACACACCACACACACACACGCACGCACGCACGCACGCACGCACGCACGCACGCACGCACACACCACACGCACGCACGCACGCACGCACGCACTCAACCACTCATATTTCCTTTCTCACTCTCTTTTTCTCTCTCACACACACATACACGTAGGCTCATAGACACTCAAACTTTTCTCTTTTGTTCTTTCAATCATTATTTCTCGCACTTTAAAAACTTTCTCTCTCTCATACACACAGTACACTTTCTCTCTCTTCCTACTCTCTCATTTTTCTTTCCCATTATTATTCTTGCCTTCACTTCCGCCCACTCCCAGTTTTATTCACTATCACTCACACACTTTGGATCATCACTATGAATTTGTATTATTTGAAGGGAAAAGAAAGTGTTTCTATCAAGCTCATTTGTATTGTTAACTATGGTAGTAAAATATATTGCGTATTTGTGATATATTTAAAAAATTATTTAATGATGCATGTTGTGGAACGTTATGGTTGTCTCCAAACTTAGCGAAGGGCCGTCACTCACTCACTCACTCACTCACTCACTCACTCACTCACTCACTCACTCACTCACTCACTCACTCACTCACTCACTCACTCACTCATTCACTCACTCACTCACTTGCGTGTGCCTTTAGAGAAAATGATAGATATGTCTTGCCCACACTAAAAACACCTGTCCTCACACCCACTTTACAAGGACTGTATTCTAAGAAAATGACAAATACGTCTCCCCCCCCCCCCACTAAAAACCATTTTACTCGGACTGTACTCAAAGTATTCTTCACTTCCGCTTTTTGCTGCTGAACGATCCGGGTAATCTAACCTGATTGCAATCCACCCGAGAGAATATGTTTGATTAATGTATGTATGAAGAAAGGAGCCTAAATAAAAGTTAGGCACGATCTGCCTTATGACGGCCTATATAATATTAAAGGACTTTTTATTAGGTTATTATTATTATTGGATGGGGTGGAGCCAAGCACCAAGCCCACCATTTTGCTAAGGTTCCCTGTAATTTTACTTTCGTTTATGGTAATGACATCATTAAATATGTTGGTTTAAAAAAAAAATTGTATCAACAGGCTGGCAGGTTGCGAGTGCTGTAATGAACAATGTATTACAAAGCTTTTCTTCTTCAATTTCTTTGGTGATAAGGGATGGTAGTCACTCCCCCCCCCCCACGCACTTACAGCACTTTATGAAGATTTATGAATATCTTTATGACGCTCTCTTTCTTTATTAGCCATTTTTTAAAATTAAATTAAATTCTATCTTACAGATATCTGTTCAATTACTGGAACAGCGTTTGAAGGACACACAGAGGACAGTGATATATCCTCATGTGTATGTCAGTTTCAATGTTTATATTTAATTGACCCTCGACAGTAAGTCGAGTTTAAGAAAAACCCAACGAATTGCCAACTGTTATACAAATTACTGATCTGGCAGGTAGCCACTTGTCTCTCGAGATTTTTTTAACTAGATTAATACAATTCTGAAATGTGAATTTTAAAAAAAAAAGAATATAACGTTAACTGCGATGCCATATTTTGTGAGATTTGTGTTTCTAATTTTGACATTGAACTAGAAACATAAAAATAATATTAGCAATTATATTTGAAAACTAACTTTAAGAAGAACAGGTGACTAACAACGAACAAGATTAATCTTTTCATAAGCTATACGCATACTGACTTTGATGAGATTGGCTGTTTTTGTGAATAGATTTTGACCAATTAGCTGGCATTTATAGAGAAGAAATTTTGAGAAGTAACCTGGCTATTAGAGTGAGAATATTTTGAGAAGTAAGTTGGCTGTTAGAGTTTACAGATTTTGAAAAGTAAGTTGGCTGTTAGAGTTTACAGATTTTGAAAAGTAAGTTGGCTGTTAGAGTTTACAGATTTTGAAAAGTAAGTTGGCTGTCAGAACATGTTAATAATTAAGCTGGTTGTAATAATGAACATATTTTGACAAGTGAAGTGATTGTCACATTAATCGAGACGGACTATTAAATAAATTAAAATATTTTTGACCACTAAGCTGGCTGTTATAGTAGATACGGACTTCGACCAGTTTTCTGTCGTTACTAAGGCCAGTATTCAACCGATTGTAGAAACCAGTCACAATATTAGCAACACCAGCACTGTTTAACAATTGACTGATCATAATTTTTTTTTTATACAGCTAATGGTGACATACTATTGTTTCCTTTGTGGAATGAAATACAAACAAACAAATCAATGGGAACACGAACAGTTCTTGAAAAGAGAGAGAAAAAAACGAGAGAGTTAATTTTGCGTTAGGGGTTTACTCCCAGGTCAGTGACAAAAGATACGAAAAGATGGATTTCTTTGCGAAACCAAGTAAAACAGAGAAAAGAAAATTTCTAAAATTTCTGTTTTTTGAGATGTAATTAATCTTATGCAATCTTTTTCGACATATACACGTCATTGACGAGCGGTCCATAGGGTGGTCGCGAACCCAAAACACAGTGACGGGAGCCAAGTACCTCGAAACTCCTAAGACGAAAGTCCCCACCCAAACTCTGGAGACGAGGGAAGTCAACATAACAAAACACACACACACACACACACAGACACACACACGCACGCACGCGCGGAGCAAAAGGAAACCACAATACTACAAATAATAGTACCCTGTTTCACTTGAATTGGAATATCTGATCTTAATCGGTGGTAAGAAAAAAGCCAATGCAATTCAACCCATCACGGGTGTCACGCATAATTTTAATGGCGTTTTTCTTCAAGGGCGGTAAGTGTTAGCCTCTCCAACAGTTGCCTGTAGTTTCAGTTCTATATCACCGAATTGTTCGAATGTATTCCAATGTCAAGACAGCGCGTGAACGCTATGGCATACCTGCCTACCTTCCGCTTTTAGCGGAAGAATCTCCCGCTTTTACCTCGAATCTCCCGCTCTTCCGCTTCCAAAAGAAATCTTCCGCTTTCATTTTCATTTTCAATTTTTTTTTTTCACGATCGATTATGACAGGACGAAAAACTTACCGTGCGTTCAATAGAGCTAACGGCGGCGTAACTCTAACTGCTTCTCTGTCGTCTGCTATGAGCTCTTCAGCATACGAGTCCTTTTCTAACACTTCCGGAATCTTATTCGTCGGCCGTTATTAATTTTAGTTGACAAAACAGAATTTCGCTCGTGAAATAAACATTTTCTTTAAATATTTTTTATGTTTAGAAGTTAGAGCTTAGCGGGATAAGCAAATTCGGTTCATAACGTTTTTACTGCCGTTCGACCGATAGACGAAGTTCGCTTTTTCAAAATGGCGGCCACGTAGCGATAGTATATGCGTGACAATTACGAAATATTTACTTTAATAAATAACATTCAACTTACATGTAAGACAGTCTATGCAATTTTCTTCAGAAATTATCCGTCCTAAACGTGCTACTTTGACGAATTATATTGCAATGCTAGGAAAAAGATTGGCGTTTTCAATAACGGTAGGCCTATGTTTGAAACCGCATTGAAGTTCAAATAATCATTTTTCTAGAATCCGTTGTAATTATTCTTATATAATATGTAAGGCTTCAAAATTTATTTTTTAAAAAAAAGTGACACAAGTTTTAAAACAAAAGATCATCGGCGATAAAGAAATGATCCTGAGTCAAATTTGAAAGTAATTTACGGAATTGTGAACATTTTGATTTAGTCGAATTTTTTATTTTAATCATTTCTGCTAAAAAAATAATAAAAAATTAGAAATATATATACATGTATTTGTAAATTAGCCGTTGATATTTTGTGATTACGCAGTACACACATTATTATAATAGAATTTTAGAAGGCATGATAATAAATACACATAATTGAACTTGAACACGGTTGAAGACAAAAGAAATGCATAAAACATTAAAAATAATAATATTAATCATATCCAATTCTTAATTAACAAAGCATGCTTATTGAAGAATAATGTCTTTTTAATAACATTTTAAATGTTACAGGAAGACTTTCACTGTTTTTTCTCTAGTCTAATGGACATGTAAATTTAGAAAAATACAGGTGTTTTATATATTTAAATCATTTATAAATTAAAATCTGAACCAGATATTCTAAAACTAATAACTGGTATTGCTTTCTCATAACAAAGACAACATATATTCCAAATTTTATTAATGTGGATTGATAAATATATTTTTTTTAAAATTTCTTTGCAATATTCTGGTTCTATGTAGTATTAGAAAATAAAAAGACTGTACACTGAGGATGTAAAGGATAATAATATATAGTATTAGTATATTTAATTCTGAGAAATGACTAAGAGCAGTCCAATGTAGTATGGATAGGGTATATTTATTTTAAAAAAATAAACCACTTGAACACTTTTAAAGTTCTGTAGTCTTTATTTTACTCAAAATGACTTTTTTCCTCTGTTGAACTAAATGCTAAGACCCCTTTTGAATAGTTGTAATTATTCCATGTCCCTGAAATTTGGTATACTAGTTTCTCATACATAAAATTAAAAGGTTGTGCATGGATGAAAGCCTATATGCTTTAGGTTTAGGTAAATTTTATTTTTTTAAATTCTACATGTTCTCCCAAAATATATATTTTAGATGGGTACAATAAAAAAAAATCATAACTTTTTTCTTAAAATTTTTCAATAGGCACATGTTCCTTTTTGTGGCTTGTACATTAGATAATAAAAAGTTAAATATATATTTTTTTAAAAATCCATTTATGAAATATTTAATGAATTTCTGTAAAAGTTAAAATCATGATGCGGTACTTCAATGGCCCATTATTCTGAAATGTGAAGATCCTTCTTCAAATGAAGTCTAAAGAAATATCTAAATAAAACTGCCTAACACTTGGTGTGCTTGACAAAAATTCATCTAAAATAAACAGTGGAATGGAGACTAGACAAAATGTAGACAAATTGTTGTGCTTTGCATTAATCATTACATTATTGGTAAGTTTATTTACAAATATTAACATTATTTTTTTTATTTTGCATTTATTTTATATTATTGGTATTTCTATTAAAAAGCCAGACTCCGCATAAAATCTTCTGGTTTCCATTCAAAATCTTCTGGTTTTGGACCAGTGATCTTCTGGTTTTCTAAGGTGGGGGGTAGGCAGGTCTGCTATGGGCTAGATATGATAGTCCCGGAATCTGAGTTGTCTAACCTGTGACCCAATCGGAAAGCGAGAGAGAGAGAGAGAGAGAGAGAGAGAGAGAGAGAGAGAGAGAGAGAGAGAGAGTGTTCCAGCTACTATACATCGTACGTCTTACAGGGTCTGGCTACCCACACTTCTTACGCATATATACTCGTGTGAATGACGTACACACTACACATACACGAATGACTATTGCAGCCCCATCCTACTCACAGGCAGGACTAACAGAATTTGCTCCTAAGTCACCTTCACCTATCATTTCCTTACTTGTGCTACTCGAGTTGGGCTACAATGACAAGTGCTACTCGACTCGCGCTATTCAAGTAGGGCTATAATGGCAAGTGTTACTCTACCCGCGCCACAAATGTAGGGCTACAATAACAAGTGCTACTCGACCCGAGCCACAAAGTAAGGATACAATGACAAGTGCTACTCGACCCTCACTATGTCTACAATGACAAACGCTGCTTGACCGTGCTACACAAGCAGGGGTACAATGAAAAGTGCTACTCGACCCGCGCCACAAAAGTATGGTTACAGTGACAAGTGCTACTCGATCCCCGCAACAAATGTTTCGCTCTAATAGCAAGTGCTACTCGAGTCAAACTACTTAAGTTGGGCTACCAGGACAAGTGTACTCGAATACCGAGTGCTTGTGCTACCGTGAAACTCACATTTGCGCTGCTCGCAATCTTACCACTCGAATTACAGTTGTCATACCCGAATTATCCGCTATCCTTGTGCTACCCACACTCGTGCTTCCAGACAACCTTTCCGAGTTAACCGTGCACACACTCTATAGTCTATACGTCATTGTACTAATCCTACTGGCGGTATCTCTGTAACTGCTAATAGTATTTGCTCTACTCGTACATGCACTATCCGTTTACGTGCTGTTCATACTTGCACTATCCGTTTACGTGCTGTTCATACTTGCACTATCCGTTTACATGCTGTTCATACTTGCACTATCCGTTTACGTGCTGTTCATACTTGCACTATCCGTTTACGTGCTGTTCATACTTGCTGTCACAGGAAATGAGGGACCGAAATTATATTTTATTTCATTTTAAAAAAAACCGCTAACAAAACTAGTTGAAGTAACCCGAGTTTTGTTATTTTTCGTATGTAGCATGTAACTTCCAGTAACGGTCACCTAAGATCTCTTTAGTAGACAGACGTTCGTGACGCAGTGTGTGTTAATTATCATATTGAAAATATATATTAGTTTGTGAAAGATATGTATATTAAATGATTGGGACAACTGCGCACTTCGAGTCACGTGTTGTTGACAAGAGGAATGGCCAGTGCGCAATTAGAATTGGCTACAGAAAAACGTGCATCGCAATTACCACTTTATATCCAAGGCAAAAATCATGTCACGGGACATAGCTTCTGGAAGTTTTGGAAACCTTCAGTGAAGGCTATATAAGAGGCGAAATGAAGACTTTACTCTCAATGTTGAAAACGTCGATTCGTCTGAAGCCAGTCTAACTTCACGTATGAATTATCTCATGTACAGAGATTTCATAAAGGAAAGCTGCAAAGATCTCTTTCCCTCCGTTTTCCATCCGTCTGATGCCATATATTGAGTAACGAGGCAAAATTACTCAGTATAATTGTTGGCAAAGTGGAAAGTTCGCTGTCCAAAGAAAACCCAATGCACGCGACGCTGGTTGTATGCAGTTAACGACACGAGGGACCAACTTGTTCTTCCCCCTGTCTGAGTTCGTTTTGGCAGTCTATCCCGCAAATTGAGGGGCTAGCGCCAGAGATACATATCCGGATTTCTACACTCAATGTAATGCGACGACACATCCCACTGGACGACTCCGCCCGATAATGCTAAACGTCGTTGGGGTGTCCGTATCCACGACAACCAGAAACAGCGACAATTATCGAGACTGACAACAGTCAGTTAAATTTCAGATTTCTCCCCAGTGATGATCTGAAAGTGGTGCCTAGATTCTGCAGAATCTTCACCTGTAATGCACGCCTCAATTGCGTGTGATCTTCACTTTGAAGTGCCGCTTATAAGTGACGTGTGAGCTTACGTCGTCTCCTTGGAACTCTGACATTAATAGTGAGTAATCAATTAGCACGGCTAACGCGCACATACTTAACTCAGGACTCTTAAGAAAATGAACACTATTATATCGTTTGCAAAATAAGATCTCTAATGTTAAAAGTAATGCTTATTTTACATGTGAATTATTGTTAAAGCGGCCACATTTGCCGCATAAGAATTGTGTAATTAATCTTTATTTTATATTTTGAATTTCATCATTTTCATCTCCCCTTATTTCCCACAGAGTGCATGACATTGGAAAGTTGAATGAATGATTAATCACTGTGCGAAAGAGTAGTGCCCCTTTTAAATCGGGAAATAAATAACCTGATTTAAACATCTTTCAACTCTCTTGTTATTCATAGTTTTTGAGAGGGACGAAAGAATTTGTACTATTGTTTTGCACCGTTCGTCTGTTCGTCCATTTATTCACATTTATGATACACACTCACAACACACACCGCCAATAAAACGTTCCTTGGCATGACATTAATAAATCGGGCCCCACCCAAACATCAATGGAGTATGTCATGTGTGTCTATGTAACAACTTGACGCGACGTAGTACTGGCATACGTCACCGGGCTTTTCTTGGAGGTGCACCGGAGCAGGCCAAAAATAGACTTCACCCTTGCATCTCTAACTTCAGCTCGGGGTCGGCTTGTAACGAGCCTCCCGTTTTGTGACATCTGGTGACCACTGACGTGATCTGACAAGGTAAATTGTGTTGTTGTAAGAAAGTATCATCTCTTTCCTGCTTTTCTATCTCATCACCATTATGCATTGTTTATTGCATGTTAGGGCTTTGCTATTGAGACTTAGGTGAACTGGATTTTGATAAGACTTATTATTGTGTTGAAATAAGTTTTATAATCTTTACGCTATTATCGTTAACGCGTACCGACTCGTGTTTAGACGTACATAGATCGATATTTTGTACGCTACATTAGCAACTGTTGTTTTGCTAATTTTGCTAACTTTGCAAATTTGCGATTAGGATTTCTTTTATTCGTGTTTGTCATAATCCTAATCACGTGGTGGCTGGTGTTCATACACACACCATTGCACCACTTGTGACCGACAGAGGTCAAAATCCCGCGAATATTCTAAGTCACTTTATCCATACTCGTGATAACTAGCAATTTTAAAAATGGCCGAGCTAGTAAACATAAAGAAAGAACTCATGGCTATGGGTAGAGAATTCGGGTACGAGAAAGCCGACCTAAAGAAATACGTGGATGAGGAGATAACTAAATGGTATGTTGCGAAAGAAAATGAGGCGAAAGAGGCTATAGAGCTAGAAGATAAGAGACAGTTAGCTAAACAGCTAGAGATGCAAACTCTGAGAGAACTAGAGGATAAGAAAAATAAGCTAGAGGAAAAAAGATCGAAAGAGGCGAGAGAGTTGGAGGAGAAAAGAGCGAAAGAGGCTAGAGAACTTGAGGATAAGAAAAATAAGCTAGAGGAAAAAAGATCGAAAGAGGCGAGAGAGTTAGAAGAGAAAAGGGCGAAAGAGGCTAGAGAATTAGAGGATAAGAAAAATAAGCTAGAGGAAAAAAGAGCTAAAGAGGCAAGAGAAATAGAGTTATTAAAGATTCAGTCTGCTAGGGATTTAGAAGATAAAAGGCAGGAAGCAGAAGAGAAAAAGCTTAGATTAAAAGCTAAAGCACATCAGGAACAGCTTGAATTAGCTAAGCAAGAGTTAACAGCTAGAGAGAAGTTGTTAGAGGGGACTGCTAAGCAACAGGCCGAATTAAATAAACCCCGGACACGGCTAGCTTTCTTCAACCATGAAGTCGAGACGATTGACGAGTTTTTGACACGCTTTGACAGCTTCATTGCCAACTTTAATTACACTGACATTGAAAAGAAACAACAACTCGGTCAAATACTTCAAGGTGAAAGCTCGCGCGCATTTACTGATCTAACGCGCGATCCCGCTATTACTTATGCAGATCTCAAAACGGGTTTGATGCGTACTTTTCAATGTACAGCAGAAGGCTTTCGAAAAATGTTTAGGAGAGCCATACCTAAAGCAAATGACACCATGCAAGCCTTCGGTACCCGGTTACGCCATTATCTTGATAGATGGATTGATTTGACAGACATCCAGAAGACATATGAGGGCCTATTTGATTTGATATTAAGAGATCAATTTCTCCATATTGCTCCGCCTGCAATGACGACATATTTGCAGCGAAATCCCCCGACTAACTTCTGTGATATGTTGAAGTTAGCAGACACGTATAATGATTACCCCGATCCGGTAATTACGAGGAGTGCACCACGCCCTCCTCTTACAAATCGGCAGAAGTATACACCGAAATTGAACCGACCAATGACGAAATCGGAAAAACCCGAACCGGTACAGCGGACATATACTAAGTCACAAGACGTACGACGTCACACACGCGACTCCCCACCTATGACATGTTACACTTGCAAAGGGAAGGGGCATAGTTCTCAGAACTGTCCCAGTCCACGTGATGTAAAAGTATGCACTGAAACAGGTGCAACTCTAAAGACCCAACAGGCTACAGTAAACGGAAAAAGAGTCAAAATACTGGTCGATACAGGCGCGTCCATAAGCTGCATAAATGCTAAACTTGTACGCCCTGAACAGTATCTAAGAGGTAGTGTCCGCATTCGATGTGTTATGGGACACCTTAGTACATGTCCAAGAGCCACTGTACATGTTACGTCACCCGTATTTTCCGGTACAGTCACCGCCGCAGTGATAAGAGACATGCAGTTCGGATTCATACTATCGCCCGGGCAGTGTGACACACACACTGATGGCATCTATCCTGTTCTCCCCGTAACCACTAGAGCACAACGGGAACGTAGTAAACAAGGACCCCCAGCTCTAAAGATAGTCGAGAATACATTCCCGCAGTTGACCCCAAGTCAACTCAGTCACCTGCAGCAGGAGGACAAAAGTTTGTCCTCAATGCTAAAGCTGGCACGGAAAAACACTATTACGTCCAGCAAGTACGCAACAATGACGTATTTCCTGAAGGACGGACTAGCGTTTCGGCGCACCGACTATAAGGAAAATGATACTAGAAGCACCACGTGTTTATTTACCCCTACACCACTCAGACCGCTGATTCTAAGCTTTGCACACGACTCAATCATGTCTGGACATCAGGGCGCGCGTCGCACTGAGCAGCGGATTCGTGAAGACTTCTTTTGGCCAGGCCTGAGTAGGGATGTTCGCTCGTACGTTCGTACATGTACGCAGTGTCAACAACATATCGACCGAGGGCGTGTCAGTCGAGTTCCCCTCGAGATAGTACCAACAGTAGAGGAACCATTCCTAAAAGTCGCAGTAGACATTATTGGCCCAATCATTCCCGCGGCCGAAGGAGGATATCGCTATATCCTAACAATCGTGGATTTTGCAACACGATATCCAGAAGCAGTCGCATTAAAGGGCATCACAGCAATCGAAGTCGCAGACGCTTTAATAGACGTATTTTCTCGCACGGGCGTTCCCCGAGAAATATTGAGTGACCAGGGCACTCAATTCACCTCAGCAATGATGGCTGAAACAATGCGTCTACTGGCGTGTAAACAGTTGTTCTCATCACCATATCACGCTCAGTCTAATGGTGCCGTTGAACGTTTCAACGGTACAATAAAGAAAATGTTAATTAAAATGGCCTCGGAACAACCCGACCAGTGGCCACGTTTTCTAGCACCATTACTCTTCGCGTATCGCGAACTCCCACAAGAGAGTACGGGCTACTCACCGTTCCAACTACTATACGGCAGGCAACCTCGTGGTCCCCTTAAGCTAATAAAAGAAACATGGGTCAAGGGAGACACTGTGACTGATGGTAAAGATGTTCACACATACGTAGCCGAACTACGTCAACGTCTGACCGAGACATGTCACTTAGCACAGGAAAACATTCGCGAAAAACAACCCCGATACAAGCGAAATTTTGACCGTACGGCTGTGGAACGTGACCTCGAACCAGGTCAGCTCGTGTTACTCTTGCGGCCCACACATAACAACCGCATGCAAATGCACTGGCGTGGACCCTACCGTGTTATTAAGCGTGTGAAGCAGAACGATTATAGCATACAGATAGGAAATAAGCAGAAAATCTATCACATAAATATGCTCAAGCGGTACTACGAACGCAGCGACGAACAGATACAAAACGTGAATGTCGCACTGATACAATTGGAAGACTCCAATTTCAGAACAGACATGATGTCCGCCGAAACCCAGCCTAACTCCGCAGTTACAGTCGATCAAGTCGAGATTGACTCGAACTTAACTGTCGAACAGCGCGACGCAATGTCAAAGCTCTTACACAGACACGCGCGCATATTCACCGACCAACCGGGCCACTCAGATTTGGTTGAACACCGCATAAAACTTTTAAGTGACAAACCGATACGCTTAAAACAGTACCCACAGAAATATGAGAGCACAAAGTACATAGCAGAACAGGTGCGTGAAATGCAAAAACAGGGCGTGATTGAACAGTCAATCTCCCCATATTCATCACCGGTCGTCTTAGTTAAAAAGAAAGACGGTACGCTTCGTTTTTGTGTGGACTACAGACAGTTAAATGAGATAACTGAATTCGATGCGGAACCTATCCCAAATCAGGACGAATTATTCGCAAAACTAACCAAGGCACATTACTTTTCGAAGTTTGACATGTGCAAAGGGTACTGGCAACTGTCAGTTGCTATTGACGACAGACCAAAAACAGCATTTCCAACCCCGCTAGGCTTATTTCAGTTTTGCCGACTACCGTTCGGACTAGCGAACGCACCCGCAACATTTGCGCGCTTCATGCGAAAGTTACCGTTAGAGAGCGTTAACGCATTGAATTTCTTTGATGACATACTGGTAGCAACAGGAACATGGGACCAACATTTATCCTCAGTGAGTGGTCTACTTGACATTCTCGAGCGCCATAAATTGACCGTGAAACCCTCCAAAGTACGCGCGGGCTTTCGAGAGATTGAGTTTCTTGGCCATATCATAAGTGACGGACATATAGGCCCAAATCTAGACTTAACTGCAGCCATTCGTGACATGACCTTACCGACTACAAAGAAACAGGTCAGGGCAGTTTTGGGGCTAGTGGGGTACTACCGAAAATTTGTCCCAAACTTCAGTACGCTTCTTAAACCACTGACGGACTTAACTGGGAACAAACAACCTACGAAAATACGATGGACGGCCGAGTGTAGCACCGCCCTCGAAAAGGTGAAGGACATCTTGACCAGTAAACCCGTCCTACAGTTACCAGACTTTGACAAAAGATTTATTGTCAGGACCGACGCATCAGACGAAGGCCTCGGTGCCATACTTCTCCAAGAGACAGATGACGAATACCTACCGGTAGCATACGCGTCTAAGAAACTGTTAGATCGTGAGACACGGTATTCTACGATTGAAAAAGAGTGCCTAGCAATCGTATGGGCACTCAAGAAATTTAGTGCTTATCTGTACTCTAAACCATTCATCCTGCAGTGCGATCATAAGCCGCTGACATATCTGCGCACTAGCATGTATGATAACGCTAGGCTAACTAGATGGACACTCCTGCTACAGGAGTATAGCTTCGTTGTCGAACACATCGCGGGCCGAGAGAATTCGGGTGCCGATGCATTATCCCGGCATGCCATAACCGCGATATAAACAAGAGAGAGGATAGTCTCTCCACAGATGCGCATAAAATTCCTGTGGGGACTATCGAATGAAATAAAATTTTTGTTCCTAATTGATTTCCACTCTGTGAGCTCCAATCAATTTTAAGAAGGGGGTTGTCACAGGAAATGAGGGACCGAAATTATATTTTATTTCATTTTAAAAAAAACCGCTAACAAAACTAGTTGAAGTAACCCGAGTTTTGTTATTTTTCGTATGTAGCATGTAACTTCCAGTAACGGTCACCTAAGATCTCTTTAGTAGACAGACGTTCGTGACGCAGTGTGTGTTAATTATCATATTGAAAATATATATTAGTTTGTGAAAGATATGTATATTAAATGATTGGGACAACTGCGCACTTCGAGTCACGTGTTGTTGACAAGAGGAATGGCCAGTGCGCAATTAGAATTGGCTACAGAAAAACGTGCATCGCAATTACCACTTTATATCCAAGGCAAAAATCATGTCACGGGACATAGCTTCTGGAAGTTTTGGAAACCTTCAGTGAAGGCTATATAAGAGGCGAAATGAAGACTTTACTCTCAATGTTGAAAACGTCGATTCGTCTGAAGCCAGTCTAACTTCACGTATGAATTATCTCATGTACAGAGATTTCATAAAGGAAAGCTGCAAAGATCTCTTTCCCTCCGTTTTCCATCCGTCTGATGCCATATATTGAGTAACGAGGCAAAATTACTCAGTATAATTGTTGGCAAAGTGGAAAGTTCGCTGTCCAAAGAAAACCCAATGCACGCGACGCTGGTTGTATGCAGTTAACGACACGAGGGACCAACTTGTTCTTCCCCCTGTCTGAGTTCGTTTTGGCAGTCTATCCCGCAAATTGAGGGGCTAGCGCCAGAGATACATATCCGGATTTCTACACTCAATGTAATGCGACGACACATCCCACTGGACGACTCCGCCCGATAATGCTAAACGTCGTTGGGGTGTCCGTATCCACGACAACCAGAAACAGCGACAATTATCGAGACTGACAACAGTCAGTTAAATTTCAGATTTCTCCCCAGTGATGATCTGAAAGTGGTGCCTAGATTCTGCAGAATCTTCACCTGTAATGCACGCCTCAATTGCGTGTGATCTTCACTTTGAAGTGCCGCTTATAAGTGACGTGTGAGCTTACGTCGTCTCCTTGGAACTCTGACATTAATAGTGAGTAATCAATTAGCACGGCTAACGCGCACATACTTAACTCAGGACTCTTAAGAAAATGAACACTATTATATCGTTTGCAAAATAAGATCTCTAATGTTAAAAGTAATGCTTATTTTACATGTGAATTATTGTTAAAGCGGCCACATTTGCCGCATAAGAATTGTGTAATTAATCTTTATTTTATATTTTGAATTTCATCATTTTCATCTCCCCTTATTTCCCACAGAGTGCATGACATTGGAAAGTTGAATGAATGATTAATCACTGTGCGAAAGAGTAGTGCCCCTTTTAAATCGGGAAATAAATAACCTGATTTAAACATCTTTCAACTCTCTTGTTATTCATAGTTTTTGAGAGGGACGAAAGAATTTGTACTATTGTTTTGCACCGTTCGTCTGTTCGTCCATTTATTCACATTTATGATACACACTCACAACACACACCGCCAATAAAACGTTCCTTGGCATGACATTAATAAATCGGGCCCCACCCAAACATCAATGGAGTATGTCATGTGTGTCTATGTAACAACTTGACGCGACGTAGTACTGGCATACGTCACCGGGCTTTTCTTGGAGGTGCACCGGAGCAGGCCAAAAATAGACTTCACCCTTGCATCTCTAACTTCAGCTCGGGGTCGGCTTGTAACGAGCCTCCCGTTTTGTGACACTTGCACTATCCGTTTACGTGCTGTTCATACTTGCACTATCCGTTTACGTGCTGTTCATACTTGCACTATCCGTTTACGTGCTGTTCATACTTGCACTATCCGTTTACGTGCTGTTCATACTTGCACTATCCGTTTACGTGCTGTTCATACTTGCACTATCCGTTTACGAGCTGCTCATACTTGCACTATCCGTTAACGTGCTACCCACGCTTATTCTTATCGATCAGATACTACCCATACATTTACTTACCATACAGATACTACCCATAATTATACTATTCATCCATATGCTACCCATACTTAAACTATTCATCCAGATACTACCCATACATATAATTACCACTCAGATACCACCCATGCTTTCGTATACCATACTCGTACATGTTGATCTGAGCATTCTCTACCCGAAGTAATATTATCCATGCTCATATTACCCCACTCAATCTTCTTAAACTCAAACTGCCTGTATTTGTGCTACCCATACTTATGCTATCCGTATTTGTAAAATCAGTCATGTTTAGACTACCATACATACGCTACCCTTATTTTTAAAGTCAAGCTTAGTCTAAACATACTTGTGTCACCCATATTTGTAAAATCAATTATATTGAGGCAACCCATACTTGTGTCACCCATATTTGTAAAATTAGTTATATTGAGACTACCCATACTTGTGTCACCCATCGTTGTTTTATTTTATCTTTGTGCTAACCGTCGTATGCATGCTGCCAATAATTATTTTACCCGTAATATCATTCTACCCAAACTTGATGCTGCCCATGCTATTATAATGCCCACAACTAGGGCTATATATAACATACTATGTTGCCTATACCTATTCTCTACAAACCGTAACACTATCCATACTTATAATACCCATACTGTGATAATACCACTACCCACACTTATCGTTACTATTACACCACCCACACTTGTGCTAACCATATTATAATATTATTCGTATTTATTTTACACATCTTAGAACACTACCCATTCTTACTTTGCCATTAATAATATGCTACCCACTTCTTGTGCTATTGCTACTAATACCTATGGGGTTTGTGACCAGGAGTGGGGTTGGGAAGTGGTTGGGGGGTTGAGTTTAGTTCATTTCAGTTGTGTATGCGAGTATATATTTGGGCAGTGTTACGTGCCTTTTGTATAGCTCTAGTTGTGAACTTTATAATAGCATGGGAGAGCAAGTTTGGGTAGCATGATATTACGGGTAAAATAATTGTTGGCAGCATGCATGCGACGGTTAACACAAAGGTAAACCCTATATCCAGCCCACTCACACTATTACACGTGCGCTACCCGTATTGTTAGAATTTAGATGGTGTCTCCTCGCAGTGTGATTAACGATTAATGACCTTTTGATTATTTAATAGCTTTCAAATCTTGATGTTCTGAGAAGCCTAGGGAATTATTAGTATGTGTTTGTCTGCATCAGTCATTTGAAAGGGAGATAAATATATTCTTTGATGAATGAAATGTAGGGAGGATTAAAAAATAACAATAACAACAACGCTCCTGCTATCCATACCTCGGCTGAACAGGTCCTCATTATGGCAGGTGTCTGCGCATGTCAGGTACTGCTGCGGAACTGGTTTCACTGATAAGGACGACACGTCTTATACACGCGTGTGACGTCAGTGGACTTTCGATTACCGGTAGTCTGAGTGTTTATTTGTGTGTGTGTGTGTGTGTGTGTGTGTGTGTGTGTGTGTGTGTGTTTGTGTGTGTGTGTGTGTGTGTGTGCAGGATAAGAAAGGCTGTCGTACTGACTGAGGTTGAGCAAACATTGATCTAAATATACTTCCGGTCTTGTATCATGACATCGGACTTGGATTCTGCATAATGAAAAAAAAAAATGGAGGTGCTAGCGATTTTGCTATAGAGAAGGAAAATGATAATTATGTGCTAATCAAAAGCATTAGGTCTGTCGAGAAATCGGCAGCAAATCTATCAATCGAATGATGACGTCATTCGTTTGAGTGCAGATAAGCAAGTTGCCTGTGTACTGCTTTAAAATCAATATGTCGCGCTCTCATCCACACCAAACACATCTAAACACACCCCCACACACAGGAATTTAACGCCGCACACGCATATACTCGTACACATGATATGGACTCATTTCAAACCCCAAGCACTTCACAACCCACCCACCGCCGACATAAACTCGATAAACAGTAAAGATTAAAGTATAAATAATTAAAAAGCTTTTGCATTCAGCAGATAACACTGACGTTATAACTTATAATAGTGGAACAAATTCTAAAATAACACTGCTGTCACAGTAAAACGTAATTCGCTCGAAAAGGCACTTATTTCCTATTGCCACGCCCAGCATAAGAGTCAATTATGCAGAATGAGTCTGTCGCCATGTCGTCAGCCATCTTAGACTGACTTTATTACCTAAATCAGATCTAAAAAAAACCAACAGCCAAAGATCTACCTACAGTCACATCCGTTCATTCCGAATACTTTGGGGTAAAGAAAAGAAAGAAACAACTGAGATTTTATAACAGATCAACGATCAGTTTATAAATTTTGTCATTGACCGCTAATGTTCTAGTATGGCAGACACAAGTCGATCTATTGACCTTAAGAGATATTCATAAAACTTTTAAAGGCCAACTAGACAAGTCAGGGCGGAGAAATAAAAGCGTAACAGCAGTAATAGAGTAGGAGTACAAGTAGCTACAGGAGTAATAGAGTAGGAGTACAAGTAGCTACAGCAGTAATAGAGTAGGAGTACAAGTAGCTACAGGAGTAATAGAGTAGGAGTACAAGTAGCTACAGGAGTAATAGAGTAGGAGTACAAGTAGCTACAGCAGTAATAGAGTAGGAGTACAAGTAGCTACAGCAGTAATAGAGTAGGAGTACAAGTAGCTACAGCAGAAATCAAATCATACTAGGACCTTTAATAGAAGTAATAATAATAGTTGTAGTAATAGCAGTATCAGTAACCATAGTAGCAGTAGAGGTATTATAAATAGAGAGGAAGTGGTGGGCAGTAGTATATTAGTAATAGCAGAAGTGATGACAATATAGCAGTGGTAGCAGCAGTAGTATTATTAATTGCAGAAGTAGTGGCAGTACTGATAGCAGTTATATTAGTAATGTTAGTAGTTGTAGTAATACCACCAGAAGTAGTGGCATAGAAAGTAGCACACAAAACTCCCTACTTAATTGTAGATTTGTATAAGTAGCTGAAATTATAGCAGAAGTAGTGACAGTAAGATAGTAGTAGTAGGGGTACTTTTACTAGCCGTAATAGTTCGGTGATGGTAGTAATGGGAGCACTAGCAGTAAGTAGTACATCGGAGTGGAGTGGAATATTTTTAAGTAGTTCAGTGAAATCGAGTTTCGGCTCTACAGACAAAGTTAGTTATATCAGTGCTGAAAGATCTAGCTCTTCTGGTACCCTTCCTGTTCTAGCAGAGTCGAACACGGGACACACATTCTCTTGTTTCTAGCACATGCAACCTATTTTTTTTTTCTCCTGAACGATAACAATCAAGAGACACCAAAGGCAAGTAACTCTTACGGAGCCTTTACAATCCCTCCCCGCCCTCCCCACTACTGTACTCCGTTAGCCACGCCAGTTCAAGATAAGAAAGGCTGTGGCAATGACTGAGGTTTAGCAAACATTGAACTATATATGTTTCCGGCCTTGTATAAATTATATAGGGATTGGAGTTGGTAAATAGAGCAAAAAAGGAAAGAACAAACTCTGTATAGGATGGTGGTGTGGGATAGGTGGGCAGAGGGTGGAAGGGAGCCTGCATGCAAGGGATAGTTTATTATTATACTGCATCATCATAAAAGGCAGCCAGGGGTGCCATAAAAATAGTCAATGTCTTATTTTTAATTTCGTTTTAATATCATATGAGTCTGTTTAATAAGGCGAAGGCTTTGATCAGTCAGATTTGTTATCGTAAGGTGCCAGAAGAGATATTGTTGAATTCGCACCTGTCCAATACATCGGACAAAATCGATGGCGTCATGTAATATATATGAAGACCTATGGCAGAGGACTGTAGACCTACAATCTATTGGACAAAATCGATGGCGTCATATAATAGTTCACACTGGCGGAGCAAGTATTTTGGGGGCCCTTGTCCAGAGCGTTAGGTGGTGGGCCCCTTCGATTACACTCTGAAAGTAAAAAAAAATAGACCACGCTCACTTCTAGGGGTCCCCTGACCGCTGGGGCCCTTGTACAATCTGCACAATCAATTGCTACGCCACTGGATGTACATGAACACGAATGCCAGAGGATTTTACAGTCAATTGAAAGAGATACTCCACTTAGTGTGTCAGATCAGTTGTATGGCAATAAATTTTGTTACATTGTACGCAGATGGAACTTTGCTACTGTTGGTAACCGACCTTCTCCAGATAATATGATTAAATAGAAAAACCCCACAAAAAATAAAAAAAGAGAGATGTTTATAACTAAATTTCGCATTTTGTAAGCATAGAATGCCAACAAATGCAATTAAATATAAATTATTACAATTTCAAATTAAAGCAAACTTAATAGGAAATTATTTGGCAAAGGTCCAACATACCCCTTCTAGGTACGTTAAATAACTGTTCCAGAATCTTTGATGCGTTCACAAAGCACACCGTAGAGAATCGTCCAGAACATCGTACGCACTACCAAGCGCATTAGGAGGAACGTTCCTGAATCTTCGTGTGTGCTACTCATGCACACCATGAGAAACTTTCATCAATTTTCGAGATCAAATACAAACCTCAATTTTCGCCATATTGGCTCTCGAACAGAATTTACAGAATCACCCTTACTGCAACATGTGTACTGATAAGTTCAACGACAACACTGGATTCACAAACCAACATGATTCGGTAGATTGCAGTAGTCACAGCGGATCAAAACATCAAACATGAAATGTGTGCTCCTCTCTGCAAAAGTCTAAATTTCAGGCATATTTCATCTCTAAACTTCTTCTCTCTCACACATATTCTCATCTGCACCCGATATACTGGCAGCATAAGAAATATAGCATTGATCAAAATTCACAAGTATAATGTACAACATAATCAAATTAGTGAACATAGAAATAATGGTTCAATTACATAAAGCTTTCTCCAATTCAAATCATAGATCAATAGCAAGCAGGTACGAAATATTTTCTAAGTTCATTCTTTCTTAATCAGTCAGTTAACTTACCATAAGTTAATGATTGCCTTTATGACTGGAGTCCAGTCAAAATAAAAGTGATTGGAATAAAGTACTTCTTTAACAAAGCAACTTTCAGTCCATCCCCTTTGATGAATTTGTTATGAACAAGTGTGAGACTATTAGTCAGAAAAACTACTCATCCACTTGGAACTGGTTTGGATTGCATCAGCAATTTCTAGCATATTCTCCACCTGAGCTGTTTACTCCAACTAAAAAATATAATAAGCAGTGCCCAAGTTCGTGTCACTTTGACATTTAACAATTCATATAATTAAGTTTAGAAAGA
This sequence comes from Sinotaia quadrata, assembly GCA_028829895.1. Lineage (NCBI taxonomy): Eukaryota > Metazoa > Mollusca > Gastropoda > Architaenioglossa > Viviparidae > Sinotaia > Sinotaia quadrata. The sequence continues at coordinate 22,287,716 of CM054178.1, forward strand.
GGGATAGGCAAATTTGCTCAGCCACAGACTGATAGATAAGTAGACAGTTGACATTGATAGACAAATTATAGATTTTGTCACACAAAAATAGAGTTGTCATTGATAGACAGATTATAGATTTTGTCACATAAAAATAGAGTTGTCATTGATAGACAGATTATAGATTTTGTCACACAAAAATAGAGTTGTCATTGATAGACAGATTATAGATTTTGTCACACAAAAACGAGCTAGATAGTGAGGGAGGAATAAAGAAGAATAGAGAGAGAGAGAGAGAGAGAGTATATCATTTCACAGTAACATACAATTCATGTTCTCTTGCAATCCCTTTAGTATATGTCACATACTGAGACAGGGGAGGTGCTTGACACAGTGTTGTAGTGTGTTATTGTGTTACATACCAAGACAAAGGAAGTGCTCGACATTGTGACGCCAATGCCACTTAGTAATTTGGTTATCATTATTATTTTTTGATTAATCATCCATAACTAATTACAGATGATGAGAATCTTTATTTATGTTATTAATAATTCTCCAGAGGACATCTCTTGTCTCTCTCACTTGGCGGAAATGCGTAACCCCTGCATACACACCCCGACACCCCGCACACAGGCATTAATAAATAGCTTTTTTTGTGCAGCACGATACCTATCCCCCCCCCCCACCAACACAAGACAAAGTGCTGCCTCCTCAATTAGCATGCCTCCAACATGTCTTTGTATAATGTGTTCGTAACCTAATTTCCCTTTCATTCGTGAAATGTACTTTAATGAAAAGTATAATTTAACTTCGCCCCTATCCGATCCTTTACTAAAGCACATATACAAGAACGCACTCATTTGCAGCGTGAACGGGAAATATGCTAGATTTCAGGAAAGAGGAAAAGTAATTTGAATGGCGCATATAACTACAACTATTTTTATTAAATCGAAAGCCGTATTTACACAATTGATTTTTTTGTCCTTCCTGTCTCGACTACTGCGGTGAATTTAAGACCTTATTAATTAGGTGACTGCTTAATTTCAAAATGTCAGAAGTTAACATTTAAAAAAGTAAGTGAATAAAAATGCCATTACGTTTAAATTTCACCTCTATCAGACACAGTATTGGTGATCGCATATATTGCTTGGTCGACCTGAGGGGGAGGGATGCCTGTGGATGTATTGTTGATTTCGCCCCCCCCCCTCCGGAGAATTTGGGAGATTTATAGTGATGGGGATGTTTGGGCAGTAACTTTGCTGGGTTATGATAATTAAATTTGCTTTTAAAGGTGTGTGTGGGGGGGGTAGGGTGGGGGGGGGTGGTTATTGTACTTGTCGCCTTTTAAAAATTCTTTATCATGACTAATCATATCCTTGAACTCTTTCACCTTTTATATTGCTCCTTTCGCTTTCTCCTCTTTGATGTTGGCTTCATTTCCCCGACCCCCCCCCCCTCTTCATTCCTTTCAGCATTTATTTTGTTTTCATTCACTCTTTAAAACGTTTGTATTGTTCGTTCAGCTTCCTGACCGCTTTACAGTAATTTACACTTTTTAATCTCTATGTGGTGATTGTTTTGTCTGAGCTACCTATTTGTATTTCTTCTGTTTTTTTAAAAAAATTTCTCCCGTTTATTGTTAATGTGGGTATATTTATTTATTTTCCCCGTTCTTTTATTTTTGTTTCTCCGTCAACTTGATTTTTATTTCTTTTGTTGCTGTATGCTCATTTACCTTTTGTATGTTTAGGTCTGTTTTTTTTCCCTTATCTTCCATTTTTCCTTTCAATACATACCTGCTTCTCCTTTAATCTGAGCTCCTTTATGTTGTTTTTATGCACCTTTGCCTTTTCCTCATTATTATACCTCTGTAGATAGTTTAATTTTCCACATTTTATATTCTGTGTTTTTCTTTGAAAGTTTAATCTCTTTTATAATTGTATTGTTCCTTTAACTTTCCACTGTGTATTGTTTCTTTAGCTTCTTCCTTGTTATTGTGTCGTTTCTTTATTTTTTCCACCCCTATAACCTCTTTAACTTCCTTCCTTGTAATTCTTTTGCTTTTGTAACTCTTAACCTCGTATCGTCTTTAACCTCTTTAACCACCTCGTACCGTCTATAACCTCTTTAACCACCTCGTACCTATAACCTCTTTAACCACCTTGTACCGTCTATATTCTATAACCTCTTTAACCACCTCGTACCGTCTATAATCTTTTTAACTACCTCGTACCGTCTATAATCTCTGTAGCTTCCACCCTTGTTATTGTGTTTTCTGTAACTTTTCACCTCGTCTATGTTTGTGCACTTTTTGATACTTCAGATATTTCTTTTTTTTTTTTTTTGCTATTGTCTTTTATTCTAGGAAAGTACAAGGAAATTGACTTGAAATGATTTTCGTTTGTATTTTCAGACTTAAAGAACGAAAATTTGTAATTGCTGAGCAGCAAAACCAAAATGTCAGGTTAGTAGGAATATTGCTTTAGGTTTGTCACTCAATGGTCAGTTATTGAAACACGCAATTCTCAGAAGGTGTATTGTGGAAGAAAAGTACCCAAGTCACAAGTTAAATATAAAAGGTTGTTTGTCATGAATAATTTGACAAAAATATTTCAGAATAATGCATATAATTTTATTGGGAAAGTTGCATAAGCTGCATACGTGTTTGTGTGTACACATGTGTGTATATCCACTGATCTATTTTATCTACAAAAGGAATGACATTATTTCAACCATCATGCTGCAAAGTTGAGTTAGATATTTACTATCGATGATAGTTGTTAACATTTTGGTCTAAATTGTAATTAAAATGTAATTATAGCATGACGTCATAATAAAATAGGAGTGTAATATAAAGAAAACACACACACACACACACACACACACACACACACATACACACACACACACACACACACACACACACACACACACACACACACACACACACACACACATAATCGTAAAGTATTTCACGACAAGTCGACAGTATATGCATTTCATTGATTGATGGTATTTTTTACTAACTCAAGAAGCACACACAGTATTAACAAAGATAGAATACTAGTGATGTTAGGCTATTTTAGACGAGTTCTGCATGGCAAACTTAATATCTTTGTTATTCATATCGAAATACGTGTTAAGTATACTGCATGACTTGGTTACAGCCCCTGGCGTCTGACGTACATAGATGACGTTTGTCCCCACAATAAACGGTGCGTGTTAATCGCCAAGGTTTGAACAATTCTAAAACCGAAACATATTATAGCTTTAATGGTCCATTCATAAAGCCACTGTTCATTTGTTTCCAAATACATTTCACAATATATTATTTAGAGACTGTTGAAAGTACAAAGGAGGAACGTATTCTCTGTTGTATTGTTCAAGTCATTAGACTCCAATGCCTGCCTATTCAGCGGTCTGTTGACGAGAACACAACACCAACAAAGCAACCTGCTATAACGACTAATCAGGCCTACAACTCGATCATATTTATTGATGTTTATGATATATCCATAATTAAAATAATTAGAACATGATTTTAACGTTTATGATATATCCATAATTAAAATAATTAGAACATGATTTTAACGTTTATGATATATCCATAATTAAAAGATAATTAGAACATGATTTTTACGTTTATGATATATCCATAATTAAAATAATTAGAACATGATTTTAACGTTTATGATATATCCATAATTAAAAGATAATTAGAACATGATTTTTACGTTTATGATATATCCATAATTAAAATAATTAGAACATGATTTTAAAGTTTATGATATATCCATAATTAAAAGATAATTAGAACATGATTTTAAAATTTCTAACAGGCCCATGATATGTGTAATGCAATCACAATGATAAAGTATTTTCCATCGTTATTTGTGCGTAGGCCTATATTTGGCATTAGTCGGTATTCGTTACTGACATTGAAGCACTATACCGTTACACTAAACTGTTACATCATATTTTTACTTATACCTCTGTGACAGTATTGTGGACGGAATATTTGATGTTTATATAATGTTCAGTGATGTAAATTATGGACGAATAAGATTATTTTACAAAATGTTATATTCTTTTATATTTAAACACTACACATCTGAAACATAACGAGAGTTAGACATTATATTAATTTCAATGCTTCACATAATTACTAGGAAGTATTGGTTAAAAGTATAAATTACTTATCTCTTACCTTCGTCTAAATTTAGTTTCACATTTGCACGTGCTGATAACGATTTTATACATTGAGTATTTACTTTTCCAAAGGGGTTAAACGTGCTGTTGATAATTTTAAAGTGGCTACACACTTTTATGAACTTAAACTACAAAGATCATATTAAGTTAGTCTTATCATCTAGAAGCAGGCGTAATCTTTACCCGATCTTTGGACATTCTGGTCGTGTGACCACAAAGTAGTTAGCGTGTCGAAGAGTCAGAGAGCCTATAATCTCGTTGTATATCTCCAAGGAAACATACTGTGAGAGAAGAAACTAAAATAAGTCGTGTCTTATTCATTTTATTTTTGTTTTGCAGTGACAGAAGAAATCTGTTTTTTATGAGAATATATTTAGTTTTAGCATTCAGGATTACTAGTATTGTGCAGTTACAAATAAACCAAAATTAATGGTTGATTAATTACCTGAAGCTAGTGTCTACTTTCATGTAAGCACATAAACCCATCCCCCCCCCCACACACACACACGCACACACGCACACGCACGCACACACACACACACACACACACACACACGCACGCACGCACGCACACACACACACAGTCCGATTATGTTTGATTACAGTGTTTCACTTGACTAATATAATATTACTGTTCACCACCATAACCACCCCCACCCACCCCCACACCATCACCATCACCACCACCACCATCATTTCTTTTAACTGAAGTAGTTTTATTATATAATAATTTACAAATTTAAAAAATTAGATTGATGTATCTTTTGTAACTTATATGCATATGCCACAAAAAAAACCCACCAGAATCGGCAACCTGTAATCACGATTGCTACCAATAAGCTAGCACTTTGAATCCTTAAAAAGCTACACATCCTTGTACCTAGTCTGTATCGTTAAATTATGCTGTGAATGAAAGAAGGCGAATAAAGAAATATGGAAAAAAAATGAAAACACAATAAAAACTGTAATCGTTCACGAGTTTGAACGAACCATTATCATTGTTTATGCTTAAATCAGCAAGCAGTAAGATAAACCATTATCATTGTTTATGCTTAAATCAGCAAGCAGTAAGATAGACCATTATCATTGTTTATGCTTAAATCAGCAAGCAGTAAGATAGACCATTATCATTGTTTATGCTTAAATCAGCAAGCAGTAAGATAGACCATTATCATTGTTTATGCTTAAATCAGCAAGCAGTAAGATAGACCATTATCATTGTTTATGCTTAAATCAGCAAGCAGTAAGATAGACCATTATCATTGTTTATGCTTAAATCAGCAAGCAGTAAGATAAACCATTATCATTGTTTATGCTTAAATCAGCAAGCAGTAAGATAAACCATTATCATTGTTTATGCTTAAATCAGCAAGCAGTAAGATAAACCATTATCATTGTTTATGCTTAAATCAGCAAGCAGTAAGATAAACCATTATCATTGTTTATGCTCAAATCAGCAAGCAGTAAGATAAACCGTTTGTATTTCACCATTTCAAAATCTGACTGCACGTTCTACACGTGCTAAAAAAAAAAAAAAGAATATTTTGTCTTTCTTTGCGGAATTACAATATCACGGCTTAATACAGATGCCAGGGTCAAATCGGCATGCAAACATACAGGCCCGACTTTTCGAGCAAAATGTCGCTGTGACGAAAATAGCACAGCGAGCTTCTCCCTAAAGTTAGTAACTTGTAAACTGTCTATGTATTGTTTTTCTATTTATAATTTATACATTTTTTTTAGCATTTTGAGTCGAACAACCGCAGAGTAATCGGAAAAAAAACTATTTTAACGATATGTCTGTGAAAATAATACAAATGACTAGATTGTATGAGCAAGTAAAAAATAGTAATTATTATCTTAAAAATTGTTATACTTACGATGTAATATTTCATTTAAAGTTTAAACCATTCACCTGCAATTAAATATTAACTGAATAATTTGGTGTTAAGAAAAAAAAAACAACAACAACCACACAACCTCTTTCATCTGTCAAACATTTGACGTGTTTCTTCAGGCCTCGTTAAAGCAAAGAAGTATGATTGGCAAGATTCGAACCTCGCCCTCTTTGGCTCAGACACAGAGAAAGAAGTGAAAAGTAAGTTCAAGACCTTCATATTATTATTATTTACATATTTCTTTCTCTTCTATGACTTAACAGATGCATTCATTCATTCGTTTGCTTTTTACATGCTGGGCGGTTATTAACTTCTCTTAAAATGGCTGTATATTGTACTGCTATCTCTCCAGATAGTTTAGTGATGACATTCTTATTAGTTGTATTTTGTACTGCTATCTCTCTAGATACTTTAATGATGACAGTCTTACTGTCTGTATTTTGTACTGCTGTTTCTCCGGATAGTTTAGTGATTACATTCACATTGGCTGTATTTTATACTACTGCTTCTCCAGATAGTTTAGTGATGACAGTCTCCATTTCTGTATTATTTTACTGTTCCCTCTCCAGACAGTTTATTGATGATATTCTCCATAACTGTATATTGTACTGCTATTTTCCCAGATAGTTCAATGATGACAGTTTCCATATCTGTATTTTGTTTAAGGTTATCTCTCCAGATAGTTTAGTGATGACGATCTTTATGACTGTATTTTGTACTGCTATTTCTCCAGATAGTTAAATGATGACAATCTCCATGGCTGTGTTGTGTAATGCTGTCTATCCAGATAGTTAAGTGATGAGAATCTCTATGACTGTATTTTGTAATGCTGTCTATCCAGATAGTTAAATGATGACAATCTCCATGACTTTTCTTATTTGCCAATGCTCTTCTTTATTAAAGTTGTGAGCACAATTTATTCATTTATAATCAAGTGCTAAAAATAACTCACTATACATTTGCGTTCTCAGGTAGACATATAAATATGCTTTGCTTTCTTATAATATGTAAGATGTGAGTAGGGCACAAGTTAATGTTTCAATTATGATAAAACGCACACACTAATGAACTGTTGAGACGCACGCCATTGTTAATTGTTAATGTTAATGTGCGACTGCATGGACAAGGTATGTTTTTGTTCTCGTTGTTTTATTCCTCTGTGTTACTCATTTATTTACCATTTTATAGCATGTTGTATTCCTCTGTGTTATTTATCATTTCATAGCTTGCTATCTTCCTCTGTGTCACTCATTTATTTACCATCTGAATGTGTGCTTTATTTCTGTGCTGATTACATGTTTACTTTGTCAGATCTGATGCACTATTCACACTGATGATCCCTCTTCTTCCTGTAATTGCTACATAATGCACATGCATAATAATATGGTCTCAGGAAGGAATGCGGTTTTATAACAAATGATATATATATATATATTGTCCCTTGACCTGAGATTACCATTCTTTAGGAATATATATAAGAATTTAACACGTTAACAGTTAGCGAGAATTCTCCTATTGAATGATTTTTATGATTTAATTTTTAATTAATTTGGCTTCAGCCACCCCATCCCCAACTAAAGAGTAAGCATATATTTTAAAAACAAAATTAACTAAGGCAGAGAATATTATTCCAATTTATTCAGCAAATATATAAATAACTATAGAGAAAGTGGCTGAAACTAGGTTAACTTTCTCATTCGTTTATCGACGTAGAATACTGTTACTCAAAGACTGTCCTTATGAATAAAGTAAATAAAATAGAAAATTAATCTACATTTGTAATAATCAGAGTGTGATTTAAGGCCTAAAAAAAAAGTACAGTTATATTATTCAATAGTACTGAACAATGGCGAGATTGAAGTAAAAGAATAAAAATATAGTACGCATGTCCTAAGGTCAAGCAGACATTTAAAGTTTGCCTCAAGAAACGACGAAAGATGTTCAAACCAGGCAGTATGCTTTCAGTCACGTAAGCATAGTTTTATCACGCTAAATTTGAGATAGCTTGGCTGTCGCTGCAGCTTCCGGTAAGCGAAGAGGAAATCGACCACTGTAGATTTCAGATCACCCACCCACGCACACAGGGTATTTGTATATCAGGGCAATCACACATCCGGAAAATTCGAAATCCTAGAATTCGAAACCGGTCACATCTGTGACTAAATGTTTTGTTGATCTAAATAAAAACCGGTCATATCTGTGACTAAATGTTTTGTTGATCTCCTAATAAAGAAATGCTTAATTTCACACATTGTACTTTAACAATTTCCATTACAAAATTATGCATTATTTCACACATTGTGTTGGCAATAAATTTCTTCCTTCACTGGAATACATATTTGTTAACTCTGTAATTTCATTAAATTTTTCCTCGCCTCTTCGAAAAGATATATACATTTTCACATTATATTTTTCAAAAGAATTCCTTTAAAAAATCTACAAATAATTTCACACATTGTATTTCCAGCAATCGTTACCCTCTATTATATCCCTATTGATTGTTTCCTTGTCTATATTTACTATTTTATTCTTCGTTAGTATTTATTTCATTTCAAAGATCCTATTTTTTTGCCGGATGTGAACTTGAGGTATCATTTGTTTTGATGGCTGTGAACTTGAGGAATCATTTGTTTTGATGGCTGTGAACTTGATGAATCATTTGTTTTGATGGATGAGAACTTGAGGTATCATTTATTTTGATGGATGTGTAATTGAGGCATCATTTATTTTGATGGATGTGTAATTGAGGCATCATTTATTTTGATGGATGTGTAATTGAGGCATCATTTGTAACACATCAGAGCTGGTTTCTTTGCAGAAGCGTCCGCAGAATCCGAACCGGCCTGGCGACAGGCTGGCAAGAAGCCTGGGCTACAGATCTGGAGAATAAAAGTAATTATCACTCTCACTCTGTTCTTTTCAGCAAATTTTTATTACAGTATATTGTACATTACTTAAAAGTAATTAGCACTCTGTTCTTTTCAGCAAACGTTTTATTACAGTATATTGTACATTACTTAAAAGTAATTATCACTCTGTTCTTTTCAACAAACGTTTTATTACAGTATATTTTACATTACTTAAAAGTAATTATCACTCTCTTCTTTTCAACAAACGTTTTATTACAGTATATTTTACATTACTTAAAAGAGGACGTAACTCTTAGGCGTAATACATATTCAAGTAGATGGCATTTCACGTGCTAACTTTATCCTAATTTTTAACTATGAGGTGAGGACGACGACTAGCATTTAATTAAGATCAAACTAGCTCTCTGGACACATAAATACAGACATGTACATGCAAAGGCACACATATTAGAGAGAATCAAAGAAATTAATACCTCAATATCTCAATAAATTAAAAAACAGAATCAAATAATGCCTCTGTAAATTAATAGGGAGTATCAAAAATACCTCTATACATTAATAGTCAGAATCAAATCAAATAATACTTTAATAATTTACAGATGTGTTATTTTGATTCTGTTTGTTAATAAACAGAGGTATTACTTTATTCGATTCTGTTAGCAAGCACTTATCGAGGTCTGTAATTAACCCTTTATCAATCTTGAACTGAATGTTAATGTTCAACTTAGTTAATGGAAATGAAAATTTACAGAATGGTCAAATATTTAAAGGGAAATAACTTTGACAAACTTTCTTTTCAAATCATTTTGCTCCGTTCTTTTTATATAATTTTTCCATTATGAGTAGATAGTATATTGGCGTGAATATATAAGTGTTCCATACACCACTACTAATAAAAATAATATAAATCCTATCATCAAACGAGCTAATGAACGTATCGTTATTATTTTCGACACTCACTGGCTTTAAGTTGTTTGGTAACGAAGTCACAGTGCAGACGCGAAATTTTGCACGAACAGTAAAATCTCTGCTTACCGCCAGTGATAGACAGCCATTACAAAATGTCTGTGCGACAAAAGTCACACACTACATGCAAGATGACCGTACCGAAGTCTTCAGAGCGAGCACTGACTACATTCAGCGAAATTTGTACTGATTCCGCAGAATAAGTTCTGATTGGGCCGGCTGCGAGACAGGAAATGAAAACAACACAACAAACAATAGAATACTCCAACATGACAGTTATATACAAACCACACGTGGGGCAGTAATATAATCGGTACAATGAGCATGAATTTCTCACAATTGACAGACATATCCCAAAAAGAACGAATTTGAAAATCTCGTACGGGGGCAAAATACCTCAGATATATTGCGCCGTATGAAAACTCACACGGGGCAAATATATTTCCCAATATGTACAGTTTGAAAATGCAAACAAGTAAGAACATTGAGATATTGTGTACAGATGGGAAAGATAACGCAGGACAAATAATACAAAATATGTTATTTATACAAAATGAAAAGAAAGTGTGCACATTAATTCCATATACGTCATCGCAATCCTCACGCGGGATAAAAGTGTCTCAGATACCGTGTATGAAAATCTCACCCGGGAGAACAACATCACAATATATTATTTGTATGTAAAAAAAAACACACACACAGAAGAAAAATATCCTAAATACAAGGCATAATATAAATATCTCACGCAAGGAAATATACTTCATAAGCAAATGCAATTAAAACGAGCAAAAATATATATGCTAGATATAATGTATTTGAAATCCTCACACTGGGGAAAATATTTTTCCCAGAAACAGTTTTACTTAGAGAACCACACATTCGGGGCGGCAATATCGCAGATACAATGCTTAATATGAAAACCGAAATATCACAGATATTATATGACATGAAAACCTCACATTAGACAAAAATATCCCAGATAGCATTACATAACATGGAAACCGTTCATTACATAGAAATATCCCAGATAGCATTGCATAATATGGAAACCGTTCATTAGATAGAAATATCCCAGATACGGTATATAGTATGAAAACCTTACACGGAGTATAATGCGGAATGGGAAAACCCATATGAAGCGAAAATGTCTCCTGTATTTGGCATGAAAACCTTACATGGAGTATAATGCTGAATGGGGTAATCCACACGAGGCAAAAATGTCTCCTGTACAATGTATTTCAGACATATTTCAAGGAACTGCTTGCATCCGTGTTCGACACTGGCCAAACTGATCACATTTCACACCATTCGCACCTAACAAAAGGGTGATAGTTTGTGTGATGTTATTACGCGCAGGAACGAAATCTGCGCCAGACTTCCTGTTATTAAGCCGTGAAATACTTGCACAAATGTTGACGAGATTCCAGGTCAGGTTAAGCAAAATTAATGTGTACCGTTCACAACACGACCGTTACAAATATTAATGTACATAAGTTTCCTTTTCCTTATAGCAGGGGGTAGTCTGTAGTCTGTAGTTAAGATAGACTCGCCATTCATTTGTGGGATGAGAATCAAATTTCATTATTCTTACTTGTTTTTCTTTCTAGCAATTTAAAGTGACAACATGGCCGACGGACGACTATGGCTCGTTCTATAGTGGCGACTCCTACATCATTCTAAATGTAAGCATATACTCGCCCTCACTTCCAGTCCAACCGTCCATTTGTCTATGCCGAGTAAATATGTTCTTAATTAGTTTATATTGGATGGAGTGTGTTGGTACCCCCCTAAATACGGATATCTAGGACGGACAACAAGTTGAGGACGTCACTTCCGGTAACTCGTAATGAGCCCCCAGAGGAAACGATTCCTCACAGATAAGACGGACAGACAGATAAGACGAAAGACAGACTCAAGACAGACGTTAGACGGACGTGACGATAACAATTATAAAATCATACTAGACAAAAATGACAATAAATTTGACAACACTAATGAAAATTTAACAATAACTTTATATAACAATAAAAGGAAATAGAATAAAGAAAATAACAACAAAAGAAGAACAGTTAACAATGTTGGTCAAAATAATTACAAAAATATAAGTCCTATAGCTAATTCAGGGAAAATACTAGCCCCTCTTAATGAAATGGTTTTTAGTGTCCGTTTTCCTTTCCCCAAATCGTTCCTTTTTCTGTATTTCAGTTCCAATACACTATTATGCACTTCTGCTCAATGTTTATGTTTCTATACTTAGCTCAACAGCTGGGGCAAAGGTCAACACAGCGTAGAATCCCCGTCGCGCAAGCGTTCCCCGACGGCAGGCCCTTGAATAGTGGCTCCGTCCCTTTTCACTCTGCGTGAACAACAACCAGCAGAATACGTGTCTGCTCTCTGACCCGGATTCGGTCCTAGCTTTTGTTTGTAGATACTCTTTGTAACTACTCTCTCTCTAGTTACTGTTTATAGATTCTCTTCTTCTGATTACTGTTTCTCTGGTTTATAGATTCTCTTCCTCTGATTACTGTTTGGTTCTGAAAGGTAATTAAGGCAGTGTAAGTAACTGCTAATTACAGAATTAAAATATTTAGGTGCCAGGGCTATTACTTCCCTGAGTACATTGGCACTAATCTGAAAGAAAGGTTTAGTTAGAATACATAAATCATTCCCACACATCCTACCATTATTTTACTAAGTTTTACAAAAATTAAAATCAGCCACACATACCTTTCACGTTCCGAAACCGAATGAACCCAACGTCATCTGGTTGGAGTGCAGTACACTCAAGGATTAGTCTTTTCTCACTTCTAAAATGTTACCAGATGAAATCTCTGGGACTGCTCCTGCGTGTTTTAAAACTCGGTTTGTTCTGAGCCAGTGAAGAGAATTGCTTCGGCCCGGCTTATATAAAGGCTTTCCATTATTCCTGGTATTTCTTTGGAACTAACCCTTCCCTCTACTGTTATCTAAGAGTGGCCCTTTGATCCCCCGACCGCTTCCTGTATTCTGGCCTATAGCTCAGTGTGAATCTATCCCCTTCTCTATCAGCTAGCTACAAGTGACCTTTGATCCCTAACCGTTTCCTGTGCCCTAGCCCTGGGTGGTCAGGTCTTGTATAACTCTAACGTCCTGCTAATGTCTTGGAGTGGCTGGTCAGTCCTGTAATTAGTGTCTTGGTTGAATGTTTTAAACGTATATTTTATACTATGGTTCCTATACCTCTCATGTATCTACATTTTATTATTTTAATTTTTAAATGTTTATGGAGTGATGCCGGGCTAAGTTTTGCTTTCGCCTGACATCCCCCCCCTTTTATGACCATCAATTAGTGAAAGTAATTGATGTCAACCCATAAAACTTAGAACAATCACGAGATAAACATTTCAAAATTTCCGGATTTACTGTTGTGACAATCTTCCTATAGAGACTCTATTCCCTGATATCTATGAAATATCAATACGCGGCTCTTAACTCATTTACTAAAGGATATCCATAAAATTGGTTACATAATTACTTCAACATTTTAAGGGTGCATTACGCAATCACGTTAACCATTTAACGCTCAACGACGACATCTTAATAACCGACGGCATACTTCGCTACGCCCTCCTTCCCACACGCAATATTACAATATCAAAGAGTTATCAAAATCAACAACACGGTTACTACTTGTCAGGTTATAATAAACCTCTACATAATACGGAGTTTCCTTTCAATAAGACATAAACATCATCCAAAGGATTATCAAAATAATATGTACAGTGGATCTCCACATAGAAAAAGCTCTCTCCAATACGACACGAATAGAATTCAACAAATCAAAATCAAAGTAAAGTCAGCTACTACTACAAAAGAATTTTTAAAACTGTTTTGGCGACAATTTTGTCCCCGTTCATAACGCAAAGTTATCTCTCCTTGTTTTTCTATCTCAAATAATTGGCAATCCCGCGTTGCCTTACGATTATCTGGTAGGTTTGCAGAACAATTCCGCACTGTGACTTTATATAAAGGTAAGTGCTCATTATGCGGTTTCTCACGTCATTCATAACTGAGGAGTCTGTGACATTTTCACGTCTAGACTTTCTTATCATTTTGAGTGAGCGTTCGCGTGCATCACCCCACCTTTCTATCTCAGAGTACCCGTTTGACGAACCATTACTTATATTGGTACATCTATCATCAAAGTACACCCATATCCTTCGGTCACCTACATCACTTCGGCATTGTAGCAACCCTATTTTCTTTCTTTTCTTAAATGTAGCCGTTAGGCCTTTAAAGGAAATCTTTCTCTTGTCGAATTTCGCGTCATTCTGACATATGTACATGTGTTTCACCTTTTCCCTCACGGTTACCCCGCCTATCTTTTCGCGGTTGCTTTCTGGAGTTAAAGAGATCGAAACGACGTCTATAACTTCTCTTTTAGAGTAACGAACTGATTCTAGTCTTTCTAGTTTGTTTTGTGCAACATCGGGGTCGCCTTGATACGGAATTTCGTCTTCCAAATCTTTTGCTTCACTAGCGTCAAACGTCTTTAAAAATGCACATCCGTTGTGTGCGTTTGTCGCTACGTCGTTTTCTTCTGTCGGCTTGTCTTTGAACCTAACTACACTGTCGAAGTACGTCTGTGCTGGCGTGAAAATTGCTGCGTCTGTGTTCTCCAATTTTTTCCCTGTGTCAATTTCGAATTTTAGTCTCCCTTTTCTTTCTCTGACACCTGGCCTATCTACCCTGGCATGGGGAATCCCCACGTGTGTTTCTGCTGACCTCTCAGTAACGGTCACTGCGTCCGTTTTGCGTGACGCGATAGCCTCGGGGTATCGCGATCCAAATTCCACGATGGACAAAATACGAGAATGCCCATTCATACGCGCAAGTGTTAACGGCCCTATTGAATCTATGATGCCAGGGTTAAAAGTCACACCTATCAAGTGCGTATCTCCGTCATCTATAGTCACTGTCGCCCTATGAGCTGAGTCGTTCACACTTTCTGTCGTTACTAAAGGTTCAGATTCTTGTGGTGAAGTCGACAAAGTTTCGTTTATGTCGAGCTGCGAAGTTGTCCTGTCACTGGGGAATGCAAACTGTCTCTCCTGTAACACTTGTTCTATTGGGTCAACCTCGTCTGTCTCACTTGGCTGAACTAACTCACTCTGTCTCTCTGTCAGGCTGTCCAGAATTTTGCTAGGAGTTTCTGTCACCACTAGTTCATAGTGCTTGTCACATGTCCCTACCCCATCTGGAAAAATCACAACTTCACCTCCTTCCATTTCACCTTGTAAGGTCAAGACGTCACCCTTACTATGGTGCTCTACACACTTTTCTTTATTGTCATGTTCTGAGTCAGTCTTACATAACTCAAAAGGGTCATCTCTATTCTGCCACTCTACATGACCATTGTCACTGTCATTTGCATAACTGTCAGTGGCAACGTCTCTAGTCACTTCTGACTTATCCTCTGTCATGCTAAACAAGATAGGACAGTCATCTTCACTTAATAAAGCATTTCCTTCTTCGCGCTTATCTACCGCGCGCCCTCCCAAAACTTCCTCGTGACCTACTTCTGTATCAACCGCCGTGTTAATACAAGTAGCCAAAGCATCGTCCCTACCGCTAAGTCCTTTAAGTGCGTTACACGTAGACAATACACAGCTAGCAGCCTCTATCGCTCCAGCCTCACATGTGTTTGTCCTTTCGTTCACCACATCAGCTGTCTGTACATACTCCAATGTACACACACTGTTAGGTAAGAGAGAGGCCCTTTCCTTCGAGCTACTCCCCTCCTCTACACTCTGGGTCTCACCCATCCCTAAACTAGCCACAACTAAACGGTCAACTTCCACATCTGTTACCGCTCTCTCTACCGCTGCGCGCTCAACGCCAAAACTGTCTGATACACTTGGTACACTACGGGTGCAATCACGTGCTAAATGGCCTGGCTTACTACAGTTAAAACACACTCTATTTTGAAATCCGTTCCTACCCCTTTGGGACTTGTACAATGGGCGGATCTGAACATCTCTTCTAACCTTTGTTTTGTTCTTTAGACTACTGTCTCTAAACTTCTCTTTATTCACACACACGATCCCATCTGTTTTAGATTCACTACTTTCTTTGCAGTACTCGGGGTGGCTGTCAATGTTTGTCACAACGAATGCTTGTGTACTAATCTGTTGAGTACTGGTCGCGTTATGCATGTCTGCGAGTTGAGTACTAACTGCATCATTACATTTTTCCGATATCATATCAGTCTTAGTACACGCCTCCTGTTTGCTGACTATGTTAGTGCTTGGAACTGTCAGAGTGTCACTGGGTTTTAAAGTAACAGTCTCTACTTGTGCTGTCTTACTGCCCCTGTCAATTTTCTTAGCAAACTTATTTCTTCTCTTCCTAACACACTTGACTGCTTGATCAGTTATTTCGACTTCCTCCCACAGCCAGCCTAAGTCTAGATTTTCTTTTTCTAGATAATTTTTCCGTTCTTCTTTGTCTCTTATCTGGTCTAATATGTCCTGGGTTATATTTTCTGGCTCTAACTTTTCTAGTCTGTCACATTCTAGATCTTCCTCTCTCAACCGTTCAAGTTCTAAGGTTAAGTCTCGTACTTCAGAATATTTTCCCTCTATTTTCTTTTCTAGGTACTCCAAGTATTCAGGACTTCTTACGGGTCCCTTCTTTCCCTTTAGAGTTGCTATCCATTCTATGCTAGACTTCATTCGTTCTTCCGCCATTCTTATATCCCTGGCTATATACCATTTCTTCCTCCTTCTCCCTCGCCATATGCCTTCCCATTTATCTACCATTGTTTCAATTATTTCCATTTTCTTTAAACCGTATTCCCTGGCCTCTTTTCTCCATTCCTTTCTTAACTTAACGAGTTTCATTTCGTCTTCGAAGGACATTTTTTTTCCAAAAGGGGTATAATTTCGTGAAATGAAAGGTATGTGTCACTGTTACAATATTTTGACTATACCAAACTATACCAAACAAAGCAAATCCAATAAAACACTCTCGCTCACAATTGTAAAATTAGAAAATGTTTTCAGTTCTTCCCAGCATAAATTTCTCTGTATCGATGTGACGTAATAATACACTACCCCACTAGTAGCGTACAAAACTCAATAGTACCCTTTTCCAAAAGCGGTACTTTCCAAACGTGCCTATAATTTAAACCCTTGTTAAATATAGCGCCTACGTTTGTAATGGGCTATGCTACACTCTTATCTTCAAGCAGTGTGAACATCAATTCTATTTCCTTCATAGAACGCCCCTAAAATGTATATACTCTTCCTTTAGTATATAACCACAGAGATACTTTTAACGCATCACATCGATCACAGAAAAAAATATGCTCAGCTACTCATAAGCAAATGAAACAATGCATTCGTTATCTTAACTATGCATGCACACTTCAAAGAAAAGGTTATAGAAAATAGCGAGACATAAAAAGCAAATCATGGAAATAGAAAGTCATGAAATATCAAAATAGCAATTCATGAAAACATATCAAAATATTGCAAATGAAAATATAAAATAGGCATTGACAAGGAGTGCATAAAACGTGTTTCTAAACTTTTGGCTCTCTAGGTAATAACAATTTTTTCTGCACAAATTTATCAACCCCTCTTCCGACTTTCTAATATTAACATTTAGGTCCCGCTATAAATTTTGCCTACTCTCCCTAGCGTTCATCCCGGACGAGCCCCCACCATGTTGGTACCCCCCTAAATACGGATATCTAGGACGGACAACAAGTTGAGGACGTCACTTCCGGTAACTCGTAATGAGCCCCCAGAGGAAACGATTCCTCACAGATAAGACGGACAGACAGATAAGACGAAAGACAGACTCAAGACAGACGTTAGACGGACGTGACGATAACAATTATAAAATCATACTAGACAAAAATGACAATAAATTTGACAACACTAATGAAAATTTAACAATAACTTTATATAACAATAAAAGGAAATAGAATAAAGAAAATAACAACAAAAGAAGAACAGTTAACAATGTTGGTCAAAATAATTACAAAAATATAAGTCCTATAGCTAATTCAGGGAAAATACTAGCCCCTCTTAATGAAATGGTTTTTAGTGTCCGTTTTCCTTTCCCCAAATCGTTCCTTTTTCTGTATTTCAGTTCCAATACACTATTATGCACTTCTGCTCAATGTTTATGTTTCTATACTTAGCTCAACAGCTGGGGCAAAGGTCAACACAGCGTAGAATCCCCGTCGCGCAAGCGTTCCCCGACGGCAGGCCCTTGAATAGTGGCTCCGTCCCTTTTCACTCTGCGTGAACAACAACCAGCAGAATACGTGTCTGCTCTCTGACCCGGATTCGGTCCTAGCTTTTGTTTGTAGATACTCTTTGTAACTACTCTCTCTCTAGTTACTGTTTATAGATTCTCTTCTTCTGATTACTGTTTCTCTGGTTTATAGATTCTCTTCCTCTGATTACTGTTTGGTTCTGAAAGGTAATTAAGGCAGTGTAAGTAACTGCTAATTACAGAATTAAAATATTTAGGTGCCAGGGCTATTACTTCCCTGAGTACATTGGCACTAATCTGAAAGAAAGGTTTAGTTAGAATACATAAATCATTCCCACACATCCTACCATTATCTTACTAAGTTTTACAAAAATTAAAATCAGCCACACATACCTTTCACGTTCCGAAACCGAATGAACCCAACGTCATCTGGTTGGAGTGCAGTACACTCAAGGATTAGTCTTTTCTCACTTCTAAAATGTTACCAGATGAAATCTCTGGGACTGCTCCTGCGTGTTTTAAAACTCGGTTTGTTCTGAGCCAGTGAAGAGAATTGCTTCGGCCCGGCTTATATAAAGGCTTTCCATTATTCCTGGTATTTCTTTGGAACTAACCCTTCCCTCTACTGTTATCTAAGAGTGGCCCTTTGATCCCCCGACCGCTTCCTGTATTCTGGCCTATAGCTCAGTGTGAATCTATCCCCTTCTCTATCAGCTAGCTACAAGTGACCTTTGATCCCTAACCGTTTCCTGTGCCCTAGCCCTGGGTGGTCAGGTCTTGTATAACTCTAACGTCCTGCTAATGTCTTGGAGTGGCTGGTCAGTCCTGTAATTAGTGTCTTGGTTGAATGTTTTAAACGTATATTTTATACTATGGTTCCTATACCTCTCATGTATCTACATTTTATTATTTTAATTTTTAAATGTTTATGGAGTGATGCCGGGCTAAGTTTTGCTTTCGCCTGACAGAGTGATTAATTTGATTTAATTTTTATAAAGTAGGTATTTAAATATACCACCTCTATTAACTACGAGAGAAATAAAAGTGATGATTGTTTATTTCTCTTATAGACTATCAACTTTGTAGTCTGCTGTTAAATTAACAATAGTAATTACTGAGAGAAATAAAAGTGATGATTGTTTATTTCTCTTATAGACTATCAACTTTGTAGTCTGCTGCTAAATTGACAATAGTATAAGAAATTGTTTCCAGTTGATTGTCTTTATATACATGTGGTTATTTACCTTAACAGTTCATCTTTTAAATCGATTCATCCACTTACCTATTGTCTCTTTACCATATCCGTCCATATCCATCCACACATCCTTCTGTCTATCTACCCGTCTCTTCATCCAGCTAAACATTTGTCTGTTTTGTTGCTTCCGTAATCGCTCATCTTGTTTTCGAGCCATCGATCCACTTAGCTGTCTTTTTACTTGCTTTCTTACAGACCTACAAAGAAGAACAATCAGACAAGCTTTTGTACGACATCCACTTCTGGATCGGCAAGGAAAGTACACAGGTACGGCTGTAGTTACCTCCTTTTCACAATCCCTAAAGATACGTAAGCATGGACCCGCCTATCGGCTTGTGGATTCAATAATTTATCTTTGCTTTGGCAAAAACGGTATTCATGAATGTATATTTCTCCGGTAATCATGTTTTTGCCAAAAACTTAATAAAACATTTAATTTCCAAATTCTGTATTCAGTTTAGAAAATAAAAATAACTTTAAACGAGAAATTATTGGCAGCATTAGATAAACACATAAAGAAGACAAACATTTGTTTGTCTAGTTGTCTAAGTGTATGTGAAAGATTGTGTTCTAGAAATATTTGGTTGTTCAATGATTCAACGGGTTAAAGTGTACGTTTACTTAATTGCTTGCGGTAAGATTTGAAATCATTGTTGGAAATTTAACATTTTCATGTTGACCTTAGCCATCTATATAAATTATGCTAGCGCAACTACGACCATCTGTTGACCTTGAAATTCTAGTGACGATTACTAATACTGCTATTAATAATAATAAATAGAGAGAGTTAAACACCGTTCTCAGTTTACACACGTAAAGTTGAACTCTCATCATGACTGTCAGTTATAGAAGTTAGCACGATTGTCAATTATATAAATTATTCACGACTGTAAGTTATGGAAGACAGTCATGACTGTTGTAATTCAATTGTAGGATGAATATGGTACTGCTGCCTACAAGACCGTGGAACTGGACACACTCTTGGATGATGTACCCGTGCAGCACCGTGAGGTTCAAGGTTACGAGAGCTCTCTTTTCAAGTCCTACTTTAAAGAAATCAGGTACGAAACCAGTGAAACCCTGCACCAGCCCGTCAGTCCATATATATCCACTTTCCAGTTATCTATCCAAACATCCAATCATTTATCCAACCAACCATTCATCTATCTTTCTATCTATCCACACTTTGTTTACGTTATTACTGTAAATTCCACGTTATTCCTTCCTCACCTTGTAGAACATCGACTAGCCATTATTCCCTTGAGCCTAACCTGGGAGCTCCTTCGCTGTGTTAGCTCCCTCAAGCAGAGCAACAACTGTAGCAATTTCCAGTAACTTCCTTGTAACAGAAATTGCTCAATGTAGTCAGCATACCTTGCCACCATACATCAATGAAGTGCATTGTATTCCTTACACTTACACACTGCGGTAGTTACTTCTCATGTCTTCCATGGTGGTAGCAGTTTATAATCAGTAAACCAGAAGATTCAGATAATACAAAGAAAGGCTACTTTCCCCCTGCAGTTTATTCATCTTTAACTCCATTCTTTCTTATATTCAAGTCTCAAGTGACAGTTTCCTGCAGCAGTATTTATTAGCCCAATATACGCACACAGTATAATAGTTTATGAACAGGTTCACTAGAAACAATGTCAAGTGCTTAGCATATTACACACGAGCATTGTAGTTCACAGCTTGTGCAAATAATAGTCTACTCACATAATATATCTCTACATAAAATGCAAGTATAACATATCAATAGCAAAAATGCATGAAATATATCTAAGTCTACTCACATAATACATCTCTACATAAAATGCAAGTATAACATATCAATAGCAAAAATGCATGAAATATATCTAAATCTACTCACATAATACAACTCTACATAAAATGCAAGTATAACATATCAATAGCAAAAATGCATGAAATATATCTAAATCCATTCTCTTTCAATCAGTCAGTTAACTCACCATTAAGCTAAAGGGTGCCTTTCATGACCAGACTTTGAGCCACTCCAAATTCAATTCATTAGACAATAGAATTCTCTACAGCAGGTAAATCTTTGATTTAAGCCCAGTGCTAGTCTCGTTCCCGTAAATATTAACCATTTGATAATAAAAACTACTCATCCAGTTTGAACTGGTTTGAATTGCATCAGCAGTTTCTATCATATTCTCAAATCGAGTTGTTTACTCCAACTCTGACACTTACAAAAATACTGTCTTAAGGGGTGCACAAGGTTGGGTTACTTTGACAGTTTAACACTTTATATAACATTAAGTCTAGAAATAGGGATAGTCAAATTTATTCCACCACACACACTATTTAGCTGAAAAGAAACACATGAAAATTACAATTTTAGAACTTATAACTCTCAGTTTACTCACAATATGACTTTAATCATGTGACTGTCCAAAACGGAGACCACAGAGTAAACATATTATTGCATGCAGAATTTTTCAGACACTGAGGTAAGGGAATTTATTTTTTTACACTATGGGTTTCCCTCCCACTATTCCCCAATATCACCCCTTTGGTCACTTCCTGTGATCCAGTCTGTGGCCATTGGCTAGCCCTAATTGGCTAGCTTATCAGCAATGCTTGCATCGTTCAATAAGTCGTTTATCTATAACAAGATTTAAGAAGTGGACCCATGCATTCATTGGAACTTCGACTTCTAACCGAATTCTAGTAGGAGTGCTACTAGTGTCATTAAATTATAATATTACTCCAGGCAATGCCTAGTTATCTGTATTGAGTGCTACTAGTGTTATTAAATTATAATATTACTTCAGGCAATGCCTAGATATCTGTACTGAGTGATACTAGTGTTATTAAATTATAATATTACTCCAGGCAATGCCTAGATATCTGTACTGAGTGATACTAGTGTTATTAAATTATAATATTACTCCAGGCAATGCCTAGATATCTGTACTGAGTGATACTAGTGTTATTAAATTATAATATTACTTCAGGCAATGCCTAGATATCTGTACTGAGTGAGCTGTACGATTTTTCAATCGTGAGTTTTGTTTAATGTGCAGTGCACAATGTCTACTTTTTAAAAATCTTACCGCATAACTACAGTAACATGAACAAAGTGCTCCACAAATTTAATCATGAAATGTTTCATAAATAAAAGTATATAGAAACAAGTGATAAATAAGGGAAGGGGTGAAAATATTTGTCACGAGTACCATCAACCAACCTACCAACCAAACATCCAACCAATCAACAAAACAATCACCCAACCAACCTACCACCACCACCACCACCACCACCACCAAATTTGCCCTTCTCCATAGGGAGGTCAGAAATGTTTTGAGAAGAGTTCTCTTTTCCTTGCAGTTATCTGAAGGGCGGTGCCGAGAGTGGGTTCCGGCACGTGAAGCCAGAGCAGTACAGACCGCGACTTTTCCACATCAAGGCACGAGGCAAACAGGTCGAGGCGAAAGAGGTAAAACGTGACACTCACCCGAGGCCCACAAGGGTAGACCGTGACGAATTAGTAGAACAAATAAAGAGGCAAAGAGCAGGACCGTGTTTAAAGGCTAAAGAGCTAAATGTTGTGACTGGTTAGAGACAAATGAGCTAAACTTTCTAAAAAGATGACATTGGTTAGATCTAAAGAGGTACAAAACATCTCTCTCTCTTTATCTATCCCTTAGTCTTGGGGCACCACTGATGACCTGACAACCAGTTTCCTCCATTCCATTTTGTTGCCTTCTAATCTTACTGTATTGCTCAGTTTCAGTCCTGTCCACTCTGAGATGTTATCCAAATGTTATCTTTTCCTCTGTCTTTCTCTCCTTCGCCCTCCTTGCATTGTACCTTGCGTGATTGTCTTGGCTAACCCTGTTGATCGGGTGACATTTCATTTTGCGACTGATTTCCATACCAAAAGCAGTAGCTGTCCTGTCCATTTTTTCCACCAATTGAGCTAGCTCCTCCTCATTTCCTGCAAGGCCATCGATGTCATCAGCAAAGCATAAGTTCGTTATTGTTCTGCCTCCAATACTGACAGTTCCTTCATGATCTTTCAGAGCATTTGTCATGATTCTTTCAAGGAAGATGTTGAAGAGAATAGGCGAAAGTAAGCAGCTTTGCCTGATTCCCACATTACAAAACATGGATGAAGAAAGAAATAATAAAACACCAAATGACATTGATTACAGTGATAATTATACCCCCCCCCCCAAATAAAACAACTAAAACAAACACTCCCCTTCTACAGCCCCAGACAACGTCACTGGTTAAGGAGAAACCTGACTCAAGATGACATTACACATGCTGTCTCAACGCCAAATGGACAATGCAGATCGATTTTCATGAAGCAATCATTGTGCGTGCATGCAGCTCTAGGAAAATAAAATAAATGCTTTGTTACTTTTTGACACTATATCTTTGGAAAATAAATATTAAAGAAAATAAAGAGAAGGGACCCAAGGAGATTACGTAACAGATTACTACTCTTCATATAAATTAGAAACAATTATTTTAGTTTCAGTTTGATTTTGACGTTCTACTGTTTTATAATTTTCTTTTAGATTACTTTGAAGCGGTCTAACATTACTTCAGATGACGTATACATTTTGGACGATGGAACAACATTCTACCAGTTCAACGGCAAAACATGCAGTAAAGATGAAAAGTACAAGGTGAGACAACTCTGGTTTTGAAACTTTTTCATACAGAAGATTCCTTTAAGGCCATGTATATGAACTAAACACAAACATTCTAATCTTTTTTTTTGTTTTCACTTAAACATATATATTATGGTTACAAATTTTTATTAATAAAAATTCTGAACATGATACAATTCTTACAATGAAATTATTCGAGATGTTTTACTCTTCAGTTTGTAGTTCCCACTAAACACGCACAAGCACACACACAGGCGAATATATTTTCATACCAACCCCTATACTTACACACGCATAAACATATTCTGGTATATACTTATAATTTATTGACTTCAATATAGTGTGTGTGTGTGTGTGTGTGTGTGTGAGAGAGAGAGAGAGAGAGAGAGAGAGAGAGAGAGAGAGAGAGAGAGAGAGAGAGAGAGAACACTGATTCTGGTAAAAATGAGCTGCCATAGCTAAGTTTGGACAGAAAATACGTGTGCGTTCTTTGTAATACACGTCAGAAATAGTTTAATCTGCGTCACGATTTCATTTGCAAGCTAAACTGTAGAGTCAAGAGTGTAATGGGCGTTAGTAATAAGCAGTGCGCATTGTCAGTAAATTAGGTGAAACATTTAGTTTGTAAGTAACATAGTAAATAAAGTAATGAAGCCAAACGCATAATAAAACATTTAGTCTGTAAGTAACATAGTAAATAAAGTAATGAAGCCAAACGCATAATGAAACATTTAGTCTGTAAGTAACATAGTAAATAAAGTAATGAAGCCAAACGCATAATAAAACCAATACAGTCATATCCTATTATATAGTGCAAACTTGTGTTTCATTACAGGCCACTCAATTCCTGGGAACTCTCAAGTCTCAGAGACCAAAAAGTCTCGCCGTCACGGTAGACGAAGAGGACGGAGGCGAGGCATTGGTTAGTTATGCTGACGTCACAAAACGTAGAAACTGCTTTTCTATCTTAGGAAACCTGAGCATATACAAAGAAACCCATGAAGAAATATCACTGGTCGTGCAATTGAAAAGCACACAAAAGCAGACATGCAATGGACAAACAAACAAAGCAGAGCAGACATATCATATGATAAACACACAAAGCAAAGCAGACATGCAATTGACATAAAATAAAGCAGACATGCAATTGACAAACAAACATAATAAAGCAGAATGCTTGGGAATGCCAGAGCATATTAATAACATTTGAGTATGGACAAATTAATTTCGCATAACGAACTGGCATATTTCATATTATTGCTTGAATAAATCAGATCCAAGTTGTGTTAAAACTACTTGAATGTATCCATTTTTGCTGGCAGTGATTGTAGGGGCAAGACCATTTGGGTAGATTGCTGGCTGGTTAAATTATCATCTGCGACCAAAGTTCAAAACCACTTGGTAACTGTTCAATTGACTTCGATATTCCAGAAATAACATCATTTAGAAAGCGCTACAAACCATGATGCTCACATGATTCAGTCGCGATCGTTGACCCCAGCAATAATCCTAATACAGTGTCTCAGGACAGTCCTTGTAACGATGACCCCAGCAATAATCCTAATTCAGTCTCTCGGGCCAGGCCTTGTAACGTTGACCCCAGCTATAATCCTAATTCAGCTTCTCAGGCCAGTCCTTGTAACGTTGACCCCAGCAATAATCCTAGTTCAGTCTCTCAGGCCAGTCCCTGCTGTTGACCCCAGCAATAATCCTAATTCATTCTCTCAGGACAGTCCTTGTAACGATGACCCCAGCAAGAATCAAACATCACAGGCCAATCTTTGTAACGTTGACCTCATCAGTAATTAAAAAAAATCAATCTCTCAGGCCAATCCTAGTTACCCAAGAAAAGTTTTGTTGTTAGACAAGTGACCACTGGATATTGAACTTTGCTGGCCATTTTATATCTTATGATCTATGCACCCCCTTCCCCCTGCAGGCATGGGATTGGAAAATGCTAATGGTTTCTTGGTCCTTTCACAGGCTCAGTTCTACGTAGCAGTTGATCGGGCCGATGCAATGGATGATGACGACGACGACGATGATGACGAAGCTAATAAGAACAATTACGAGAGAAGGGCGCCCAAACTTTACAGGTGCGATTTCATGATTCAGGATTTACAACACGGTGTAAATGATGAAAATAATAATTCTGAATGAATGTGTATTTAACGATGTTACATCGGGTGTAAATTGTGACAGTAATAGTTTTAAATGAATCTGTACTTAAGGATATAAGGTTAAATCTGGTGAAAATAGTGTAAGTAATAGTTCTGAGCGAATGTGCTATTTAATGACATAATGTTAAATGGGTGTAAAAGGTGAAATAATAGTTTTGAATGAATGTGTACTTTAGAATGTAATGTTGTTAAATCAGGTGGAAAAGGTGAAAAGTTCTGAGCGAATGTGAAAGATGTCAAAAATATCTTAATCAAGATCGACCCAGGGCCAGCTTCTGTGACGTGAACTGATGTGTCTTTCACGGCTTTTAATGGTCTTTCACGGCCTTGCATTGTCTTTACGGCCTTGCATTCTTTCACGGCCTTGCATTGTCTTTACGGCCTTGCATTCTTTCACGGCCTTGCATTGTCTTTCACGGCCTTTCGTCGTCTTTCACGGTCTTGCATTGTCTTTCACGGCCTTTATTGATATTTCACATCTTTTTATGGTATTTCATTGCCTTTCATGACATTTCACGGCCTTGCATGGTATTTCACCGCCTTTCAAGGTATTTCATTGCCTTTCATGATTTTTCACGGCTTTTCGTGTTATTTCACGGCCTTTCATGGTATTTCACGGCTTTTCATGGTATTTCATTGCCTTTTATGATTTTTTATGGCCTTTGAAGTTTCGTGGTATTTCACGGCCTTTCATGGTCGATTATAAAATAAAGAAATCTGAATCCAGTTAAATTTTAGATGAGTGTATAGAACACCAGAATCAAATTTAAGTTTTAAGATCAGTTTACAGAAGAACACATGACTAAATACAATTTTAGATCTTAAGAAAGAATATCTTACTCTAATAAATGTTTTTGGATGATTTATTAAAGAACACCTAAATCCATTTGTTTAAATGGTAAATCAAATTAACCCTAAATCCAGTAAATTTTACATCTTGATTGAGTATAGATTTTTTTTCATTCTACACTACAATTCGTAAAATAGCTCGTAATTTAAGCAGGATTTTTGAGCTAGTGCAGTTAACAGCACTTCATTTCCCCAAGGAAAATTAGGATCAAGTAATTATGATGAAAAATGACTCCTTCAAACTTTTGAGTTTCGGCCACTAGGTCGAGAGTATATTGTACGGAGGGCAACGTTTTCATGTGTAAAAAAAAGTATACTGTACGGAGGGCAATGTTTTCATGTGTAAAGAAAAGTATACTGTACGGAGGGCAACGTTTTCATGTGTAAAGAAAAGTCGTAGGCTTCATTTATATTAGACAGGAATATTTACAGCTCTCCTGTAAACTTCTAATTATCTATTTACTAAGCATTTATAATATAACTTAACTTATCAGCGGATTATTGTGTTCCTTGGTTGAAGAAAATTAAAGATACATGAAATGATTCAGAGTCAGGCAGAATAACTCTGATAGTTAATGAGAATTACCGTTCTTTGTGCAGATTATCCGACAGCAGTGGACAGCTTCAGTTTTATGAAGTGAAGGAAGGCGGCATTGGAAAGAAGGATTTCAATAGCAATGTTAGTTGTTTTTTTTTTTATTATTGTTTAATTAAGTCAACCTGCATTTCGTTCATAAAGCGATTTTTAATCGAATGAAGATGACTAACTAGAATATTCTTGTGCAAGACTCAGTCCTGCGCACAACATCACTTTCTGCAATATTATCATAACAATACTTGCTATCATTAAGTTATTAAATACAGTTTTATTAAGTCAGTCTCTTCCAGACGAAATAAAAACAAATCAGGAAAAGGTAATTTAAACTGACACATAGAGAACTTGCCGCTTTCCAACATTGTTGCTTAGAATGCACGGAACTAATTAACCCTATGCCTCCAGCACCACTACGACCACCCGTCCCGCAAAATACTGATTGAGAATGGCTGCAGTTCAAGAATCTCAGTTTCTGTTCTGAATCAAACTTTTGGAAGCTAACGACATAATTCTCTCTTACCTGTAGGAATACGATTGATTTAAATTTACAACATATTATATATAGCGAGGAATAACATAAAGAAATATTAAGACTATATATATATATATATATATATATATTTAGTCTTAATATTTCTTTATGTTATTCCTCGCTTATTTAATTATATATATTGTGTTCAAATTTCTGTAATAAAAAGTATGTTGTAGTCTTGTTATTTTTAAAAATAAAGCATTTCTGAGTTGGCCCTATAACAGCCAGCATGACTGTCGGGTTTTTCAAATTTTGCAAAGGGATCGGTAGCATAGGTCAACATTAGCAATTGACAATATATATATTTAATATTCTCCTAAATTCCCAACCGACGGACGGTATGTTTATACAATAAATCCAGAACTCTACTCGTGCACTTGTTTGTAGTTTTTAAAATAGGAAATTAATCTGCATTCTAACGTTTTTTCTCGTACAATGCACAGTTAGCGCCCTTTGTTCTTGTTTTGCTCCATTTCATCTTAGTTCGCTTTCATTTTATTTGCTAATGAGCCGGACATCTCCCTCTCCCCACTCGGTTTTGTTATAACTCCCAGAATGCAATTGAATTGAGCTTTGGTTGGTGAATTTTGTATTTATTCAATGTGTATGGACTTACGTGCGTTTGTTCTTTGTTTATTAGTCTATTAATTAATTAATTTTTGTTTTTTAATTAATTTTTCTTTAATAAATTTTTATTTGATTTGAAGTAATTACATAAGGAATTTACTTTGAAAATTTGGAGTTGTAGAAATCGTTAACGCGACCACGGGTCTTTTGGTTGCAGGACGTGTTTATCCTCGACACGACGAGCGATCTCTTTGTCTGGGTCGGGAAAAAAGCCTCCAACTCTGAGAAAGGAAACGGCATTACCTATGCACACGTAAGTGTTACTAAGATGTCATTCAGCACACTTGTAACAGTGCCAATAAACTTTAAATCGGTTGTCATAAGAGTACTGTTAAATTTACTGTTTTCTCGATATTCGATAACCTGACAGTCCCCAGTCCAAATTTGTCAAATCCCAGCGGCGCTGTAAAGCTGCTGTAACATTTCTGTGGAAGTTGGGAAGTTAACAGTTTACTTGAGAAAATGTTAATCTTACGCATTTTAAAGTTTAAGGCGACAAAAAATGTTTATTTGCTGACATCCCCCACCCAATTCTCCTCCACTTCCACCCTTCAAACAAAGGTATAATTTTCAGAAAATTTTCAAGTTACAAAATTGATAATTAACAACGGTCTTATTTTGTCTTAACCCAACAGTAACCTTCCAACTGAAAATTAATAATGTCATGCAAAACCACCACCACCACCATTTTAAAATTATTTTATCATGACTGACTAAATTTGGGGATCTGGCGAAGGCGATTTCGCGCTGAGGGTTGGAAGTTGTGGGGGATGGGGGTTGGGCCTGACGGCAACGTCAACTTTTGTTGTTATAATAGACATCTATGCCAAACGCCTCGTTGCTGTGTGTTTGTTGTCTCTTTGAAGAGTTGAAGTTGTTGTTGTATTGCTTTCTTTTATCTAGTCACTTTGTCTGTTGGTTGTCTCTTTGAAGAGCTGAAGTTGTTGTTGTATTGCTTTCTTTTGTCTAGTCACTTTGTCTGTTGGTTGTCTCTTTGAAGAGCTGAAGTTGTTGTTGTATTGCATTCTTTTGTCTAGTCACTTTGTCTGTTGGTTGTCTCTTTGAAGAGTTGAAGTTGTTGTTGTATTGTTTTCTTTTGTCTAGTCACTTTGTCTGTTGGTTGTCTCTTTGAAGAGTTGAAGTTGTTGTTGTATTGCTTTCTTTTGTCTAGTCACTTTGTCTGTTGGTTGTCTCTTTGAAGAGTTGAAGTTGTTGTTGTATTGCTTTCTTTTGTCTAGTCACTTTGTCTGTTGGTTGTCTCTTTGAAGAGTTAAGTTGTTGTTGTATTGCTTTCTTTTGTCTAGTCACTTTGTCTGTTGGTTGTCTCTTTGAAGAGTTGAAGTTGTTGTTGTATTGCTTTCTTTTGTCTAGTCACTTTGTCTGTTGGTTGTCTCTTTGAAGAGTTGAAGTTGTTGTTGTATTGCTTTCTTTTGTCTAGTCACTTTGTCTGTTTGTTGTCTCTTTGAAGAGCTGAAGTTGTTGTATTGCTTTCTTTTGTCTAGTCACTTTGTCTGTTCGTTATCTCTTTGAAGAGTTGAAGTTGTTGTTGTATTGCTTTCTTTCGTCTAGTCACTTTGTCTGTTGGTTGTCTAGGTTAGTTGTGATTTTTTTTTGTAATAGCTTTAAGACTGTTCTATTTTTAATTTATTTTATTTTTATTACCATTGTCTAAGACTGAATTGGATTCGGTATAATTAACTGTGTGTTTGATGTTTTCCTCTTATCCTTCCTGTATATATATTTTTTCTAATGGTTGTTTATTCTTTTATTTTTGATTATTGCTATTATTAAGTTGTTTTTGTTGTTGGCTTTATTATATTCGTTGTGTTATTTTATTTTGAATAGTTAGTTTATATATCTAGGTGGACGTGCCAATCATTACGTTAGGTGGCTAGTCCTAGGACTTTGGAAATCCCTGGACGTGGTGGGGCAGTAGGGACAGCACTGGGGGCACAGATGAAATGTAAAAAAGAACAGACCCGGGTGTAATGGGGATAGGGATGAAAGACACACACACACACACACACACACACACACACACACACACACACACACACACACACACACACACACACACACACACACACAGATTGGGAAGTTACGTTTAACAGTTATTTTGATTGGAATACTTTTTCTTTTTCTTATCATTCTTATATTTATCACCAGAAATACTTGTCTGGTACAACCCACCCGCTGCTAGCAGTGACTTGCCTGAACGAGGGACAGGAAAGCAAAGCCTTTAACGCTGCCATCGGTGCTTGAATTGTCTCCCTTTACCCGGCAGACTAAGCATTTGATACCTCAAGTTTCAACAGTACACTGAATTGTCTACTGGACTTTGAAGTCTAATGTCATTGAAACATTTATTATTGGGATTTTAAAATATATATATATATACACATTAATATATAGAATTCATTGAAACATTTAAACGGCTAGATCTCTATACATTGTCGCTCAATGTTTGTGAAAATAATTTATGAGCTCACTTAGGTAAATACGCATTTTGAAAGACAGGACTTAAGGTGCTTTATTATGAAAACAAATGTTGACATTTTTTGGATATTTCATTATTAACATATTAGAAAGCACCATCGCGTGTCGATGTGGGCGATTTGAGTTTTTAGATGTAGTTACGTCACATCATTTCATTATCTTAAGGCATAACACATTTTTCTCCATTTTCTCTAAAGAAGCAATCAATTCTCGGTTGAGTGACTGGAAACTCTTAATCAGTGTAAACAAAAACATTCTGGCAAACAGAAAATTCTCACGCGTCTTTCAAAAATATTTAGTCCTGAAATGTGGACTGGACTGTCTTTATTGCTAAAAAATCTGATCTGAGGGTGTTTTATACATTTTACCTTTATGTATCTATGCCGAGAGTCTTGCACCGAATGAACTTCGACCAGTCTATGTTCCATTGGAGTACTTTTTATTTTCGTTCCATCGTCTATTTGTTCATTTGCCAATGCTTTTTAAAAAACAACAACATATTTTTTGTATACCATATTCCCCAAACTTATACATCCTGTGATTTCTGAATGGACTGGAACTTTAAAATGATTTAGCTCTGTGATGTTTGAATTGATTGGACATTTAAATAAATTAGCTGAGGGAAACCTTTAGTCACACTCGTATGCGCACGCGCGCGCGCAAACACACACACACATGCGCGCGCGATTCTATTTTGTCTGGTGTTTAGAGTCATGTATGTAGTAGCTCAATGTTAAAAGCAACAACCGTGACAAACACAATCATGACAAAAATAATCGTGACAAACACAGTCATGACAAAAATAATCGTGACCAACACAATCATGACAAAATTAATCGTGACAAACTCAATCATGACAAAATTAATCGTGACAAACACAATCATGACAAAAATAATCGTGACAAACACAACCACAGTGAATTCATTTGCAATGTGTACATGACCACACACTTTATTTTGGAAACGCGAATTTTTTTCTGCATAAGTTATTCAGATTGATTGTATTTGTGTATCGATAGGTGTATATTTCATTTGTGTTTCTACACACATTTAAGACGATCAGGGCGTGCGTGTTGCTGACTCGTGCATCTCATGTGTGTGTAGAAAGGGAAATTTGAAATAGCTTCCTGTTCCCATATCTGAAGTAAATAATAAAAATTAATTCAACAATTTTATTTGGTTTTGATGGAGTAGAGCTATCCTGTGTTTTATTTTCTGCTGAACTGAACAGCATATGTACATTAACATTTTACTACAGGAAAACAACATTGGACAGACGGAAAGAAGAAGAAGAGAGGAGTAGGGAAAGGAGAGAGAATAAGCGAGAAAAAGAAAAAATAAAAGGAGAGAGATTGATAGATAGTTTTTTTTTTCCTTGCGAAAGAGAAGCAGAGAGGAGACTGAAAGAATGAGAAGCGCAGAGAGAGAGAGAGGGAGAGAGAATGAAAGAATTTTACTGAGAGAAAGAGCAGCAGAACGAAAAAGAATCAGCTAGAGAGAGAGAGAGAGAGATCGTTTTATGATGTTAATGGAGAAAATAAAACGGAATTGTATAACATTTCATACGGAAATGGAACTTGAAAAAATATTTCACAAAGCGATCGATTTCCCTAACATTTTACAATACAGAAAATATTTCAACAACCTTAATATACTCCCCCCCCCCCCCCAGAAAACATTACCATGGCAATATTTATTAAAATACACGCCCTTCTATACTAAATGTCTCATATCAAAATGTATGTCAAAAGAAGATTGAAGAAAATGACTGTACAAAAAAACCCAGCACTCATCAATAAACAAATTATGAATCAAGAAGTAAGGAAAAGAAAACAGACACAAAATACTCACTAATAAATAATACTCATAGCGATATTAACCACACTTTTGTTATAAAACTTGAAGTGCTATACAATAATTACACATACAAATACACAAAGTCTTTAAACAAACTACATAAAGTACGTCAAACAATTGATGATAATACTACAAAACAAATAACCCATACAAATACACAAAGTCTTTAAACAAACTACATAAAGTACGTCAAACAATTGATGATAACACTACAAAACAAATAACCCATACAAAATACACAAAGTCTTTAAACAAACTACATAAAGTACGTCAAACAATCGATGATAATACTACAAAACAAATAACCCATACAAATACACAAAGTCTTTAAACAAACTACATAAAGTACGTCAAACAATTGATGATAATACTACAAAACAAATAACCCATACAAATACACAAAGTCTTTAAACAAACTACATAAAGTACGTCAAACAATCGATGATAATACTACTAATAATAAATAACCATTATGCACAAGACACTACTTAGCAAATCATGCGTATACAAAAGAAACAAATAATACAAAACCAAACAAGCAAATCCACATGCCAAAGACATTCTGTAGCAAATGAATTTATGTACTCAAAGAAAAATAAATAAAACAGATTTACAAAAGCATAGTTTGAAGACAGAGAACAGAACAGTGCCATAGTTGCCGACCTCAAGGACGTGTCTTGAGAGCCCTCATAAAAAATATCCATAATCCCTTTGCGTCTCACCTAAAAAAAACAGCACATTCCAGGGAGACGACTCCTTGTAAGCAAACGAACATTGACAGTAGGACTTACACTTCAATCTTGGAATTTTGACAGCGTGTTTGACAATTAGTACTTGACTAGCAGTAGAGATACTCATGAATGAGTTCTAGAACTGAAAGCAGACAGTAAAACATAACAAAGAACAGAGATCTTGTGTTGTATTTTGCTGTACACAGGTAACTAGCATTCTGTAGACTGTCCGCCAGCTTCGAAAAATCAACAAGAATGCAATGTCTTAAGTAAACTTTTGACCAATTACGTGATCTATCGGACCGCGCCGATTTTAAGACGTCATGTTCAGGAGAGCAGATGTCATATTATTTATATTCTGGTTAGATGTTTTGAAAATGAATGAGATTAGATTAAAAGCTGAGTCGTCGAAATTAAAACAAATGAAGAAAAAATATAAGAGTAAAGATTTTTAATAATAGAACTGAGAAAGGTCAGAGGCCATGTTAAAGTATCATGTGAGTGCATGATAAAACGACCTCCGACCTCGAAGTGTTCAATGTATACGAGGCCTTTTAAAGTAATACCTAACATGATGTAATAAAGTCAGCACACTGATTTTGTAGTCCCTTCTCCAGTATGGACGGAGGAACTGGAGGCATGCTTTTGGAGAGTTAAGATCACAATGAACATTATCTTTCTATTAAATTAAATATATGTGAATTCATTAATTATGAGGTGCTTTCAGAAAATTCTTGAAATTGTATGTTGAATCATAAACATAAGCATTGACGTATGCTTATGTTCTTTAAATGTATGTTGAAAGTAATTTAAAGCATTGACTTATGCTGTTGTTCTTTAAATGTCTGTTTAAAGTAATTTAAAGAATTGACTTATGCTGTTGTTCTTTAAATGTCTGTTTAAAGTAATTTAAAGCATTGACTTATGCTGTTCTTCTTTAAATGTCTGTTTAAAGTAATTTAAAGAATTGACTTATGCTGTTGTTCTTTAAATGTCTGTTTAAAGTAATTTAAAGCATTGACTTATGCTGTTCTTCTTTAAATGTCTGTTTAAAGTAATTTAAAGAATTGACTTATGCTGATTGTAACAAACATTTTCACCGCTTCTTTTATTTGTCACTTCTTTCCATGTACATTCTATTTACTAAGTAAATTAGTAAATTTACCTACCACTATTTCTAGACTTAACTGTTATATAAACTGCCCGACCCTGGGCACTCCTTATGATGGTATTCTTATAAGTGACAGAGTTGGAGTAAACAACTCGAGTTGAGAATATGCTAGAAATTGCTGACGTATGCAAACCAGTTCTAACTGGATGAGTAGTGTTTATTATCCAAATGCTAAGATTTACGAGAATGAGACCACCAATGGGCTGAGATCAAACGTTTACATGCAGTAGAGAATTATATTGTCTAATCAATTGAATTTTGTGTGGCAAGAATTCCGGTCATGAAAGGCGGCCGTTAGCTTAGAATATTTCATGCAATTTTTATATTGATGTGTTATATTTACATTTTATGTAGAGATGTATTATGTGAGTAGACTATTATTATACAAATTTTGAACTATGATGCTTATTTATACTTTGCTATTCACTTGACATTGTTTCTAGTGAACCTGTTCATAAACTATTATGCTGTAGTTATTATGCGGTATGCGTGTATTGGGCTAATAAATACTGTTGCATGAAACTGTAAGTTGAGACTTGGATATAAGAAAGTTTAAAGCATTGATTTGTGCTGACGTTCTTTGTAGCAATGATTTACGCTGACATTTTTCAAATTTATGCAAAATGTAATTTAAAACAATTATTGTGCGTATGTGTATGTGTGAAAGACCTTTGTAAAGTTAACAGGAAATGTGTGTGTTTATGTGTGCGCATGCGTGTGTTAGTGTGCATTTGTGTGCGCGCGCATGTATGATTGCTATGAGTTATAAAACGTAACGAGCGGGAGGGGGGGATATAAAAATCCCCTACCGAAAAATGGCAATCATTAATTTAAGGACGATCGCAAATACAAGTTTGAGCGAAATGCTACTACATTTCAGTGGAGGAATGGTGAACATTATTAATCTTTTGCGCACTTAGGTTTCAAATGAGACAACCTTAATTGCCTTTGATCAGGAAAATCTAAGTATTTTTTCTTTGTTTGCTGGGTGCACATGAAAGCAATATCACTTTACATTTTATGGCCCACATTGACCACAATCTGTTCTGCGCAGAATGGGAAACCGAAACCAGTTTCAAACTCGAACAAGGGAGGTATTTCAAGAGAAAGATTGTCAGGAAGAAGTAACTGGTTTGCGCATGCGTGCTTATGATCTTCTGTTTCTGTGCTTTATAAACCGTACAACAAATGGCGCCTGACTGGCGTGAGATATTTTGTTTTAGCATAATGATTT
The DNA here is from genome assembly GCA_028829895.1 of Sinotaia quadrata. Lineage (NCBI taxonomy): Eukaryota > Metazoa > Mollusca > Gastropoda > Architaenioglossa > Viviparidae > Sinotaia > Sinotaia quadrata. The sequence continues at coordinate 22,324,082 of CM054178.1, forward strand.
AAAAAATTTATTTATTTATAATTTATCTTTAAGATAAAGTGTAGAATAATGAAGGTATATAATAGGTGTTTGGGCAATGTGAACTTCAAACTATATAAATATTTTGTAACTTGCATTCAAAATTGTAATCAATCTTAAATTATGGATGAGAAGGATTAAAAATATCTCACACACGGGGGTGGTGGTGGGGTATATAAAAAAAACAAACTATTACTAGGGATGGAAAGTACACCAACAAACAAGATAAAAACACTTTCATTGCCTTGTTTGTTTGTTACTTTTTATAAGTAAGTGATTTGCTTTGTTTGTAGTAATATATTTACCCTTTTGATGAATGCGTGCGTGCTTAGTGTGTGTGTGTGTGTGTGTGTGTGGTGTGTGTGTGTGTGTGTGGTGTGTGTGTGTGTGTGTGTGTGTGTGTGTGTGTATGTGTGTGTGTATGTGTGTGTGAGAGTGATAACATGCTATTAACAAGACAAGCTTTTGAAAGTTACACATATAATTTATTTTAAAAGTGAATATTATTTGGAGCTCTCTTGTGTTCCTAACCACAGAATGGTCCCCCGCAATTGACCATAAATGTATATTTGTGGTTTAGGGAGCATTTACAGTCTCTTCGAGGATTATACAATAGCTCGGAATTATCTTTGACTACACACGTCAGATCTGTATGCAGTATATTTTCATTTTTTCTCGATAAACATCGGTATTTTCAGTCGATGGCCTCGTTCTCTTATATGATGCCGCAAAAACAATGACATTCTGTTAGACCAAGAGAAATTTAATCTACAGGAAACTGGCGGTAAAGGGAAGTTCATACGAAAGTCGGTGTCACCTGACAAGCTAGTCGTGTGAACGAGTGAAGAAGACAAGGTCAACGAGAACGTGAAGTTTTTATAAAAAAAAAACGCATGGTGTTCAGTGTCCGTATTTCCCAAAGGTGACGGAAATATCACCTCTGACCACAATAGCTGAACACTTTATCAATCAATGAACTGGGGTTCACATCTTGTCCTTTCTGTGGCTAGTGTTTCCATCACGTTTCATCACAATGCCTGAAACTTTATTAATCAATACGGAAGGTTCGAATCTTTCCTGATGTTGCCTCACCATCATCTTTGACAAAAATGGCTGAATAGTTTATCAGGCAATGGCATGAAGTTTAAATTCTGTAGTTTTCTGGGGACGATGTTTCCATCATATTTCATCGCAATGGTCAAACACTTTAAAAAGTATTAATAGATTGGGTTCAAGTCCATTCTAATGGCGTTGGTACGATTGTCATTTTCATAAAGACTGAACACTTTATCAGACATTACAGAGGATTTAAATCCTTGACGTTGATAGATTGTCATTTCCATAAAGACTGAACTGTTTATCAGTCATTACAGAGGATTTCAAACGTTTCTGATGATGCTGGTACTATTGTCTTTTTTTTCACAAAAGGTGAACACGTTACCAGTCATTACAGAGGATTTAAATCCTTTCTGATGATGCTGGTATGACTGTATTTCTTTCACAAAAGGTGAACACGTTACCAGTCATTACGGAGGATTTAAATCCTTTCTAATGACGTAGATGCACTTGTCATTTTCCACCAAAAACTGAACATTTGATCATTTACTACAGAGGATTTAAATCCTTTTGGATGACGTAGCTCACCTTTGAGCAAAATGGCTGAAGAATTTATTATTTATTAGATAGGATTTAAATCCTTTCCAGTGACCATAATATCTGAACACTAACAGTCGGTGCACGGGGTTCATATCTAGTAGTTTTTGAATGGTAGACATCACAATTCATCCCACATGGTTGAAAACACTTAAGTAGGAAGAGATATAAGATCATATCAATGAAGTATTTCTTCACGGAAGTTTTTCACTCTGGTCGTGGAATTGTTTATTTCCTTTGTTTTTCTGCAGTGCTACTTAGTGCACTTATGTTACACGCGAGTGGTGGGCGTGGCATGACGTCACGTGCGCACGACTTCACTGCTTTGTGTACACAGTTTCCTGTGTTGACGAGACACAGGATGGCGTCATAACTTGGTACTAGATACATATAAATAGTACTACAAAAATAACGGTAAAATCACAGAAGGGAGTGGGATGGGGGTGAATAACGTAATGGCTAGTTGCAGCGTGTGGTAAATGTCTTCTAAGTATGCTGTCCTGATGCAGTGGCAGGATTCAACCTTCCTCTTCTTTACGTTCACTTCTTTTCCCCACAGGAATTGCGTGGAAACTTTTCATCTTCTTGATGTTCTCAGTTTCTGTAGAGTTCCTGTGGGGCCTTCCTCCTTACTCTGTTATTCTAGGAGGGTAGTACTGTTCTAAAAAAAAATGTTGTGGAAGATTTATGCAAGTTATGGAAGTAGTTTTCCAATTGTCTGTCATTGTTTACAGTTTACTTATATGTTTTATTAGTGTTTCAATGATTGTATGCATTGTTTTGCCTATGAATTGTTTTATTATATGTATAGAATTTTTTTTTAAATGTGAGGAAGCTATTTGTAACTTTCTTTAAGTTTGTAGTTTTCTTTTTTAATTATTTATTGTTAATGGTGTGTGTGAGGTGGGTTTTATTAATATTTATTTTTATAGAAGGTGAAGTGTGTTTGTGTGAATATATGTGAGATATGTGATGATGGCTTGGTGTATGTGATTGTGGTGATATTTATTTGGAAAGAGTAGTGTTTGTGTGGTAACTGGTAAATGTAATAGTCTCATTGTGTCAGTCAAGCATTTTCTGTATTTGTAACAATGTAGTAGAAAGTGTTCTATTGTGTTATCTGTTCGACAGTGTTTCAATGATTGTATGTATTGTTTTTCCTAGGAATTGTGTTAATATATGTAAGGAATTAAAAAAAAATGTGAATAAGCTTCAACTGTCTTTCTTGCGTAGTCCTGGTTGCTTCACTTTGTTTTTTATTGAGGAAGTTCTTGATGGAGGAGGTTTGGGGCCTGGGACGTTCTTTCTTCCTGTTTCTTTCTCCTAAACACACTTACGTACAACGCCAACATTATATCCTTCTCCAAGTTCAATTTCTAATTAAAAAAGGCAAAATCAAGCCCACGCATGTTGTGTTGATAAGCCCGGATAACATCAACACGATTAACACTGCCATATAATGCCTTGCATCAGAAGAAAAGTGAATTATTGATGAAACTGAGCACCATCCCTATTACAATAGCAATGACGTCCATCGGAAATGTCAAACTAGCGGAAATCCGGCTTTAAAAAGACGCACGCCATTGGTTCGCAAACCACAGCAGTGGGAAGTAACGGCAAGTCACGTTGTCACCACAGTAACTGAAGACACTGAGCCAGACAGGCAAAAGCAGAGTTTTGTTCTTGGTCCATCAAATACAGCACAGGTTAGCGTGACATTTCGCTTGGTAACATGAAACACAAAGTTTTGCTCTAGTCTTTTGTATAGAGTACCATAAACAAACTTACATATTGTTTTTGCAGTTTTAAATGTATGCATTGTTTAAAGATAAAGATGTGTTTCAAAGTTAGAGTTACAGCAGTTAACATTTGCTAAATTTTATTTATTTCTTTATTTGGCTTGTGTGTGCCAATGCCATTTATTAACAAGACAGAATCCGCAAAGGACTTCGCATCTGTTAGATCTTTCATGACGTAATGATTACACTCTTGATGAGGTTGTCATTTATTGCTTAAACAGCAAATATTGATCGAAATGAACCTTTTCTCTTTATCTTAACAAGAAGAACTTCACTTATTACTGTTTTCACCAAGCTAGAAGACGACAACTCCATAGCACCTTCCCTGTTTTACTTGCTATTTAATTTTGATTTTTAATCCGTTGAAGACATGGCAACAAACATACATTCTTCTTGACCTTATCGAATAAACGTTATGTTCAGGTTCTACATAATAAGCCTTATGCTCAAGTTCTGTGTAATAAGCGTTAAATTCACTGCGATGGACGATAATTTTTTCGTGAAGAACGTTAAGATAATTCGATGGGTACTATAAGTCTTTCGTAGAGGACCGTAAGATCGTTGCGATAAAGACTACCGATCTTTCGTAAAAGGACATTAAGGTCACTGTGATGAACTATACATATCATTGTAAAGGACATTAAAGTCACTGTGGTGAACTATAAACTATACATATCATTGTAAAGGACATTAAAGTCACTGTGGTGAACTATACATATTATTGTAAAGGACATTAAAGTCACTGTGGTGAACTATACATATTATTGTAAAGGACATTAAAGTCACTGTGGTGAACTATACATATCATTGTAAAGGACATTAAGGTCATTGCGGTGAACACTATAGGCCAGTTCGTGAAGGACATTTTAGTCACTGTGATGGACACAATAGGTACTTGTAAAAGACATTAACGTCACTGATGCGGTACTATAGATTGTTCATCAAAGACATTAAAGTCACTGCAGCGTGATAAAGAAAATGTCAGAAGGATCATAAGGAGTGAGGAACAATTTCCTATTTCCTCCTGGTGATGTAGGAGGAAATATATTCTAATGAAGTCTGTGTAAACTATGCAAGTAAAATATGAAGGCATTTATCGTAGGGAGCTATCCTATCCTAGTGAGGTGTGAGAACAGCTGCCCTAGTGAGATATATGCTAATAATTACCCTAGTAAGGTGTGAGGACAATTACCCCTAGGGTGTGAGATATAATTATAAATATCCTAGTGAAATATAAAAACAATCATCCCTAAGGTTAATGTATGATAATAACTATCCTAGTGAGGTGTGAAAACAATCATCCCTAAAGATGATGTATGGATAATAACTATTCTATCGAGGTGAAAAATGATTGTCTCATTGAGGGTTTGAGGCATGATGATAATAACTATCTTAGTAAATTATGAGAAGAGCAATCTTAACAAGTGACAATGAAGCTATTCTAGTAAGGTGATAAGAAAGCTATCATAATGAAGTGTGAGTACAACTGTCTTACTGAGTGATAAACTATACTACTGATGAGTAATGACAGCTATCATCGAGAAGTGATTACAGATATGTAGTATATGATGCTAACGAATGAAACATACTAAAAGACCAGGATGCCAAGACCTTTAGAAATATTAGAGGTTCATCCAGTAGGTGACGATTTCAACTTTAGACGTGCTTCTTAATTACTTCAAGCGTTTGGTCATTTGAACACTGGACAAAGGTATGTGGACACTGTACAAAGGTCCTCTTTAAGTACGTGGACACTGTACACTGGACAAAGGTCCTCTTTAAGAATGTGGACACTGTACACTGGAGACAAAGGTCCTCTTTAACTACGTGGACACTGTACACTGGACAAAGGTCCTCTTTAAGTATGTGGACACTGTACACTGGAGACAAAGGTCCTCTTTAACTACGTGGACACTGTACACTGGACAAAGGTCCTCTTTAAGAATGTGGACACTGTACACTAGAGACAAAGGTCCTCTTTAACTACGTGGACACTGTACACTGGACAAAGGTCCTCTTTAAGTATGTGGACACTGTACACTGGAGACAAAGGTCCTCTTTAACTACGTGGACACTGTACACTGGACAAAGGTCCTCTTTAAGTACGTGGACACTGTACACTGGAGACAAAGGTCCTCTTTAACTACGTGGACACTGTACACTGGACAAAGGTCCTCTTTAAGTATGTGGACACTGTACACTGGAGACAAAGGTCCTCTTTAACTACGTGGACACTGTACTCTGGACAAAGGTCCTCTTTAAGTACGTGGACACTGTACACTGGACTAAAAGTTCTCCTCGTGGCTAATAGATCATGTGGCCTCTGGAGGTAGATTTTCGAATGATCATTAATTGTCAGATTTTTCATATCCTCAGTGGATGCTAGTTTTGTTTCATATATTGGCCTCAGGATAATTGCCTTTTTATGTGGCCACTGTGTGCTAGTCGAAGATATCGTTAAAATCTGCAAGGTTAATATCAGCTTGTGGTGACTAGATGCTAAGATATTTTTATGTAGTTACTGGATAGCTTTTCTTTACATGCAGTCAATGGTTGCTAGATTTTCTTTCTGTGTAATCACTGGATGCTAGTGTTTCTTTGTATGTAGACACTGGATGCTAGTTTTCTTTGTATGTAGACACTGGGTGCTAGACTTTGTGTAATCACTGGATGCTAGTTTTCTTTTATGTAGACTGGATGCTAGTGTTTCTTTCTATAAAGAGACTGGGTATTCTTTGTATGTAGTCTCTGAATGCTTTTTTTTGTTTGTGGTCAGTCCACTTAAAGCACAGATATTCTGTGTAAACCTTACTCTGTCCAGTCCACTTGACACTCAAATATTCTATGCAAACCATTCTTCTTTCCTACTCTGATGCTTGATAATTCCCTTTCTTCTAAATATTCCTGGAAAAATTTTACTGTTTCTGTCTTTCCATCCTTGATACTTGATTGCTCTCTTCTTTCTAAATATTCCTGGCAGACCTTTACTCTTTCTATCTTTCCATCCTTGATACGTGATTGCTCTCTTCTTTCTAAATATTCCTGGCTGACCTTTACTCTTTCTATCTTTCCATCCTTGATACGTGATTGCTCTCTTCTTTCTAAATATTCCTGGCTGACCTTTACTCTTTCTATCTTTCCATCCTTGATACGTGATTGCTCTCTTCTTTCTAAATATTCCTGGCAGACCTTTACTTTTCTATCTTTCCATCCTTGATACGTGATTGCTCTCTTCTTTCTAAATATTCCTGGCAGACCTTTACTCTTTCCATCTTTCCATCAGTGATACTCGATAGCTTTGTTCTAAAACTCTCCATCAGTGTTTGCGAAATCAGCGAAAGTCTCAAAGAAAGAAATTCAAATTGTATTTAAATATATAAAATGAGATGGATCAACTTTGATAAAATACTATCAGATTCGTTATCCTCGAATTCCATTTAAGCACTACATTCAAAATGGCGTCGCAGGAGGTCATCCAGTAATTTATTCTTTAATATTTTAGCTTTTGTTCTTATACCGGCTGCGTCCCCCCCCCCTTTCGCTCTCACACACACATACATGCACTCACACACATTTTCTCCCTCACACCCACCCAAAATGTTCTACAAATGATCACCCAGGATGTCCTGAACTTTAAGTATTTTGAAGCAAGTTTCGACGTTTTCTGTTCTGCGCCTTGACAGTAGAGCCTGTTTCTGGCTGATCAGTAAAATCCAATGAGACTTACTGCGCCTTGACAGTAGAGCCTGTTTCTGGCTGATCAGTAAAATCCAATGAGACTTACTGCGCCTTGACAGTAGAGCCTGTTTCTGGCTGATCAGTAAAATCCAATGAGACTTACTGCGCCTTGACAGTAGAGCCTGTTTCTGGCTGATCAGTAAAATCCAATGAGACTTACTGCGCCTTGACAGTAGAGCCTGTTTCTGGCTGATCAGTAAAATCCAATGAGACTTACTGCGCCTTGACAGTAGAGCCTGTTTCTGGCTGATCAGTAAAATCCAATGAGACTTACTGCGCCTTGACAGTAGAGCCTGTTTCTGGCTGATCAGTAAAATCCAATGAGACTTACTGCGCCTTGACAGTAGAGCCTGTTTCTGGCTGATCAGTAAAATCCAATGAGACTTACTGCGCCTTGACAGTAGAGCCTGTTTCTGGCTGATCAGTAAAATCCAATGAGACTTACTGCGCCTTGACAGTAGAGCCTGTTTCTGGCTGATCAGTAAAATCCAATGAGACTTACTGCGCCTTGACAGTAGAGCCTGTTTCTGACTGATCAGTAAAATCCAATGAGACTTACTGCGCCTTGACAGTAGAGCCTGTTTCTGGCTGATCAGTAAAATCCAATGAGACTTACCCGGTCATATATGAGATGTTGGGATCTTACAATTGTATATTTGTCCTTTTAGTTTAAAACTTAAGAAGTAAAAAAAATAATCCAACTCTAAATATAGCGAAGTAATGAAAATGGCAACGACAGATCCCCAACGAAAAGCCACTTCTAAATAGATCAATAGCTCTCACAAGAGGCTTCGCCAGGTAAAACATATCTTTAATTAAGGCTCTTTCACGAGGCAGTAATGTAGGATAAATTACTGTTGGAATAAAGCAAAATTCTAAGGTAACACTACATGACAAATGAATGTAATATAAGTTAGGTCTTTAGTTACTTAGCAGGTAGATATCGTACGGAGATAGATGAGAAATAGAAATAGAAACTTCTAGATATTTTACTAAAACCTTAATTACTTCAATCACATGTTAGACTCCCCAGAGTAAGTGTACACAATGAGACAGAAGCTAGATACTAAAGGAAGTCAGAAGCTAGACAACAAACAGAACGCAGAATACTAACACTATTCATCTAGTCGCTTTAGCGAGATAAGCGAGATTCTAAAGTGAGAGAAGTTAGGTTGTATAGAGAGAAGTGAAGTTATAGAGAGAAGTTAGGTTGTATAGCAGTGACGTAGCAAGTTCGGGGGGTGTTTGATTGTTTGTGTTGTTTATTTTGCTTGTTTGTTGTTTTGTTGTTGTTTTTGTTTATGGAGGGGTTGGGGACTTGTGCAGAGCTACGATGTGGGCCTCCTCGATTTCAAACGAAAAAGAAAGCGCTTTTACATAGATATGTGTAGAAATTGATTCTGCTCGCTGCCAAGTCCCCCACTGATCGCCGTGGCCATTGTTCATTGCACAACCTGCACAATCCATATCTAGAAGTTTCTATTTCTATTTCTCATCTATCTCCGTACGATATCTATCTTCTAAGTAACTAAAGACCTAACTTATCTCACATAGCTTTCGCATCACTAAAAGGTGTGTAGCTTCTATCTCAGTATAGTTTCTTTCTTCAAATGAAGTTAAGACATAGCTTCTGTGTCACTCAATTGTCTAGCTTCTACTTCACAAAGGTGCCTAGTTTTGTCTTACGGCAGATGTTGTCTTTTAGCGACTAAAATGTCTAGCGTTGTGATCACTATATCACTATAGGTATAGAGGTTGAACGGGGAGAAATAGATTTACAATATAATGACCTTTGGTTCCATTCCAGCAAGGACCATGGAACTTTCGACTGCCGCCAAAGTTCAGTACCTGGAAACAGAGTTGGGAGTCTCCAATACTACAGAGGACATGCGCTATGAACCGTTCCAGTTTGTGAACACGAACCCGGTCCTAGGAGTAGCTTTGCTCATCGTCCTGGTTGTCGCGTCTGTGGTGGGCAGCGGAGGAAACATCCTGATTCTCGTGGCCGTTGCCACGCACCACCAGCTTCGGAAAATGGAATCCATATTTATTGTCAACTTGGCATGCTGTGATCTTTATGTCACTTTGGTAGTTGACCCACTAAGCATTGTAGGTAAGTTGACATTTACCAATATGGATCAGTATAGCCGATTTTGCTGTGAAGTTTATGTCATTTTGGTAGATGACCCACTAAGCATTGTAGGTAAGTTGACATTTACCAATACGGATCAGTATAGCCGATTTTGCTTTGAACTTTATGTCATTTTGGTAGATGACCCACTAAGCTTTGTAGGTAAGTTGACATTTACCAATATGGATCAGTATAGCCGATTTTGCTGTGAACTTTATGTCATTTTGGTAGATGACCCATTTCGCGTTGGAGGTAGGTTTATATATTGAGATAAATGGGATTAATGAAGCGGTGTAATAAGAGGAGTTAATGAATTAATTCTCCGGCTAATTAATTCAGATAACCCACACGAAATGGTATATAACTTTCGGACGAGAAATTTCAGTAAAATCTCGGTGCCTCCTTCAATAACAATATTATTATTCTCATTTAGTCTTACAGGTTTCATATTTGTGTGTTACTAGGTACACAAATTACCACACTTTAATTTAATTTTAATTTTTACATTATCTCTTTCTTTGACATGACACTTTCTAAAGGTATGCTAGCTATTCGACTTTACAACTACACAAAAATCATTGGTCCTCTCTAGCCAATCAGCATGTCAGCTCATACTAGCCAATCAACCTTCTAGCTCACACCAATTGATCAACGTACCAGCTTTCATTGTGAAGTTAAGAAAGCGCAATACTAAAATACAAACAATTTAACATGAAATAAAAGCATCAAATTATCAAATCAGCGTGCTAATAAATATTCAGTCAAACACGAAGATACAAAGGCAGTTAGTTTATATGTAAAAATATTTTACCACTGGCAAAATAATCGACTGTTCACAGTACTAAAACAGTTAACAATTACCCGACTTAATCATTTCACCGCTTATGAGCTAATTGTTCAGTAACATATTATCCTATATTTTCTTCTCTTTAATTTTTAAATAAATAACATTTGAGACCAGCTATTTCATTTCTTAATGAAATAAAATTATTTTAAATAGTACATTAATATACATTTATGTTTATAAACACATATTAATATATACAAAGTCTGATATGTTGAAATCTTGACATTTGTATGACATTTGATCCCCTTAGTGTGCTATGAATGTTTAATATGTTATTTTATATATACAACCTAATATTCAGTTATTATGTTAATAGGTTAGTATGCATACTTGCCTTACGTCGCTCGGGAGCTGACCCAGGTAGCATAGCAATCTATCTATCTATCTATCTATGAGTCTCGGAAATTATGATCTAAGTGTAATTTGATAGGAACTAATAGACACACACACACACACACACACATGTACACGCACGTACACACACGCACAAAGTAACGAAAACACAATCTGACATGTTGATTAGGAACTAACAGACGCACTCTGTTGCAGGCAAGACGATTGGTTGGCGTTGGTACGAGGAACGGCCATACCTGTGCCGCGTGGTGGGCAGCCTGTGCACGGTATCCTGTGTAGGGTCTCTGATGACCCTGTCCGCTATGAGCTGCAACCGCTACGTCCTCATTTGCCACCACTCCCTCTACCGCCGCATCTTCACGAGGTGCCACTGTGTGCTCATTCTCCTCGCTATCTACCTCGTCGGCACTTTACTCGTCGTCCTCAACTTTGGCGGGCTCGGAGACCACTCGTTCGACCACAAGAGCCTGGAATGCATCTGGGACCGCATGGACAACCACGACTACACCATCGTCTTCGCGGTCGTCATGGTATGGGTGCCCATTACAGTGACCGGTTTCGCCTACTGTCGAATCTACCAGCACGTGAAGAAATCTCGAAAGCGCCTGCATTATCACACCAACACCAGCAGCAAAAACAGTTCGACTCTCGATTGTCGGTCGGAGACACTGAATGGGGACGTCTCTACAACGGATAAGGAAGCTGGTGGGAAGCCACTGGTGGACTCTGTGAACGATGCCAGATGGAAACGCCGCGTCGAGAAGCTACCTTTGACCTCCAGGGACGAAGACGGAAGCTCTGCGGGAGCGGAGCATTTAAAAGGAGAAAGTTTGCCCACGAAGTCAGCCACAGGTGTAGGCGGAGTCGCTACCTTTGTTTTTGATGATGCTCCGTCCCAGCAGTCTTTGGTGATGACGACAGCGCCCACGTCAGCCAACAACGTGCGCAACAGAGTAAAGAGGCGCGATTGCACTACTGTCAACGTAGCTCGCGCGCTGTTTTCTCTTTACCTAGTCTTCGCCGTGTGTTGGGTGCCGTACTCCTTGCTCATCATCCTGGACCGGAAGGACACGTTCACCCACGAGCTGCACGTGACGATCGTGGTGTGGGCGCACTTGCATCCGTCCATCAACTGGCTGATGTACTATAAAACGCACAGCAAATTCCGTCGGGCTTTTAGAAAGCTGCTCGGACTGGACAAATGCTGCGGTTCTACACAAAGAGCTTAAATCATGTTATCACGTGACTGACCCTCCACAGACCACAGGGCTTTCAAGAACGGTTGCAGTGAGGATGTTTGTGTCTTTGGAATGCTAAGAGTTATCCGCACAGAAGGCTGTAATAGTGCATTTGATCACCGCGTATTAAACTGGATAGTCTTGCAAATATTTTTTTTTAAAAATTATTTAATTGTTGCAGCAATAAGGCAGAAAGTCTTTGAACATTGTTAAAAGTAATGACCCAACATGATTCGCTAGTCACATACCACAATGTCAATTCAACCATGCTTTTGTTTTTTTTTCCCTTATTCACTCACATCTGACTCAGAAGGAGATTTTATCTGGGACAAAAATCAAACTTCCTGGCAGCCAGGAAGTTGAAAGGAAAGTTCAACTAAACTTCAGAAAGACTTCATGATACTTTCTGAACTTTCTGAGCAGCTTTGTGAATTGACAAAGTATTCGTTAAAGTGAAAATTATATTAATTTGAAGTTTAGAGGCGCTAAAGATAAACAAAACTTTAGAAAAATTAAATAAGGTTATGAAATTTTCACCTGCCTTTCTTTGCAGTGTGACAGATATTGAAAAGAGCTAAGAAACCCCACGTCTGACATTTGCCAGGCGCACTAGTATTAGACGTCACACCTGACATTTGCCAGGCACACCAGTATTAGACGTCACACCTGACATTTGCCAGGCACACCAGTATTAGACGTCACACCTGACATTTGCCAGGCACACCAGTATTAGACGTCACACCTAACATTTGCTCAGGCATATCAGTACTTGACGTCACGTCTGACATTTACCCAGGCATAGCAGTTCTTTACATCACGTCTGACATTTACCAAGCACACCAGTGCTTGACGTCACGTCTGGATTTAGGCATAGCAGTTCTTAACATGAAGAAAACAAGCGTCTGAAAATGTCAAAAGGAGTGAATAATGTATAAACTATTTTGTCATTAAATTTATAAAACTGCATCCCTAGGAAGGGTGACGAAAGGAAGTGACGGATGGTTAGAAAGATTGATTTTGAGAGAGAGAGAGAGAGAGAGAGAGAGAGAGAGAGAGAGAGAGAGAGAGAGAGAGAGAGAGAGAGAGAGAGAGAGAGAGAGAGATTCATTGCAGAGTTTTATGTAAGGCTAAGTTAGTGCTGTCGCTATTACGATTACAAAGTGCTTATTGTCAGTGGAGATGAACGTGTAACGTGAAGCCTTTAAAACGTTGATCATTCATGTAATGAAATCCACGAAGTGCTAAGACGCATTAACACCACCACTACCACCACCACCACCACCATCATCATCATCATCATCATCATCATCATCATTGATTTGTATTTATACTTTTGAAAATGTTGGGTTTTACACTTATTTCGTTATTTCAGATATATCCTTTTCTATGATTAAATCGCTAAATATGGATTAAAGTTGGATTTATCTTCTACTTTGGTAAGACGTTTTCCATCTATGAACACAATATAATATTGGATATACTTTTGCCCATACATGAACACTATATAATATTGGACATACCTTTGCCCACACATGAACACAATATAATATTGGACATACGTTTGCCCATACACGAACAACCACACTCGATAAAACAAAGCAAAGCACACACAATGCATTTTTTCCCGCTCATATGATCCCAAACAATAATACACTTCATGCCAATATAATTACATAAAATGACGCATTATATGTCATCACAAACATAAGTAATTCACTATCTGCCCATTCGATCACATTATAACTCCACTAAATGCCCATACGATCACATTATAACTCCACTAAATGCCAACACGATCCCATTAAAACTCCACTAAATGCCAACACGATCACATAAAAGAGCACTAAACGCTAACGTGATTACATAAATAGCGCTTAATGCCAACACGATCACATAAAATAACGACTGAGTTGCCAGTACGAAACAAAATATAATGCATTGCATTGGCTTGACCATGTTGTAGAAAAATATTTTACCTATACTTAATAAATAAACAAAGAAAATATTATTTTACACTCGCTCATAACAGCAAGTAATAATCATTATATTTCCCATACGATGACGCAAGTAATAATCATTATATTTCCCATACGATGACGCAAGTAATAATCATTATATTTCCCATACGATGACGCAAGTAATAATCAGTATATTTCCCATACGATGACGCAAGTAATAATCAGTATATTTCCCATACGATGACGAAAGTAATAATCATTATATTTCCCATACGATGACGCAAGTAATAATCATTATATTTCCCATACGATGACGCAAGTAATAATCATTATATTTCCATACGATGACGCAAGTAATAATCATTATATTTCCATACGATGACGCAAGTAATAATCATTATATTTCCATACGATGACGCAAGTAATAATCATTATATTTCCATACGATGACCCGCTCTATTGTTTCGTTGAACGCGTCTGCTAAAATATCCACACAAATGGGAACTACGCACGGTTTCCACCCAATTCCACCCGGCTAAGACTTAATATCCAGTCAATCTTGCGAACAACACTCACGGTTTCAGTCTAATTATTGACCGGCAAAACATATCTAGTCATTCTCTTTGTCTTTGAGTTTTGTAGTCTGTGACAGCACCGCAAGAATTGCACAATAATCTTTATGTGAATAATAATAATAATAATAATTCCCGCTAATTCAATTTGGATTAAAACAGAGGTTCGCACTTTAACCACTGGGCTATATATAAATGGAGAGGACATTTAATGACAGCAAGCATTGCCAATGTGTCGATAACGGAAGTTTCAGTGCGGCCATTTTGAAAATACCAGCCAAACGTAACAGTGCTGAAGACTACGTGTTGGAAAGCATTCATTATTTTCATTATGCCTTAGTTGACATTGTAAATTATATAATCATATTTAATTAATTTTATTTTAGATATTTATTACAATAAGTTGTGTTTTAGTATTGGGTAGGATAAAATCTTTTATATTTTAAATGTTTAAAATAAACATTCTTGAAATTATTAATTTGTAACATTATAGTTACAAAACACAATCACTAAATAATGTCAACAATAATTTGCCATCACTTATATTTTAAATGCTTGAAATAGACATTCTTGAAAATATTAATTTGTAACTTTACACTTACAGAATACAATCACTAAATAATGTCAACAATAATTTGCCATTATTTAAACACAACTGTTTGTGGGGAAAAAAATGGGTCAGATGATTTTGTTTCAATTTGCATCTCAGGTTTATTATTATGTTTTTCAAAATTAAAGCACGTGCTTCACAATATGTGTGTGTGTGTGTGTGTGCGTGCGCGCGCGTGCGTGTGTGTGTGAGCGTGTATGTGTGTGTGTGTGTGTGTGTGTGTGTGTGTGTGTGTGTGTGTGTGTGTGTGTGTGTGTGTGTGTTTGTGACTAGCAGAAATTTTAGTGTAGTAATTTGGGGAAAAAAACAAACGTTGAAAACAACAGTGCTGTAGACAATTTGCTGGAAAACATTCATTATTAACAACATACTTCTACACCCATACACTTGCAAATATATTTATACAAATTATACAGAGTGTATTTTGTTTCAAGGTAAAGAATATATGTGAGATAGAGTGTGTGTGCATGAAATGTAATAAAAATAAATATACTAAGTATAATTTTCCCATCACATGACTTTTCTTTTAAATTTACCATGTTCTTCTAACTTTGCCAGTGTAAATTTAAGCATTTTACTTTTGCTTTTCACTTTAACATATATTAATACAGGAAAAAATAAGATTTTATAAAACCTTTCAAACTTGTATACAGTATTAGATTGATAAGTGTAGAAGTGGTTTACAGTTGTAACTGAAAATAAGTCTATATTGATACATTTGAAAGGTTATTAGATTCTAGAGTTATCGCATTACAAACGTGTACATTTATTTTGATAGAATGTTTTGTTAACATGTGGCTTAGCAGATAATTTTTTAAATAAAAATATCAAACAATTCCTGACAAAGAACTTTTGTATGGTCTAGGTACAATCTCTCATTTCATTTAAATTACGGGCCTTGTTTTTGGCATACCTATATCACATTATGTTTCTTTTATTATTAGTCTGAATGGATGACGATCATAATTCTTTATTATAATTTGAAATAAATTTTCATTAATTAAACAGATTTATGATAATTTTGCATTTAAATCATGGATATCAAATGTGATTTTTAGCAATAACTTTTGAGTTTCCTTATCTATATACATGTATACCACAAACAACAATAGAGCTCAAAGCAAAAGCCTTTCCAAGCGTTAATTTTAAGAGACGCGTGCACGCTTATTCATAATGACAAATATTGACATTAGCGCACGCTCGATGTGTTGACAATGATCTCAAACGCTCATCTGCGGCCGTTCTTGTCTATTTCATGTCCTTGAGACTGGCGCGGGTCATAAATAGCAAATTAATTGTCCCAACCGTCCAACTGGCGACAGAGGATCACCATGGCGATTTAAATTATCTCGTAACACAATGGCACTGACACTGCGCCTAAATTCGTTGTCTCATACATCTCTACCCGCACTCCACTTCTTTGACAAAAAAAATTATTAAAAATATAATAATCTATACCTCTTCTGAAATTAATTGACACAGTAAGACATAATTATCTTTACTTCTGAAAATTGGGTCAGCAGTCGCCTGGGATTAAAATATTGAAATTAGATCACACTTTTTGTTTTTTAGTGTGGTATCAAACAGGGTTGTGAAGTCGGTCAAAAAATTTCCGACTCCGACTCCTGAAATTTTAAAAGTCCGATTCCAACACTCAAGTTCGACTGTAGTTTATTATTAATGACGTGGTATAAAATTATGTACTTATATGGAGTTACCTGTATGGGTATGATTTAGGCCGTTGTCAATAACTGAAGCGGCTTTCGTAGATTTCATTAAAACTATTTTTCAATTGCACAGTAATATAATACAAAACCCATAAAAATATATTTATTATGATAATTAATGTTTCTCCAAATTGAATTGATTCTTTAAAAAAGAAATGATCACTTCTAAAAGGTTCGGCTTCAATGTTACTCTCACATTGGATCTGACAGTGACTTGAGTCGATGGTAACGCTGGTGACAGTCAAAGCGCCATCTTGAATATCTCGGAGTAACTGGGTATCGCACTTTTAGCGCTCAGTTCAGAAATACGGTTACAATTGTCAGCCTCTTTCAGAGCTTGGTAAAAATGTATTTTGAATTTAATTAGATATGATGGAGTTTCTCTTTCTCCAAAATTTTCCAAATTTAAGCGCCGACGTTTTCATCAATCCTGTATTTCTAGATATTTTTCAAAATCTTCATCTCACGTTTACTGTTGATGAAGATGAGGAAGGTGATTGAATAATGTCATGTATCGACCTGGCTATCCTCTGATCTTCCTCTTGTATACCTTTCATACGAACTTCTAATTTATACAGCAGAAGATATTTCTTTTTGTTTTTAGCTCACTATTTCACAAAATTCACAAGTACTTTTTATTTCCGTTGCTTAAAATGCACTCAATTAATACTAACTAGCTTGAGACGTTATTTCACTTTTTAAAAGTTTTTTTCACCCCCCCATATGGGTCTGCCTTACCTTCAAGTCTCGTAAAATTTGGAGTGGGAACACTTTTGCCAACTCCGACTCCACTAAAAAAAAACCACGACCAACTCTATTTTCGTGGTGCAAGCATTAAACTCTCGTTGTTATATCGTAAAAGTGAGTCTGTGATGCCCACATGTCGTGTTCACGTGCTAACCATTTTTCTGCAGACTTGTCTGGATTTTTTTCTTGTTAAAAGTTCGGTCCCGTTCGTTGACCGCTCACAGATGGAGATAACGTGTGTTTAGATTTATGTTTATTTGCCTTCTCTTCTTTTTATTGTTTACATTATATGAGAGATGTATGAAGTAAGACTTGATCAATTACCAACAGAGAACTATCAGTTTGATACCCAGACTGCAAGCAAATTCTGAGCCTTTAAGGACATTGAGTCAATTTACCAGTCTTCGTTAGAATTGTGGCATACATTTGTGGAATTTCTTATTTCGAAAGAGTACTGACTTCTCAAGTGATACTTGTAATAGCTAATATATGTTACTAAATATTGTTAATTCTTTCAAACTTACTTTTTTCCCATGATCTTTTTAATCAGTGTGAAGTAGCCTGGAAGTAAAGGAAGTACAATGTACAACGCGCTCTCTCCTTGATTGTCTCCTTTTTCTTCTTCTTCCCTTCCTTTCTTCTTCTTTCTCACCTTTCTTCCTCCCTCGCCTCTCCTTTCTTCCCTCTCTTGTCTCCTTTCTTTTTCCCCTCCTGTCTCTCCTTTCTTTCTTCCCTCCTGTCTCTCATTTCTTCCATCTCTTGTCTCCTGTCTCTTATTTCTTCATATTCTTCAACCCTTTCTTCTTTCTCTCCCACCTCTTTTTTCTCTCCACTTTCTTCTTCTTCCTCTCCTGCACCTCCTCTCTTCTTTTACTTTCTCTCTTTTCTTTTCTCTATTTTCTTTGTCGTCTTGAGTAACTGCCGTCTTATGAAGATGCAATATCAAATTAATTCTTATTCTTATAAATCAAATTGTGTCTTATCAAAATTAATTGAAAGAGAGAAATGTAAACAAAATTTATTTTCAAATGTTGCATTCACTCTGTAAGTTCGATATTAACTGATTTCTTCAGACTTTGTTTAAACAACAGCCGTGGAGATACAGAAGAAGTAATATGGATAATATAATAAGACACCTATCAACCTTTGAGGAAAATATTCCTCCAAATGGCAATTAATAATAAAATAAAAATGAGCAGTCATGTGCAGTGTTTATTTTAATTAAATATCTGTTAATAAGTTTTCTTCGTTCATTTTACAATATTTAATTTTCAGTGTTTAACATGGCACAATACATAGTGTCCCGCTAAATCAGAGCGGTTCTACAATTGCCCGCCACATACAGGGGAGATTACTCTTATCTTGTGACGTCAGTGCATAACACATTTTTTCATGGCCATTCAGGGAAATGTGCTATAATTAACTGCAAAGCACAATTCTATAAATAACTAAAATTAGTTACCAATCTCCTAATTGGCCGTTGAAGAAGACTGCACTGGTGGCCTTGCTGTAAAGGCTTTCTATGGCTTTGATCAGGTTTGCATTGATGTTGTACAGCTTTATGATGGACCAAAAGGCTGCATGCTACACCCTGCCAAATACCTTCTTAAAATCTAAAAAGACATGATAGAGGTCTTGTTGGTGCTGGAGGTACTTCTCACATAGCAGTCTCAGATTAAAAATCGGTTCAGTTGTGCTTCGCTCTGGTCTGAAGCTTGCCTGTTCTTCAGCTATGATCTCCTCTGTCAGTCTGTTTAATATGATCTTTAGCATGACTTGTGTGGCATATAAGACTTATCATACGATAATTGTGACGTTGCTGCAAATTGTCTTTTTTTTCGGGAGAGTTATTATGAATGACGGAGTCCATGGTGTTGGCCATTCCCCTGTCTGCCAGATCTTATTGCAGATTGTTAGTAGAGTGCTTATCATGGCTTCTCCCCTTTCTTGGACTAATTCTACAGGGATGTTGTCTATTCCTGCTGCCTTCACCTTTTTCATTGATTTCACTGCAGTCTCTACTTCTTCTCGGAGGATGGGGTAGTTGTCAGTGTTGGTCACTGGTGGGGTGTTGAGTATGTATGTCAAGCTTTAGGTTAGTGATTGTTGTTTTTGTGGAAAACTGTCAACATTGGTTAATTCTAGCTGCTTTGGAACAAATATATGGCCTATTTGTTAGATTGTGAACAAAAGTAGTGACTAGTTTGTAGTTTAATGTTATGCTTTTAGTACAAGAACACGTTAAACTATAATTAATTATTATTAATGCTGTTTTAGTACAAAGTCAGGCTTTGTACTAAAGTTAAACTATTAGTTATGAGTTAAAGAAGTATTTACATTTGTGTTAAATAGTAGGATTTTCAATATAAAAACATACTAAACTATTAATGAGTGTATAAAAGATGGTTATAATATTGGTTAATTCTAGTTGTTCTAGAACAAGAAAATATTAATTAATTATTGAATTGTGAGTTAAAATACCGGTTATATTATAGTTTAATACAATGTTTTTTAGTACAGGAATATTTTACTATAATATAAAATATAATGTTAGCATCTGAATTAAAAAGCCGGTTACATGGTTGTTTAATACTAGCTGTTTGATTACAAGAAAGTGTTAGACAAATAATTAATCATTAGTGTGTGAGTAAAATAACTTGTTATACTGATCGATTGTGTGAGCAAACGAACAATTAATTTACATTTTTGTTTTCTGGCTGAGCGTTTGCTGCTGCTGATTTGTTTGTTGAGGGTTTGTTGGCTGAAGGTTTATTCGTTGAGTCCTATAGCTGAAGGTTTGTTGGCTGAAACTTTGTGGTATGAAGGTTTGTTGGCTGAAGGTTAGTTGTTTGAAGGTTTATGGTTGAAGAATTGTTGGTTGAAGGTTTGTTGCATGAAGGTTTGTTGGCTGAATGTTTGTTGTATGAAGGTTTGTTGTATGAAGATTTGTTGTATGAAGGTTTGTTGGCTGAAGGTTTTTAGTATGAAGTTTGTTGTATGAAGGTTGTTGGCTGAAGGTTTGTCTTTAGTTTCGCTTGTTTTAACCCATATCTTTAGTTTCGCCTGTTTTAACCCTTATCGTTTGTTCGCCTGCTTTAACTCTCGTCTTTAGTTTCGCCTGTTTTAAACTTTATCTTTTGTTTCGCCTTCTTTAACTCTTTTCTTTAGTTTCGGTTGCTTTAACTCTTATCATTAGTTTGGCCTGTTTTAACCTTTATCCTTAGTTTGGCCTGTTTTAACCCTTATCTTTTGTTTCCCCTGTTTTAACCCTTACCTTTAGTTTCGTCTGTTTTAAGCCTTATCTTTAGTTTCGCTTATTTTTGTAACCCTTATATTTAGTTTGCTTGTTTTTTTAACCCTTATATTTAGTTTTACCTGCTTTTATCCTAAACGTATTAGCTACGTACACTGTCTTTTGTCCCAAAAGACTTTACTTTTTACTAGCTCCATCCTGATTAGTCAATAGTGTCATATCTTCAGTAGTGCTGCCACCACCACCACCACTATGCCCTGTTTCCATGACAATGTTCCTCATATCAGTTAACTGTCAAACGATAAAATACATGGATCACTAAAACAGCCAAACAAATCGTATTAAATCAAATTGTCAAATTGGCTCAAATAGCTGAGCCGGGTTAATTTAGAGAGAGAGAGAGAGAGAGAGAGAGAGAGAGAGAGAGAGAAAGAGAGAGAGTCATGCTTCACACAGTAAAGAAATTTCATATAAGGTTGTAAACATGAGGAATTGTATTTAGATGTTTAAATTAAATTATTAGAATTGGACTTAACGATATTGTATTTACATTACATTAAAATATTAAATTTGGACGTAATGAGTGTTACCTGATATTGTATTTAGATGTTTAAATTAAAATATTGGATTTGGATTTATTGAGAGGTTACTGATAAGGCATACGCAATGACATCATTGATGCCTCGACAGATCTTGGCTGTAATCTATTCAGTCTATTGAATCAAAAGTGCAAATAGGTGAATTACTACAATTAAACATTTAGTGTTTGACATCAAACGAACCCTTCCCTAGTGTGTGTTAGCGTGCGCATGTGTGCTTGTATAAACGCACATACTATCTAAAAGGTTAAACAGGCAAGCGATGCCCAATAAACGCACACACTATCTAAAAGGTTAAACAGGCAAACGATGCCCAATAAACACATACTATCTAAAAGGTTAAAGAGGCAAGCGATGCCCAAAAAACACACACTATCTAAAAGGTTAAAGAGGCAAGCGATGCCCAATAAACACACACTATCTAAAAGGTTAAACAGGCAAGCGATGCCCAATAAACACACACTATCTAAAAGGTTAAAGAGGCAAGCGATGCCCAAAAACGGAGAACTCACCACGCACAACTCATAATAAGAATGTAAAGAATTAAATAGTGTTTTTCAGGCAACTTTTATTTTCTTTAATGTGCTTATCATATACTATATCATATACTAGAAAACTATTGCCATTGTGAAATGTTAAATTCAACACTCAAATGTTGTGTTTTGAATAAGACTTTTGGGTGAGTCTGAAATATTAACACGTGAACATATTCACACCTTTTCGGGAACATTACTGAAATGCAGTTTCTAGTGTTAACACACTCACTAACTGTATAAAACAATGAATGATGCCACATATGTTTATATGCTCGATTGACATTACTAAATAAACATTCAAATACACCCCGAGTTTCATTTAACACTAATAACGATATCAAAACATACATATCAATTAACACTAATAACGATATCAAAACATACATATCAGTTAACACTTATAACGATATCAAAACATACATATCAGTTAACACTTATAACGATATCAAAACATACATATCAGTTAAGACTAATAAAATATACAGGTAAAACATACGCACTTTCTAGAATAACCCTAATAAGAGAAGTTCCAAACACATTCACACTTTCATTTACTACTAATAAATGTTCTAAGTTAAACTAATAAAATCGCATCCAAACATGCACACATTCTAGTTTAATAAAACTAATAGAAAAAACACATTCTAGTTTAACACTAATAGAATTCACACATTTTGGTTTACCACGTATAGAAAACACACAGTCTAGTTTAACATTAATAGAATTCACACATTTTGGTTTACCACGTATAGAAAACACACATTCTAGTTTAACAATAATAGAAAACACACTTTCAAATTTAACATTAATAGAAAACACACGTTTTGGTTTAACACTTATAGAAAACACACATTCTAGTTTAATAAAACTAATAGAAAAAACACATTCTAGTTTAACACTAATAGAATTCACACATTTTGGTTCACCACATATAGAAAACACACATTCTAGTTTAACAATAATAGTAAACA
This sequence comes from Sinotaia quadrata, assembly GCA_028829895.1. Classification (NCBI taxonomy): domain Eukaryota; kingdom Metazoa; phylum Mollusca; class Gastropoda; order Architaenioglossa; family Viviparidae; genus Sinotaia; species Sinotaia quadrata. The sequence continues at coordinate 22,346,833 of CM054178.1, forward strand.
CACTTTCAAATTTAACATTAATAGAAAACACACATTTTGGTTTAACATTTATAGAAAACACACATTCTAGTTTAATAAAACTAATAGAAAACACACATTCTAGTTTAACACTAATAGGAAACATATTCTAGTTTGACACTAATAGAAAACACACATTCTAGTTTAATAAAACTAATAGAAAACACACATTCTAGTTTAACACTAATAGGAAACATATTCTAGTTTGACACTAATAGAAAACACACATTCTAGTTTAACAAAACTAATAGAAAACATATTCTACTTTAAAATTAATAGAAAACACACATTCCAGTTTAATAACACTAATAGAAAACACACATTCCAGTTTAATAACACTAATAGAAAACACACATTCCAGTTTAATAACACTAATAGAAAACACACATTCTAGTTTAACACCAATAGAAAACACACATTCTAGTTTAACACTGACAGAAAACACATTCTTGCTTAACATTAATAGAAAACACATTCTAGTTTAATACTTATAGAAGACACACGCAATCTCAATCTCAGTTAACACTAATTTACTACATATGCACATGCACACACTCTCGAGTAACATTATTAAAACACTTCCAAACAATATGCGCATTCTCAATTAACACTCATGAAAGATCTCTCCAAAGTATACACACCCGCTTTTAGCGATATAGAAAACACACCCAACGTATACACATCCGTTTTTAGCGATATAGAAAACACATGCAATGTATACACATCCGTTTTTAGCGCTAATAGAAAACACATCCAAACATGAACACAATTTCGATGAACAGCTAAGCACACATATACAATATCAATTAGCACTAATTTAAAAAACAACCTCACATCCAAAAACATACATTAGACACATTCAAACATGCACAATTTCTTTAAATATTAATGAATGAAATTGAAACATCTGTATATTCAGACAAATATTTTGAGTGACAACATACATGTACGATAAACATTTCCTGAAAGCAAAGTTATATGAATTTTTGAAAAATATTAAACAGCATATTTAAACTCGTACAAATTCTCGATAAATATTAATGACCGACACAAATAAACTTTCTCAAATTCTGTATATTCTAGATAAACATTAATTCAAACTCTCAATCAGTGTTCCCAAAAGTCAAAACATGAAGTCAAAATTTCACCAAGTGCTCGACAAACACTCAAACTCATAGACATTCTCAACCAACCTTAATAAACTACAACCAAACTTTCAAACAATTCCGATAATCATAAAAATTGAATTTGTGTACATTTTAATGAGTAAAATAAATTACATAAAAAAATGAACTATACATGCGATTTCAATTAAAATTAGTAACCTCTATAATGTCACTGTCAAAACACTTTTGAAAGTTTTGATTTAACCTTACTGAATCAGTGGTGAAAGGTTAAGGAGCAATTTGAATTGCGTATATTAATGATTTATAACTAAATGATTAATCCAAACTGAATCACTGTCATTATCAGTACATTAATTACAGGTCTGGCAACAAAACTAAAAAAAATGACAACTATTTATATAAGACCAGCATATATTTTCTCATTAAGTTATGCGATCGTAAATTGTCAGTCTTTTCAGTATTACCAATAAATGATTGACAGGTAAGATTAGCTTCAAATGCTTTATTTAGTTTCCACCAAAAAAAAAATTACAGGATAATAAAATATGTTGTAATTGGTGTTAATGATAATGATTTTGATGATAAGGTAAGTAGTGACAAGAGCAAAAGTTGCATCACAGTGGTGGTTTGTACAGCATTAATAAGAAATATGGAATCAAGCATGAACGTTGAGATTAAACAAAACAAACAATGAGTATAAACATTATTTGTACCCCCCCCCAAAAAAAAAAAAACCCACCAAAACATATTGAAATAAATTAATTGTTTTAAAAAATATCACATTTTTAAGAAATGCTATTTTTAAAGGCTATCGTTCGTTTAAATCACACACTTTTCTGAACTTCTTCGTCTGGCTTCGTGAGAACGGAAACATCACATTGAAAAGGTTTAAATTTGATTTATTGACAAAGCCATTTTACGACCAGATGGAGAGAGTAACCTCCCTTACTCGATGCCGCTGGGAGTATACGATGTAGGAGTAGCGATGAATCTTACTGAGCATCTGAATACAGTTGGTGTTTATTGCCTGTAAATCGTACAGTTCACCAGGCCCGGAAGGGAGGCTTTTGATGTCACCTGACGTCATCAGCTGGATTCAATGGATTGTGCGGAAGGGGAGGGGGGGGGGGCGTGCATCGTAAAATGTATTGCATTCAATGACTCAATTGAACTCGGGACGTTTTGAGGACACTGCATTTGGTGGGTAGCTGTTACGCTGGTGTTGTCGTTGGCTGAATTTTTGTTGTTTGTTTTTATAAACTTGCTACAGATCATACAATTCTGTTATTTATTTAGCTGCTTAATTAAAGTTGGTTAACTGTTAAGAAAAATAGTATTTTAATCAAAGAATGTTTCCATATAATATGTTGTGCTTGTTTTCTTTTTTTTTTTAAGGGAAAAGCAGCAACTAGTATTAGAAAAAGCAAGAATACATCCAGCACACATACCCCCCCACACCCACACACACCATCCATCATCCCCACATTTCAATAAGACTTTGCCCAGCACAGTTAGCCATTGTCAAAAAATTTCATAAGTGTTACAATTGTTTGTCTAGGAAAAAATATTTCATACCGCAAATAGGACGGAAGCACTCCATTTCCATGAGTGTGAAAAGCACGTGACAGTCTCATTAGCATATAATTCGAAACAGTCTACTTATTCTAGTGACAGATAGAATACAGTGCGCATATATTGTATACTGACGAGTTAGGGACCCAGCAGAGAGCTGTTCTGGTTAAGAGTTGCTTCCCCTTGCTTACAGGAATACTGCGAAGAACGTTAGTGTACGCAACATGTTATTTTTGCTTAGTAAATTAAATTTACAATTGTAAACAGGGGTGTACTAAGGGGTGCAAAGGGGGGGGGGGTGGTCCGCCTCGGGTGATGTTTAAATTTTAAAATTATATAGAGGTTCAAAGAATGGATCCCCCCCCCAAAAAAAAAAAATAAATAAATAAAATCCGCCCTGATGCCATATACTTTAGGTATGTATCCAAAAAATATTTTAAATACTGTTGTCACGTGATTATAGATTTATTTGTGTACCTATGTAGTTTGATTAAACTTGAGAACTGTCAAAAGTTGTTCACATGCAAGACGGCTATTTTAATGCACGTTAACATCCCGGATGTGACGTAAATCGAGTTCAAATTGCACACGACCATATGGATTGTACAATCCATCTTCCTGGACTAACGTCTGTGCTAAGGAACTCTTTTTGTTTATAACGCCTGAATAAATAATTTTGTTGTTAGTTATGCAAGATAAAATAGTGACATAGATTAAAATTTATTTATTTATCCTGTCTTGTTAAGAAGGAGTTTCTTTATTCGGTTTGAAAACTGGGGCATTGAAGTTGCATTATAACCTACTGAGTGACAACACTCAAACTTTACATGCATGTTTTCACAGTACGGGGGACTAGAGAGACCCCACACACATACTTTTTCCCGAACACAACAAGAAAACGAGACTACCCCCGTCAACCGCATTTGCACCTCAGCTTCTAGCAGCGTATGCAGGAAAGACGCTCAAATATGACAGAAGGAATGTCAGTAAAACATTTTATGACACACTTAATGCAACAACCTTCTCCACAGATGTTGTGTGATCCGGTCGCCAGTTTCCCTGTTAGTTGCTGTCTGCCGCGGGGCCGAAGGTAATGGGTCACGTGAGGATGGGGAGAAGGGGAGCTGAATGATCATGTGACAAGGTCATCGCCACTGCAGGCCATTTGTGGAGCGAGTGTGTTCCACGAACTCTGAAAATGCATATAATATCCTGTTGGTAACGATGTAGATAACTGCTCATGAAGCGCATGCAATGAATGAAACGTTTGTTAAAGCCAGCTACAGCCGAGAGAGAGAGAGAGAGAGAGAGAGAGAGAGAGAGAGAGAGAGAGAGAGAGAGAGAGAGAGAGAGCCTGTTGAATACATAAATGCCATCTGAATTTGTTAACAATTTTAAGAAAGAAATTATATCAAATGATAAAACAGTATGTGACCAAACAAGTGAAATACATGATAAAATCAGAAAGAAATTGTATATTGTGATCAAACAAAAGAAATTGTGTACTATGATAAAAATAAATTGTATGCTATGATAAAACAGAAAGAAATTGTATGCTATGAAACAATAGAAAGAAACAATATTCTATGATCAACAGAACGAGACCCAAACTGTTAAATACAAAATTGTCTTAATTAGTCAAGCATTATATAAAGAGTACAAAAATACAAATTTATAATTAAAACATAAAGCATATTGCATAATAATAGGAACTGAAGCAAACATGCTAGTTTAATTGATTGTATAGTCTTCATGTTCTAGGTATTACTTTTTTTGTTGTGTTTGTTACAGGGAGTGGGGTGGCGGTGTATGATTCTTCAGTAACAATAGTCTAGAAGATATGTAATGTACTGTGTTTGCTTATTTCCAATCTGTCAGTAGTAAGAGAGAAAAGTTGTAGTAAGAGCAGTAAACGCCAACGCCACCGAGTTAATAATTATGATTATTATTAATTATTTAAACATCCATAACTAATTACAAGTGATGAGAATCTTAAATCATGTTCTTAATAATTTTCCAGCATACACCCCACTCATCTCTCTCACTTGGCGGATAAGCGGGCGCTGTAAACGTTTCCTCTCTTCCACAACATTAAAGACAAACATTTAATGTCACACAATAGTTCCGAAGGTGGAAAACTTAATACTAAAGGGGAAGACAAATCCATCTTTAATCTATATTTAGCAAGCCCCCATCCACCCACTCTCTTTCCAACATATTGCTATTAATATGTGTAAGAAGGTCAATTAATTTAGCAAACCAAATTTATTAAATCAACAATCAAATATACCTATAACAAATACAAATAAAAAAGATTACCTGACATCACTATTTCCACGAAACCATGTTCGAATAATTTTAAAACTTATACAGTCCTATATCCCAAAATACAATTCATGTAACCTTGTTCAAATGAAGCTGCAATAGTTTTTTCGAGTTTACATAGCAAAGTCACAAGTTTATTGTTCACGTTATTAGTGTCAATTCCAAGTGTTTCCCTTCTCATGTTGTAGGACAATGCTATTCTCTCGAGGCTAAACTAGACGCTCCTTTGCCGTATTAACTCTCTCAAGCAGAACAACAATTGTAGCAATTTTCAGCAACTTCCTTGTATCAGAAATTCCACAATGTAGTCAGCATACTTTGCCACCATACATCAAAGGAGTGCAGTGTATTCCGTACACTTACACAATATGGTAGATATTTCTCACTTTACCAAGGTCATAGCAGTTTATAATCAATAAACGATGAGATTCATGTAAAACAAGGACGCTTATTTCTTGTAAAATATAAACAGGGAACAAATGCTAAGTTTCCAGTTTATTATCTTTAACTCCATTCCCTCTTACATTCAAGTCTCAATTTAACAGTTTCCTGCAACAATATTTATTAGGCCAATACATGCACACAGCATAATAAAAAATATCAATTTTATGATATCATTCACTAGAAATAATGTTAAATGTTTAGCATACTATACACGAGCATCTTAGTTTAAAAATTGTAGAAATAATAGTCTACTCACATAATACAAGTGTAACATATCAATAGCAAAAATGCATGAAACATTTCTAATTCCATTCTCTTTCAATCAGTCAGTTAACTCACCATTAAGCTAATGGCTGCCTTTCATGACCAGACTTCTTGCCACTCCAAATTTGAGATTTGAGTGATTAGACAATGGTAATTCTCTACAGCAGGTATATTTTTGATCTCAGAACATTGGCTGGTCTAATTTTTATAAATTTTTAACCATTGGAAAATAAAAACTACTCATCCTGTTAAAATATACTCTATTAGGAATACATTTCAAACATTATTAGTGAATCTTCCACCATAATATGAAATGAATAACTAACTATTCACATGATCAAAATTCAATATCGGTTTTAAGATATACATATAATTAATTCAACATGTTTAGAAAACAAGATAATATAATTGGGAATACCTCAATTATCACTGAGCATTAAAATATCAAAGATCATATTAATTTATCTAACTATAAGATGGGACATGACCCATTATGTCTTAACACTTAAGGAGATATAAGGACAATTTACCATAATCAATCAATCAATCAATCACCATAATTTCCTTTGTTCTAAGTTAGAAACACAACCCATTATGTCTCAACACTTAAGGAATACAAACGCAAATCATATGCAAAATCATTATCATTATTTCCTTTGTCCTTGTGATAGAAAAATACAACATACGCATCATGTTAGCATCATATAAATGAACTCTGGGTAAGATTATTCCATTCTCTCTACCTTAGAGAAGATACAAAACATTTATATAAATGGTTCACAGCATTTACATAAACTTATGAACTGGACCCTTACACTTCAATTTCTACTGCTTTGGACAAATAGTTGGCCCCTACATTATCAGTGCCTTTGATGACTTTTACTGTATATCTATACTGTTGTACCAGTAATGACCACCTGGTCAAACACCCAATTACTTTAGTTAAGTGAGCTAAGTAGGTGAGAGGTAGTTGATCTGTCTGAATTACACAATGTTTTTACCATTTAGGTAGGCTTGGAATTTTTGGACTGCCTAGATAATTCCAAGACATTCTTTCACTGAAGTAGAATAATTCTGTTCAGCCGTATTCAATGTATGACTGGACTAGGCTACTGGATACAGAATATCGCTGTTTTTCTGCATTAGTACAGCACCTAGACCTGCATTTCTAGCATCTGTTCTGAGTATGAATTCTTCAATGAAATCAAGCAAATGGAGGTAAGGAGCTTGTCACAGGCATTCTTTCAATCTAGCAAACTGGCTTAACACTCCTTGCTCCAAATGACTATCTCAGGTTTGGCTTTCCTTGTCATATCAATGAGAGGTTTGTCAATGGCACTGAACTTGTGAATGAATTTTCTATAGTAACTGGCCAAGCCCAAAAAGAATTTAACATTTGTTTGAAAATGGGTATATCCATCTCTTCAAGTTTTCTGTCTTTTGATGCCTCAGACCATAGGAGACCTTGACCCACTGTGTGTCCCAAATATCCAAGTTTAAAATGTCCAAAGAAACATTTGGTTGGTTGAGCAGTAAGGCTACATTACTTCAAACACTGGAATAACTTCCGTAACACTCAGATGTGTTCTTCCAGGGTCTGGGTAGCCACCAATATGTTGTCTATGAAGTTAGAGATAGATTTTTCATGAGTCCGATGAGCAATCTCATCATCTTAGTGAAAACAGCTGGCATTACTCACCACTGATATTGGTCATCAGGTGTACTAAATGCTAATTTCAACCTGCCTGCATCACATGCTTAAATTTGCCAAAAGCCTTTTGTCAAATCTAATTTAGAAAAATATTTTGCCACCAGCAATACTAGTGTCAATGCCACAAGCAATACTACTGTGGTTACTGCTAGAAACATCATCACTTCGCAACAATGTCAAGTCCGTGGGCCGTACAGCAAGCAACACAAGCAGCAATAATAGGTGAGGTTCAAGAGGTAAGAAGGTAGTTCGTTGCAACTTAGCTCTAGTAAAAATTCCCATAGATCCTGTTCAAATTTCAAAGATATCTACATCAATCAACGTTGGTGACACCAAAGCCTGCGGATGTATGAGAAATTCTAATTTTAACACTAGTGATCAAAGACTGAATTAAATCAATAATACGTAACAGTTATAGCAAAATAAAATGTGAAAAATATATAGTATATTATTATCCTAAAATTACAAGTAATTAGGGTGAACTAGTTTTCTTCAAGAAGATCGATCAATGTGTGAATTAGGCCTTTTGGGGAAGAAAGAATTCACCAAAATATCCCACAAATTTTATCACTTAAAAATGAAAAACATGGTCAAAGTTCATCCATTGATGTTACGGCTTATAATTGACTTCCACGACTTAATTCTGCCTTAGTAAGCTATCACGAAATTACTGCTGTAATCATTAGTTTCTGTCTTAGTAAGCTATCATGAAATTACTCACTGCTGTAATCATTAGTTTCTGTCTTAGTAAGCTATCATGAAATTACTCACTGCTGTAATCATTAGTTTCTGTCTTAGTAAGCTATCATGAAATTACTCACTCCTGTAATCATTAGTTTCTGTCTTAATAAGATGTCATAAATTACTGCTGTAATCAGTAGTTTCTGCAAAGGGGATACTTATTTTTTACAAGTGTCATCATATGGCGAGATTGCGGACATTGCTGCACGCACAGTCATTTTATTACTCACTAGATTGCGATAAGTGTCATCACCTACAGGTTATAGAGAGGTTAAGGTCACTGCTGCAAACATTACTTTCACTGGTACTCTCTCTGTTCTACAAATGTCATCACCATCAATTTATGGCGAGGTTAAAAGGTCACCACTACAAATTTCAATTTTCACAGTCATTCGGTGTACAACTAGTGTCGTCACCTACATGTTTGAGCAAGGTTTCAGTCATTGCTGCTAACAACATAGCTCTATACATGTAGTGTTATTCTACTGCTGCTAAGATAGCTCTGTACTGTTACTATACTGTTATTCTACAGCTGCTGAGATAGCTCTGTACTGTTATTCTACTGCTGCTAAGATAGCTCTATACTGTTATTCTACTGCTGCTAAGATAGCTCTATACTGTTATTCTACTGCTGCTAAGTGTCATCACCTGCTTGTTCACGATGAGGTCACTGCTACAAATATCACTGATAATTATAATCGTTCTATTGCTATAAGCTGTCAACCATGACGAAATTATAGACAACGACTGCAAACAACAGACATCACTACTTCTGCTATATGTCGTCACCAGCGTATAGGCCTGATTATCACTGTCATCACCAACGCATAGGCCTGATTATCACTGTCATCACCAACGCATAGGCCTGATTATCACTGTCATCACCAACGCATAGGCCTGATTATCACTGTCATCACCAACGCATAGGCCTGATTATCACTGTCATCACCAACGCATAGGCCTGATTATCACAATATATCGTCACCAAAGCATAGGGCCGATTATCACTATTAGTCGCTCATCTGCTACACATATCATCGCCTACTTATTGAAGCGAAGGTCACTGTTACAAATAACATAAATGTCACTATTACTCTCTTTACTCCTATATATCATCGCCTACGTGTTATGATAAAGCATGAGAACAGCACTACAAGCATAATTACACTAATACTCTATAAACGCCATCGCTCACCGTGACGTTTACACGTTGACTTTTATCTCGCATAGGCCTGGCGATCTGGTTGGCTGAATACGTAGACTTAACGTCCCCTTTCAAAGCTAGCTCATGTCTGTTCTAGAAAATGTATATCAGTGACCTAGGTCATGTGACGAGAACTGGGCAAAGGTACACGTTACGCACACACTTCCTCTAGGCTAACTCTGCAAGAGATGTATGGTTTGACCACGTGACTTATTCAGGAGAAAACACGTGTTATCTCCAACTTAGGTGAGGTTAATTCGAATCCTCAATTTTAATGTCACTTACGAGAGGTGGCGGGGTGAAGAGGGTTGATTGATTAATTTGAGTTTAATGTCCGTTTCCAACTTCTGCCGATATTTCGGATGAAGAGTGGTGGTGGTGGTGGTGGTGGGGGTATAGGAGACAGAATCGCATTTAATATATTGATATCAAGTTTTACAAAAGCAAAATATGAAAGTTAATCGTGTTCTGTGCTGTTCTTTTAATTAACTAAAAATATTACAACGCTGTGTTGGATTTACAATCTGATTATTATTCATACAGTACTTTATACAGGCAGCACTATCCTCTTTCTCTGACTATAATTCTCGTTAGAGTTGTACTTTTAAAATTTTATATTAGGAGTTTGTTGTTATTTCTTTTAGTACCACTCATCCATAACAAAACCTCTACAACATCTATTTTCTTATTTTTTTAAAAAATCGTTCACCTCGAAATATCAAAGCACGCTGTGGTCTGCAGCTGAGCAGCTTTACTAATTTCATCAATTAGTACTCTCAGTCGATCACTCACGCAGTCAGTCATTATGGTAAAAATAAGTCATTAATCCGTAGCTCATTACTCTATTAATCAGATGTTCTAACTGTTTATCCTTCTATATGCAAAAGTTTTATATCATCATATCTGAGCTTTCAGTTTCATTTAGGATTTAATCTCCGGCGAGAACAGAAAGCCTTGTCAAAATACCTACAGTACAACATTTCTTGGTTTCTGTTCTCTCCCATTTGCCTCTTTTAAACTGATATAAATGCATTTATTATTATTTTAAATGTAGTTTTATTTGTCAAACTTTTCCTTCTTTAGTATTTGTTTTTGCTGCTTATGATATTCACTTAATTAAAAAAAAATAACTTACTTATATTTCTGACTCAACGTGGTGGAATCTGTTCTGTCTGAAGTACATTGAAAGATAGTCTGGATTTACGAGTTTGTTCTTCTGAAGGAGGTGAAATGAAAGATAGTCTGGATTTACGAGTTTGTTGTTCTGTCTGAGGCGGACTGGTAGACAAGCTTGATAGTCGAGTCAGTTGTTCGACTTGAGGCGAACTTGTGGACAGACAGAATACTTGAGTCTCTTGCTCTGTCTGAGGCGAACTGGTGGACAGACTGGATGCTCTAGTCACTTGTTCTATTTGAGGTGAACTTGTGGACAGACAGAATACTTGAGTCTCTTGTTCTGTCTGAGGCGAACTGGTGGACGGACTTGATGCTCCCTGCCACTGTTGATTTATTTGCTGGAGTTGCAGACGACGAACTCGTTTGGCAGTCCCGTTCCTGCCACGCCGTGTCGAGACGAAGTAGAGAAACCAGACAATTCCAGCGAGCGAGAACACACCTACTACTCCTCTGCAAAGACAGAAACGTAGCTACGCTTAAGTCCAAATATAGATACAGGTTTATTATTTCAGGTTGTCACAATGATAGGTAGACTGACAACACCACAAACGTGCGAACAAGGCCGTACAATTGTGATCACATCTGCAAACGCCTCTTTGTAAACAAACACGTTCTATGTTCACTAGTTTTACGCACACAACGCACAATAGACACTAGTTGTATGCACAACCCCCCACTAGCACACACACTAGTTCTACACTCCCACTAACACAAACACACTAGTTCTACATTCCCACTAACACACACACACACACACACACACACACACACACACACACACACACACACACACACACACACACACACACACACACACACACTAGTTCTACATTCCCACTAGCACGCACTCTAGTTGTACACCCCCACTAGCACACACTAGTTCAAAAATTCCCACTAGCACATACACTAGTTCTACATCCCCACTAGCACACACACTAGTTCTACATTCCCACTAGCAAACACAATATTTCTACACCCCGACTAGCACACACACACACACACACACACACACACACACACACACACACACACACACACACACACTAGTTCTACATACATAGTTTTTACACACAGTCGTTTCATGCACATTAGTTCTACACACACTCGTTTCATGCACACTAGTTCTACACCCCCCATTATTACGCACGCTAGTTCTACACACAGTAGTTTCATACACACTAGTTCTACACACATTCGTTTCATGCACACTAGTTCTACACCCCTCAAAGCACGCACACTAGTTCTACATCCCTCAAAGCACGCACACTTGTTCTACACACAGTCGTTTCATGCACACTAGTTCTACACCCCTCAAAGCACGCACACTAGTTCTACACACAGTCGTTTCATGCACACTAATTTTACACCCCTACTAGTTCTACACAGTCGTTTTATGCACACTAGTTCTACGCACGCACACGCACACACACACACATGAAACTATTAATATTACGAAGGTGCAAATGGAGACAAATAGAAACTTCCAAACTAAAAACGATCTGTGACATATGTAATGAACTGTGACACCTTGTTATATATAGATGTGCACACGATTTAAAATAAACAATATAGACCAAGGGATGTGTTGTGGAAACAGATCGATACATATTGAACACATTTCAGGGATGGATTATATACGTGTGTTATTGCACAATATGTTACAAGAAATGGAAACAAGCAACAACAACTTCTCCGTTATTTAGTCTTCCCCCCACCACCACCACCATCGTCATCATCATCATCATCTCGTCGTCGTCATCATCATCACAATCGTTATCACCATAGTCTATATTATTATTTGTATTCAAAGTTGAAGTGTAGTGTAAACCAACAGGGCCCATGAAGGAGTCTATAAAATGAATAGTGTTTTATTGTGCCTTTTAGCAATATTAGTGATTGAATTATTCAAACCATTACATAGTGGAAACATTATTAAAGATATTATACAACACAAACATCATTCAAGACAAACATTATTCAAAACATTATACAATACAATCATTTTGCATAACATTATACAATACAAACGTTAGTCAAGACATAACACGAATATTATTTAAGACACTATACAGCAAATATTATTCAAGACGTTATACAAAACAAAAATTATTCAAGACGCTATACAATACAAACAATATTCAAGACATTATACAGTACAAACATTATACTGTACCTACAAACATAAACATTATTCAAGACATTATACAGTACAAACATTATACAGTACATACAAACATTATTCAAGACATTATACAGTACAAACATTATACAGTACATACAAACATTATTCAAGACATTATACAGTACAAACATTATACAGTACATACAAACATTATTCAAGACATTATAAGTACAAACATTATTCAAGACATTATATTCATTGGTTAAATCCAGCCGTATAGATAACGTAATGTTTGCGATGTATACAGCCACTAGCTAAAGTATCTACACTCATATTTTACATAAGTATATATTACATTATGCACAATGCAATGAGTGTAAAGGCCTATACATCTTAAGGTGTATGCATTGCATACATTAAACACTTTCCTTATTTGGGCATTTTCTACATTAATACACGTTAGTATATAAGTTCTAATTGCAGCTTAATGCATCGGCGCGAGGGATGTGTGTGTGTGTGTGTGTGTGTGTGTGTGTGTGAAATCCATTTTCTCTCTCTTGCGATAAACAAGGCATTCTCCAACTTTTGTTTCGTTTTCTTTTCCAAGCAAGAATTCTATCTGTATATTTCTAGTTTTCCTGTCAGTGAACCAGTAAAATATTTTTTTACTACCCGATTGAATTTATATTTATTTCGTAAAATCGAATTTCTTTACCAATGCATAGCACATAGTACACACGTTCGCGTGAATGGATGGATGGACGGACGGTAGGAAGGAGAGTTAGCTAGACTAAGAGAAAGGAGCGAGAGAACGAAAATGTATCATGAGGCACAAAGAAAGAAGACCACAAAATTTAACGCTTTCGTAACAAATTCATAAAGCACATAGGGGGCAGTTACAAACTGGAAATAAAACAGAAGAATAAAGCAAACACGCTTACATCATTATCCACCGAATCAGAGTCGATGATTGCTTGGAGAAGACGAAGTCCCCACTTGTGGAGTTGCTGCCCTTTGTAGAAGTTTCAAAAGCACGGTAAAACTCCATCACGAGGGAGTCATGAAATACATAACGAAACTTTTCGTTGTGTCACACTTCAGCCCTGTGCGTGTCATGGCTGCCACACTGACGTAATTACGATAAGCTGTGCGTTTCGAAACTCCGTGTTGTCTCAAGCTTGCACCGACCAAGCAACAACACGTTGTTTTCTCAAGTTTGCACCAACCAAACAACAAAACATTGACGGCAGTCCCATGTATTTACCCCCACTCGCTTCTTTTTCTTTTCAAGCTAATGATTTTTAAAAACATGAAATACTACGTGCTGTGCGCACCTACCTTTGTCAGTGCAGCAGGTTTTCGACTTGATTGAGTGGATGTGCCACGGGGTAATAGACGAATGGGCTCGCAAGTTAAGTCGTTCTTGTGTCCACGTAACGAACGCGAGGGAGCGAGTGAGGGAGGCTGTGATTTATGTTGCACCTTTAAGTCAGAGGGGAACGGATGTAAGTTTGTCCAGGAAATTCTGTCCGACATGATGCGTGTGCTTGCCCCGCACACTCACAGCACTTGCGTCTCCAAGTGAAGCTCGTTGTGTGGGCGTTTGAGACATTTTTTTCTTCGTTTTATTGGAGGTTGGTTCCACGTCCTCTTCCAAATTTCGCCTGATTTTGCAGACAGTAGTAGTAATACTCTGAAAAGGAGAACCTTAGTGCTATCGGTGGGTACAGTAAAGGTATGAGTAGGTGGGGTGTTGTAGGCAGTTTTATCTGAAGAGTGGTCAATGACCTCTTCTTTCTGAGTTTTAGCGTGCGTTGTTTCGGTACTAATCCCTCTCGTTCTTACTGCATAAATCTCTCTACTCCCCCCCCCCCCCCGTTAATCTCGGACTTTGTTTCGGCACTAATCTCTCCCGTTGTTACTGCGTAAATATCTGTTGTTTTTTTTCACTATTTATCTCTCTTGTTCTTACTGCGTTTATTAATCTCTCAGGTTTTCTCTCCGTTAATTTCTGACGTTGTTTCGGTGCTAATCTCTCTCAGTTGATTTTCCAAATATGTTTAGTGCCCAGTCCATTCAAGGAGGGAATATATCTCAATGAACCTGTTTTTAGCCATGGTCAATTATCAACGATTCTATTGTCTTGCGATGTCAAAATAAAACTTCTTGACGGGTCTGAAAAGGAAAATTCTGGTGAATGGTAACGATTTAACATTCACCAAAATTGAGATTTACAGAGAAATATTTTCCATGTAAGTGAAAAGGCTAATATGACTGGGATTAATGAAATCCATTGAATCTAAAATTTAAATAATTTTAATGATTGGGAAATTATCCTATTGAATAACGGGTAATGATGTCGACAACCATGATGACGATGATTTGATCTACTCTGGTCGAAACGTGTGACAAGCTGAAGAAAGTTCAGATAGTGAAGATAGACTTAATGGAGTGAGGATTAATTTAGAGTAAAGAAGCGAATGTGCCCTTTTTCTGGGAAAAGATCAAAAACAACACAAACTTACTCAAGTCGTGAAGACATCAAAGGATCTGAAATGCTGAATCTGAGATCATGGACAAAATCATAATTATTCTGTCTGGATATTAGTCCATAACAGTCACAGTCTAAACTTCGACAATCTCATCTCTCAACAGTATTACATTCAAAACTTCGGCAGCCTCATCCCTCAACAGTATTACATTCAAAACTTCGGCAGCCTCAACCCTCAACAGTATTACATTCAAAACTTCGGCAGCCTCAGCCTTCAATAGTGTTACATTAAAAAATTCGCCAATCTCAACCTTCAATAGTATTACATTCAAAACTTTGGCAACCTCAGCCCTCAACAATATTACATTCAAAACTTCGGCAGCCTCATTCCAGAAGAGACATGCTCAAACTATGACATACTCTGCCATGACTACGACATACTGACAAACTATGACATACTCAGCCTACTGAAATCACATTCAAAATAACGTGGAAGTCACAGTTAAAACAATAACCACCTCGTCTACAACATACGCCAATCTCGGTCCCCAGCAATCATTTAAAAGTGTAACATCATTATTCCAGCATTATCAGTCACTCACAAGTGTGACAGAATTATTCCAACATTTTCAGTCAATCAAAACTGAGACAATCTCAATCCACAAAATTACTCAAAAAATGTGGCAACTTCACCCCACATCAGTCAGGCAAACTGATCTTCAGTTCACATCAATTACTGAAATCTATGGCAACCTTAATCCACATCAACCATCAATCACTCATAACTTTGGTAATATCAATCCAGATGAGCCACTCAATACTATTATAACTTTAATCCAGTTTAATAACTCAAACAAAACTGTGGCAAACTCAATCTAAACCAATAATCCCAAAATGTGGTAACTGTTGTATGATGGGAAATTTTCCCATATAATCGAGATTGATGATGAGTTAGCTACCATCATAGAAAATGTATCGAATTCAAAAGCTTCATGTTTTAAGTATTATTTACTGCTACTTGATGAAAGTACAGATGTAAATGACACTGCCCACAAATATGTTCTATCTATCTATCTATCTATCTATCTATCTATCTATCTATCTATCTATCTATCTATCTATCTATCTATCTATCTATCTATCTATCTATCTATCTATCTATCTATCTA
Organism: Sinotaia quadrata; assembly: GCA_028829895.1. NCBI lineage: Eukaryota > Metazoa > Mollusca > Gastropoda > Architaenioglossa > Viviparidae > Sinotaia > Sinotaia quadrata. The sequence goes on from CM054178.1 coordinate 22,363,197, forward strand.
TCTATCTATCTATCTATCTATCTATCTATCTATCTATCTATCTATCGACTTTTCTGCTACAGCTTGAAGATACACCATTTCTCCCACGATGCACCGAGGTTTAAGAAAAGTGAGAAAATGAGGAAACAATACTCTGTCTTACTTTTTGTTTACACCCACCGCACCCTCGTAAATAATCATTTTTAATTTATCGAAATCGTTTATTGCGGCAAGAGAACTAGCAGACGACATTTGCCATCGATATTTTTTTCCACCTCGGATTTTTAACGATTGGATCAAGGGTTAATCCCACCTCGGATTTTTCCATAACGATTGGATCAAGGATTAATTGCACCGAACGCAGCTATTTTTTGTTGTTGGTCCCCTAGAACCTTTGACAGAAAGATATATGGGTAAATATGAGAAAACTTTCTTTTAAAATTGAGTTGCTAAATTGCCCACAATAGACAATATATTCACAAATGACTTAGTTTTTACATTATTTTATACTTTCGGTTTCGCGCTTTGCTCACAGACAGTACTAAAGGCCTATGTATACTAAGATCTTGAGACTAATTGCAAATATAAACGGAGTGTTAAGTATTTAAAACGGCAGTTTGTATTTTCAGTTTATTTATTTATAATTCAGTATTTATTTATGCCTCAATGACTTTCGAAATTTTCTTGCTCATGTAATCATTCGACGCCGGAAGAAGATTCTTCCATTGAATACGTCTTCTTGTTTATCAACTTCAGCCGACGTTGTTGATAGTAATAACGATAGCTTCAGCCTTTATCTGAGTTTATGACGTCATACCTACGAAACATCAATTCTCTTCTCTGCATACTATGTACACAATGACAACCGTGCGGTTTATTTCTGTTTCACATCTTAGAAGAAAGCAATTTTCTTCTGGACAAAAGGTGTTCAGTTATGAAGGTTCAGTAAATTGTTTCCATCATTAAAATGATAATTTAATCCATGTTTTAGCATAATGGAAATAAACGGAAGAACCATGACATCTTCAGTAATGAAAACTATTTTGGGTCTGCGTGACTTCCAATCTTCGTTACTCTATAATTTAATGAAAATGATTTTGGCGTGGGGTAACGGAGGGCTCTTGTTAAGGAGAGAGATAACTGTTGACAAAATAATACGTTTCGCCGCTCATTTCTTAAATTCCAAATTTAAAACAATTTCGGTAGGTTTTATTGTAGTAGCCCATCATTTACTTCATATATCTGTGTTTGTGTGACTTGTGTGTATGAGTATGTGAGTGATGTGTTTTTGTGTGCATACTAGGAAATACACTAAAATAAGATGCACAAGACATTCATTTTATTTTTAAATGTATTTATTGCCACACATAGTAAACATTTAGAATATCTTAGAAGTTCTCAGCGTCTACCTACTGACGTCATTGGGTTTCGTTCTTCGTCATATTCAATGATTACGTCATTTTTACTATTTTTAATCCGATTTTGTTCTATCACCTAACTCGGACAGTCAGGAATGAATGTTGCTTATTATTTTAATAACTTTTGACTTAACTTTTGTTTAGGTCGTGGTTTAGTCGATCCTGGGGGTACATCGTGCAGGGATAGATATTTAAAATGTCTCACCAGCACTGAACATTGAACTAAAATGTTCTGACTCTACTACAGCAATGAAATAAAAGTGGTAAGAGCAAAGCTAACTAGAAATCTCCGGCAAAACACATTGCTTACTACAAAGCAGTCTCTAGATTTTGACTACAATACATTCTATAGACTTAACTAATTGCACTTTAGTCTATAGAAGTTTACTACAATTCATTCTATAGACTTTTACTAATTGCACTTTAGTCTATAGAAGTTTACTACAATTCATTCTATAGGCTTTTACTAACTGCACTTTAGTCTATAGAAGTTTACTACAATTCATTCTATAGACTTTTACTAACTGCACTTTAGTCTATAGAAGTTTAGTACAATTCATTCTATAGACTTTTACTAACTGCACTTTAGTCTATAGAAGTTTAGTACAATTCATTCTATAGACTTTTACTAACTGCACTTTAGTCTATAGAAGTTTAGTACAATTCATTCTATAGACTTTTACTAACTGCACTCTATTGATTCTTATTACAATTCATTCTATAGAATTTTACTACATGCTCGTTAGTCTATAGAAGTTTACTACAATTCATTCTATAGACTTTTACGAACTGCACTTTAGTCTATAGAAGTTTACTACCATTCATTTTACAGACTTTTCTGCACTCTATTGATTCTTAATATAATTCAGTCTATTGATATTTACTACAATGCACTCTATTGATTCTAAATACAATTCAATCTATTGATATTTACTACAATGCACTATATTTGATTCTAAATACAATTCAGTCTATTTATATTTACTACAATGCACTCTATTGATTCTTATTACAATTCATTCTATAGACTTTTACTAACTGCACTCTATTGATTCCTATTACAATTCATTCTATAGACTTTTACTAACTGCACTCTATTGATTCCTATTACAATTCATTCTATAGACTTTTACTAACTGCACTCTATTGATTCTTATTATAATTCAGTCTATTGATATTTACTACAATGCACTCTATTGATTCTTATTACAATTCAGTCTATTGAGTTTTACTACAATGCAATCTCTACAATGCAGTCTATAGATATTTTAGAGTTAAATGTTATGCGCGGCATTAACATATGCATAGATATATTTATTACCATTATTAATTATGTCGTCGGATAATTGTTTTGAATTTTTATCGCTAGATATTTTTCAAATGAAAGTTCTGAACCAGTAACACTCAGAAACTGATAGAATAAAGTATTTAATGGGTAAAGTCTCTGAGATATGAATGAGTTTTCTCCATCTGCAAATTTACGAAGACCTGAACGGATGGAATTAGATAGATTAGGAGTTGGGAAGCTAATTGTATAAACCATCCATCCATCCATCCATCCATCCATCCATCCATCTATCTATCTATCTATCTATCATTTTTCTTTTTCAGGATGGCAGACAAGTTATTGTCCATGCGCAAACCTCAGCGTTTATCCCATCTTCGGCGCAAGTCCTCATTGGTAACCCTACGAATTCTTGCCTTTTATTTTATGTTTCCCTGTATAGTAACTCTTCGAATTCTTGCCTTTTATTTTATGTTTCCCTGTATAGTAACCCTACGAATTCTTGCCTTTTATTTTATCTGTTTCCCTGTATCGTAACTCTTCGAATTCTTGCCTTTCATTTTATCTGTTTCCCGGTATCGTAACTCTTCGAATTCTTGTGCTTTATTCTTTTTATTTCAATGCATAGCTACTCTGCGAATTCTTGTCTCATTCTTTCTGAATTCCTATATCTTTACTATACAGTGTACGAATTCTTGTCTCATTCTTTCTGAAATCCTATATCTTTACTATACAGTGTACGAATTCTTGTCTCATTCTTTCTGAAATCCTATATCTTTACTATACAGTGTACGAATTCTTGTCTCATTCTTTCTGAATTCCTATATCTTTACTATACAGTGTACGAATGATTGCGTCTCATCCATTCTGCCTTCAAACATCTTTATGAATTCTTGTATTTCAATCTTTCTGCTTCTTTATAAATTACTCTAAATTTCTTGTATAACACTCTTGCATTTCCCCACATTGTTATTTGTGTTTCGCTCTTTCTGCTCCCTTGTATCGTTATTATGTGCATTCTCTCAACTTTACTTCTCTATATCATTAATAATGAGGTAGAATTGTTGTGCTGCATTCTCTCAACTTTACTTCCCTCTATCATTAATAATTAGCTAGAATTGAAGACAAAATCCCCAGAACAAAGGATCTATATTTGTCACACATCAAGTAATGCTTAAGGCTCTGTATTTTCACAAACCAAGTAATGCTAAGGCTTTGTGTATTTGTCACACACCAAGTAATGCTGAAGACTCTGTATTTGTCACACATCAAGTAATGTTTAAGCTCTATATTTGTCACATACCACGTAATGCTGAACGCTCTGTATTTGTCACACATCAAGTAATGCTGAAGGCTCTGTCACGCACTAAATAATGTTAAGGTTTTGTATTAGTCACGCACCAAGTAATGCTTAAGGCTGTGATTTGTCACACACCAAGTATTGCTTAAGGATCTATCTATCCATCTATCTATCTATCTATCTATCTATCTATCTATCTATCTATCTATCTATCTATCTATCTATCTATCTATCTATCTATCTATCTATCTATCTACCTACCTACCTACCTACCTACCTATCTATCTATCTATCTATCTATCTATCTATCTATCTATCTATCTATCTATCTATCTATCTATCTATCTATCTATCTATCTATCTATCTATCTATCTATCTATCTATCTATCTATCTATCTATCTATCTATCTATCTATCTAGTGGACATAACTACCCATTTGAGCAATTTAAACTCATCTCCCAAGGGATAATGTCAATTAATTAACGCTAAGATACAGGACCATTTATTAAGATAATATTATTTTCTCTAATTAAAGCAGTTAAAATTGTACTTTTATAGTTTACAAGCAGAAAAAAACAAGTTTCCTCTATTCCATTCTGTTCTCTGCTAATCTTTCTGAATCACTCAGTTTGAGTCCTGTCCACTCTTTAAGATGTTACCCTCCAATTTTTTCCTCTATCTTCCTCTCCTTCGCCCTCCTTGAACAGTACCTTGCATGATTGTCCTGGCAAGCCCTGTTGATCGTGTGATATGCCCATACCATTTCATTTTGCGTTTTTCACAATGGCCAATAGTTCTTCATAGGGCCCAATGGCTTGTCTAATTCTATTTCTCACTTCGTCATTCGTGACATGATCTCTGTACGAAATGACAAGCAATCTTTGAAAGCATCGCATTTCAGTAGCTTGTATCCTACTTTCGAGATTCGCTGTGTATGTCCTTGACTCACATACATATAAGAAAACAGATACAACCAAGGAGTCCATCAATCTGATCTTTGAGCTAACTGAGGTGTTTCTGTCTTTCAAAATTGTCTTCAGCCTTGCCATTGCTGTTATTATCAACATGATCCTAGACAGTATTTCTGGTTTTGATCCCTCGTCTGTCACGATGGCTCCTAAGTACTTGAATTTATTAACTGTCTCCAGTTTCTGATCACCAACATGATTTCACTGTCGATGCCACTGATAGTCACCAATTTGGTCTTCTCTGCACTGATTTCCATAAGCAGTAGCGGTCCTGTCCAGTTTTTTCACCAATTGAGCTAGGTCCCCCTCATTTCCTTCATGACCATCGATGTCATCAACAAAGCGTAAGTTTGTTATTGTTCTACCTCCAATACTGACAGTTCCTTCATGGTCTTCCAGAGCATCTGTCATTATTCTTTCAAGGAAGACGTTGAAGAGAGTAGCAAATAGTCCTGTCTGAATCCCACTGTTGTCCTGAACCAGTCTCCTATTTGGCCGTTGAAGCAGACTGTGCTGGTGGCCTTGATGTAAAAGCTTTCTATGACTTTGATCAGGTTGGCATTGATGTTGTACAGTTTCATGGTGGACCAAAGGGCTGCATGCTACACCCAGTCAAACGCTTTCTTAAAATCTACAAAGACATGATAGAGGTTTTATTCATGCTGGAAGTACTTCTCACATAGTAATCTCAGATTAAAGATCTGTTCAGTTGTGCTTCGCCCTGATCTGAAGCCTGTCTGTTCTTCAGCTAAGATTTATTTTCATACAACAAATAATTCTGAAGACTCTGTATTTGTTACACATCAAATAGTCTTAATATAGCAGTGTTACTTCTATTACATCAAACAGGGTAGTCTCCCCTGAACACAAGCTGATGTTAACAGTCATCTCACTGTCCTCTTGGCATTAGGATGATGGTCTGACCCTACAAGGTCATGGTATTCACCTGCTGCATACGATTTTGGCATAGTTTATGTCGTCATCATTCTCAAAAATCATGATATATTTACCTTACCCTTTTAGACATTTAGAGTAAAACTTTAAAAAATGTTAAATTGCATTTATCAACGGTATTTATATTCAATATGGCGGCGATCATTAGTACATTTTCTGCCCATCAACAAATATAAATGTCACAATCGAATTAATTTGTCCTCAGTAGAATGCCTATTAGAAACCAACAAATTTACACACAAGTAAATTAATCAAACAGTATCAAATTTGACAAATTTACTCCAGCAATTTATCTATCTGTCCGTCACTGTCTATAACACACACTAACACACACAGAGATAGGTACTGAATATGTATTTACTTTTTGTAATCATGTCATGAAACCTCTCTAAAAATCAATTTGAAAATAAAATTGTAAAATATCTAAATGCTACTGCAATTTAAAAGCTCACTAGGTAAATAAGAAACTGTATGAGTGTGTGTGTGGGGGGGTCTTTTTCATTTTGATTCTAAACTGAAACGTGCCATTATTCAATAAATATTATGTTTGTAGAGCATTTACAAAAAAAATAATTATTCTAAGAAAAATCAATATTTTATAATTTAGTTGAACTTGGAGCGTATGGAATAGTCATCATAGAAATATGTTTTAACTAGTTAACCTCCATACAGGCCAGTTCTGAGCTACTGGCTAATCTTATTTGACCTACTTACATCACAGTCAACACACCTGTCAGTGTCAGTTCGGGTGGAGAATTTGACATACAGCGTACCTCGAAATCAGAAAGGGTGGAAGAGCTTGCTCTTTTCCAGTGCTATATTACCCCTGAGATGCATAGAGGACAGGATGACGATTTTGGAAAACATCAACTTCAAAGTGAAGAGTGGGCAGCTGCTGGCTATTTTAGGGAGTTCAGGTTAGTTTATTTTCGTGCTGAGTGTTCTCATTGTAGGATTTTGTTTTCTTTTGTCCAACACATTTAACGAATTAAAAATAGCTCATACTTAGACCTTCCAATTTGTTGAAGAATTTTAATTTTTTAATTTCTTGCGATTTGATCTTGAAAAGCGTAAATCAAATCAGTCATTTTGATGATCAAAAATACAAACAGTCAGTATTTTAAAAATTTCACTCCCCCAAAACAATCGTGAAACACAAATCACTATCAAATATAATATTTTCTGAATAGATATTTTTCAAAAACTGAATTATATGAAATGTAAGGGTAGATTACAGTGGATCGAAAATGTCACTTTGTGTTTAAATCTGTGATATTTTCCCAAAAAGTACAACCCCAAAAATCAGTTGAAAAACAAAGTAAGCATACAAATCTTGATACACACATTACAGGAATGTGCGAGTCTTCTCGTTGCTACCATTGTTATCATTTTATTCTTTGTTCCCGACTATCGCTCTCAAAGAGTTCCACTCTGAACCAACGGCTGTACGTTTTATCATTAATTGAGTATTTATGGATGGATTTTTGCTTAGTCTAAGATGCGCGTCTAGCAATCGTTGATGTCACTGACTGGAAGTCTTAATATCTTGGCTGCATTCCCCTCAAGACAAAAATAGTTTTTACGTACTGGTGTCCCTTCTGGATTTTCCTGTCAAGAGATAAACTCTTTGGCCCACATGTTCATAACTCTTAGTCACCTCAGGAAAACTATTTTAAGTCTAGATCTCTGGACTGAATAGAACTCATTTCCGTTTAGTGGTGGCCTCGTGACTGAGCGCTTCTTTTGCTTTTTTTTTATCACAGGAAGTGGGAAAACGTCACTACTTGATGTCCTACTGTGCCGGCACGCCACAGGGCAGGTAACTGGGAAAGTCCTCCTGAATGGACAAGAGCGAACGCCAGAGATGGTCGAAGCATTTGCATCGTACGTCCGTCAAGAGGACAATCTGATGCCGTCCTTGACCGTACGAGAAACACTCACATTCGTCGCACAGCTCAAATTGCCAAGAATGTTTACTTTAGACGAAATCAAAGAGAGGGTGAGATATGGAATAAGTTATGTATATATTGCTCAAATTGCCAAGAATGTTTACTTTAGACGAAATCAAAGAGAGGGTGAGATATGGAATAAGTTATGTATATATTGCTCAAATTGCCAAGAATGTTTACTTTAGACGAAATCAAAGAGAGGGTGAGATATGGAATAAGTTATGTATATATTGTGAGCGTGTACGTGATGGATTCTCCTGTGCAGTTTCTGAAATTACTACTCTCATTCACGTATTCTCTTATGAGTTAATATACCTTTCAAATTAATTAATAAATGTATTCTCTAAGAACATTTCATTTCTAGGATATTTGTTTACTTTCTGGGGCAAAGGTGACAGACGTGATCCAAGAATTAGCACTAACTGAAGTAGCAGACACACGGGTCGGCGGTGCTGAGATGAGAGGAATTTCTGGAGGGGAGAGAAGAAGAGTTAGCATAGGAATCCAGCTACTCATTAATCCAAGTGAGTTGTCGTTCATGATTCTCAATAGATCCTCTAGTCTAGAGTGTCAAAACCCCACCGTACATTCACACTCGCAGACTATTGACCAAGTGCGCTGCCAGACTAAGTTCTCATTTAGATCAAGAGTCCTACAAATCCGCCCCACACTACAACCATATTAGTAGATCAGATTAAATATGATTGACTCAAGAAGAATGCTATATGTAGCTTGTACAACCAAATTAGTAGATCAGATTAAATATGATTGACTCAAGAAGAATGCTATATAGCTTGTACAACCAAAATAGATCTCGAATGTTTTCCTCTACTTTGCTACCTGAAAAGTGGTGAATGGTCGAGTTTAACCACACATTGTACTTAGAGAATTATTACTTAATGGTCAAGAGTATAGCCATAAATTGTGCTTAGAGAACTTTGCTGAATGGTCAAGAGTGTCCATAAATTGTATTTAGAGAACCTTTCACGCAAGGGATCAGCATTAAGTGGTCTTGACCCTCAGTAATGTTCTATACTTGATATACATTCATGTAGGTGGTCAGTTCAATGGTGAAATGTGTTACTTTTGTTTATTAAACTTATCTTAGCAATTCAGTCAACTGCTGAATTTCATTATTATAAACATGTAGGTCATTAATTTTGCAGTTTCTGTATATGACTCATTGTTATTTAAGATATAATCTTTTTATAGCTTAGTTGCAACTATGTTTTTCATTTTAGATATAACATGTAGTTCAGTGTTGAAGCTATGGCTTCTTTGTATCAGTCTTATTATAGACTTATTATTGGATGTACTTATTATAGAGTTATAGACAAATTATAGGATGTATAGAGTTGACTTATTGTAACTTTCATTACTATTGGATATCGTACTGTAGTTTTACAGATGTATAATTCACTTCTGACACATCATATGAACAGTCCAGTGTAGGCACCCAAAGCTCACAATACAGACTAACAAAATGCCCTGAAATGTAAGTAATGACAGATCTTAAATTCACTGCAAATTACTACATTAATAAATACTTAATTAGGCCTCTGCAACTCAAATGAACAGTTCAGTGAGGACACCCAGTCCACGATATCCTTAATTACTTAATTAGGCCTATGCCTCTGCAACAAAAATAGGAGTTAGACATTTATAATAAAATAATATTTCCTAATAAAATCTTAATCATTCACACAATACATAGACGATTTTACTTTTCCTAGCCAAGGGTCTGTCTCGGTTCTTTTTACAACTCGCACATAACCGGAGGGACTCGATACACTTTATAATGCCTCACCCAAAGAGCAAAGTCTTAGAATTCTGCACCCTATTTTTCTCAGAATAGAAGCCACGCCCATCTTTACCTTGACTAACTCTTTTAATCAATCGAATTTTCGAATACACCTAGAGCTAAATAATATTAATCACTTTCTCACATTTTCTACTCCAAAATTCTGTCAACACACGTCACCTATCCATACGTTCACAATTGCATCAGGGACATAGATCAAAGCCGTTTATTCTACTGTCACTTTACTGTGCAGATGCCACAGAACTAGTATTCTCACAAAACAATAGCAACAATCCTCCTCACCACTAGCCACTCAATGTGCACTCACTCACTCAAAACAGTTTATCTTCCCCTCACTTTCAGAAATAAACTTTAGGATAACATTCTGACCTATAAAAATCACAAATAACTCATCATCTTAAAATTGTAGATTAGAAATGAAAATTTAGATTAAAAAATATGACACATTCATCCATCCATCAATTCATTAATTCAATTTCGCATTCTTTACTATTATCCAGTATGCTGTTTAGTTTGATTTGACACTGAGCGTGTGTCACAGGTATGCTGTTTAGTTTGATTTGACACTGAACGTGTGTCACAGGTATGCTGTTTAGTTTGATTTGACACTGAACGTTGTGTCACAGGTGTGCTGTTTAGTTTGATTTGACACTGAACGTGTGTCACACGTGTGCTGTTTAGTTTGATTTGACACTGAACGTTGTGTCACAGGTGTGCTGTTTAGTTTGATTTGACACTGAACGTTGTGTCACAGGTGTGCTGTTTAGTTTGATTTGACACTGAACGTTGTGTCACAGGTGTGCTGTTTAGTTTGATTTGGCACTGAACGTGTGTCACAGGTGTGCTTGTTTTGGACGAGCCGACATCAGGACTGGACTCGAAAACAGCCGGACACATTGTATCCATCCTTGCACGGCTGGCCGACAATCGACGCACGGTCATTATGACGATTCATCAGCCTAGGTGTGTCATGCAAAGTGTTGCTATGGTTGTGTTATCCACCAACTCCTGTGTTGTTTGACATGTGTCATTCTATTTTGTCTTATTTATTTTGTGTATACAAGTCTGTGCGCGTGTCAAGTCCTTTGTGTCAGCTAGTCAGTGTTGTGCGCGTGTCAAGTCCTTTGTGTCAGCTAGTCAGTGTTGTGCGCGTGTCAAGTGAATCAAAGAAACTGAGAAGTCGATATAATGAACGAAAATCTAGATATAATAAACTGAGAAGTAAATATAATGAACCAAACACTAGATATAATAAATTAAGAAGTAGATATAATGAACCAAAAAAATTAGATATAATAAATTAAGAAGTCGATATAATGAACGAAAATCTAGATATAATAAACTGAGAAGTAAATATAATGAACCAAACACTAGATATAATAAATTAAGAAGTAGATATAATAAATTAAGAAGTTGATATAATGAACCAAAAACTAGATATAATAAACAGAGATGTAGATATAATGAACCAAAAATAGATATAATAAATTGAGAAGTTGATATAATGAACCAAAAACTAGATATAATAAACTGAAAAGTCGATATAATGAACCAAAGGCTAATAAATTGAGAAGTAGATATAATGAACCAAAGGAATAACTATAATAAAGTGAGAAGTTAATATAATGAACTAAGGGCTAGATATAACAAATTGAAAACAGATATATTGAACCAAAGACAAGATATAATGAAAGGATAAGTTAATATAAAGAAATAATGAATAGATATAATAAATTGGAAAATAGATACAATGAACGAAGGAATAACTAACTGAGAAGGTAATATAATGAAATGAAGACTAGAAATAATAAACTGAGAAGTTAATGTAATGAACTGAGGACTAAGTAAAATAAACTGAGAAATAAGTATAATAAATTGAGAAGTTAATATAATGAAATAAGAACTAAATATAATAAGTCGAGTATTTATGAGTGATAATGAAATGAGGTCTAGATTTAATAAATTAAGAAGTCAATAAAATTACCTTAGGACTAATTGTAATATTCTGAGAAATTAATAAAATGAAATGAAGATTAATAATAAATTGAGAAGTTGATATAATGAACTGAGGATTAAACTTAATAAACTGAGCACATAATATAATGAAAAGAGGTCTAATATAATAAATTGAGAAATTACTTTAAATGATATAAGGACTAAATATAGAAAACAGAGGACTAAATAAATAATTCATGCAGTGGAAATTATAATCAACATTTTAAAATACAATAAAGTGAGATTTTTCCAATCCACCTAGAACATAATGTATAAATCAAGAGTATACATATTGAAATGAGCAGTAAATGGAATAATTTGAGAAGTATTGCATACAAGAATATACATAATGAAATGAGCAGTTAATGGAATAATTTGAGAAGTATGACATACAAAAGTATACATAATGAATTGAGCAGTTAATGGAATAATTTGTAAAGTATGGCATTAAGGAGTGCATATAATAAGGATAAGTATATGTAATAAATGAATGAGTATATATAAGAAATGTAAATGTAATTAATGAACAAGGTTAAATATATTAACTGAAAATATATAGAATAAATGAGATTAAATTTAATAAACATTGTATCAATTTATTAAATTATATTATTAAGTAATCAATACCAAATAACTAGAAAAGCCAATTAAAAAGCCTGAAGTATTTAAAAGAAACTGAGGAATCACATAATGTCAGAAGTATCTAAAAGAAAAGAAATAAAATTGAGGAATAATTAATAATCAGAGTTAAACATAATAAACTAAAAAGTAAATTTAATAAACAGATGATAAAATAAAAAATAATAAACTAGAAGCAATTAACTATAGATGTAAATGCTATCTGCATACTTAACACATGTCACCAGGTAAGGATAATATCTTACTATTATGGACATAATTACATTAGAAAAACTTTACCAACAAAATCTGCTTAAGGTCAGTGACCCTTCTTGCATCAAAGCAAGCATGCGAGATGTAATGGAGACACTATCTAAGACATAATTTTTTGTTGTTTATTTAGGATGATGGCCTCCGTTTATAAAACGCGAGAGTATTTTAATTTTCATTTGTCAAAATTTATTTTTCAAAGCTTTGTAATATTACAAGAAAGTAAGTCTGCATATATCAGAAGTGTCTTATTGCCTTTGTTATAATACATAAGAATATTTAAGTTTGCTTGTGCTTTTCAACCTTCGTTACAATGCATGTAAACGTTCATATCAATCTGTAATAGAATTGTCTCCAGCCTTGGTTGTTTAAGTGTGAATTTGTCAAAAGTGTTATTCAGCCCTCTTTATAATGCACAGAATGTACAAGTTGTTTCTCCTCTCACTAAAATACATCAAATGTTAAAATCTAACCGCGTCAGAAGTATCTTTCAGCTTTTAAATACAAATTCAAATACATGTGAATATGAAAGTATTAATATCTATCAGTGTGAGAAATATCTATCACCTTTTATTCTAATACATATGAATTTTAAAGTGTAAAAGTCTTTCCGCGTCAAAAGTGTCCGTCAGCTTTTGTTCAACTACTTGAATGTTAAAGCATGAAAGTCTATCTGTATCAGAAATATTTAGTTTTCTTTTTTTTGTTGTTGTTTTGGAATGGCAGTCTGATATAGATTCTACATTTTTGCTTGTTTCTACTCTTTCCTCCACATATATTTGCAGAGCAAGCATTTTTGACAACTTTAATCTAATAATGCTTCTCTCTCGGGGTCACCTAATGTACTTTGGGAAAGCCGACGAGATGGTGTCCTACTTCAGTAGATTGGGATACCCCTGCCCGGCACTCACTAACCCATGTGACTATTACGGTAAGAATATATATAGGGGCAGAGGCACCTCTTTCGTAGTGGAAGTGTAAAAGTGCCACTTAATAATTTTAATTTCATTTATAATGGGAGGTTCGTTCAATATATATATTTATGGCTGTTCCTTAATTCAGCCACTGGATTAAAAATTATAAGAATGTGGGTTGAAAACCTCCAATTCCCATGATCGTTGTGAACCTGGATTAAAGACTTGTAGGGCCAGTGCTCAAATCTCGCAGCTCCCCACCCCCAAGCTCCATAAAGTATTTAAAAGAATGCCAACGGTAACCAAAAACAAACATCAAATAAACGCCCCATGAACCCATATTTTGTTTCTAAAACTTTTCTGATTGAGCAGTTATGATTCAGTTCTAGATCATAGAAAAAAATAGGTAAATGTATAGGTAATGGCTGTAAGTGAGTGATAAACACGAGTATGTGTTTGTATCAATGAATGATGAATACGCATGTGTGTATCTATATATACAGGTACGTAATTGTATTAGTGGAGATTAACACGAATAGGTAATTAAATCACTGAGTAACACGACTCTTATATTTTTTATCCGTGATGATAAACACGAATGTGTAATTATATCAGTGAGTCCTGAATACGAGTATTTAATTGGGTTTGTCAGTGAGTGATGAACACAAGCATATAATTGGGGGGGGGGTCAGTGAGTTATGAACTTGAGTATATAATTGGGAGTGTCAGTCAGTGATGAACACAAGTATATAATGGGTGGGGGTCAGTGAGGTATGAACTTGGGTATATAATTGGGATGTCATTAAGTGGTGAACATGAGTATGTAGCTGGTAGTGTCGGTGAGTGATACACAGGGTATATAATTAGGAGTGTCAGTGATTGATAAACACGAGTATATAATTGGGGGTGTCAGTGAGTGATGGACACTTTATTTCTGTCTGCAGTGGATTTGACTTCCATTGACCACACGATAGAGGACACAAAAGATGACTCAAGAATAGTAGTGGAGTTCTTGCAGGACGCTTACATTCATCACTACAAGACATTGCATCCACTAACAACAAATGATTTAAAGGATACCATTAGCAATGTTTCCAGCTTCTATGATAATTTTGTGGCAGTGGATGTTTATCCAGGAAGGTGTCTTCAGTTTTTTGTGTTGTTCAGGTCAGTGTATGACTCAGTATACCATTCATAAAAAGCTTTTAACCAGGGAGATTTCTTCACTTTGTTGTACTGTTCAGGTCAGTGTGTAAGTAAATGCGCCAATTACTGTATGTTTTTCTCTGTCTCAATGTATCACTTATGGCATGCTTTTGTTCAGATCAGTGTGTGACTCAGTATACCACTTGTGACGTATGAGATGCAACCGTCTAACATTTCATTGACCTTGAAATTTCCCAGGCCGTCAAAACACTGTTAGACTGTCAGAGCGGGCCCGACTTTAGATTTCGTTTTTCACATCTAACCCTTAGCTCCTCTCTTGTGTGAAGGCCCTGGTAATCACTGGCGATATTATACAATCTTGGCCGACATAGTAGGTCAAGTTGTAATAATCCGCTAGGTATTTAGCCTGACTGACCACGTGAATGGTATGGTCTGGCTTTGTGTGAGCCACAGTTGGTGCCAAAAGATCAGAGTCAATCCTGCCATTGACAGAGAAACGCACTGTCAGAAAAAACTCACAAAACTCCACTGGTAAAAAGATTTAAGTCAGGTTGGGATTGGGGGTATAGTAGCTGTTTTGTGATTATTATATTATATTATTATATTTATAATACTTTAATTATCAAAAACTTTGTAGCATCTGACACTGCAGAAGTGTGGGTGAATGTGTGGTTGGCCTCATTAGGGTTTAACTGTGATTAATTCTTTTCAAAAATCTTTCTTAAACCCCCATGCCACAACACCTATACTATACTGTTATTCAGGTCACTGTGTGACTCAGTATACTATTTATAGTATGCTTTATTTGGGTCAGTGTGTAATTCAATATATCAGTATGCTTTTATTTAGATTAGTGAGTAATAAATGTACCAGATATAATATACTTTAATTCATGCTAGCATGCAATTAAATATATCAGTTATAGTATGCTTTTATTAAGGTCTAAATGGAATATTTCTAGTACACTTTTATTTAGGTCATTGTAAGGAAATCGGACACTTTTTGTATGCTGTGTTGTTTAGGTCAATATTGGATTAAGTAAGCCACATAATATGCAGGATAGTTCCTGTGTTTCACTATTTTTTCTTCTTAATGCAAGGTTTGGTTGGAGACATTTTTCACATTTCTGGTGGAGGGAGTTGGGAGGTGGTGGTAGTGGTAGTGCAAGGTGGAGGGAGTTCCATTGAATGTTTTCCATGTATTATATTTATACTTTGTATTTTGTCTAAATTCTCTAACCTAATCTATATTAGTTGGTTGAATTGAATTAGTACTGATCCAATGCATCTTACATTGTCATGTGCAATGGTGTGCATTGTGTTGTGAGTTATGTTTCAAATCATTTGTTTATATGTGCCTATACATACTATGGTGGAGTAAATTTGCCTCTCATGATTTTAAATTTAATTGTTATATAAATTGTTAAACTGTCAGAGTGACCCGACCTTGGTATTTTTGAAAGTGTCTGAGTTGGAAGTAAACAACCCGAGTTGAGAATATGCTAGAAATTGCTGATATAATGCAAACTATCCGAACTGGGTGAGTAGTTTTATTATCCAATAGTAATGATTTATGAGAATGAGATCAGCCAATGGGCTGAGATCTAAAAGTTATCTGCTGTAGAGAAATCTATTGTCTGATCACTTGAATTTGAAGTGGCAAAGAAGTCCAGTCTTGAAAGGCAGCCATTAGCTTGATGGTGAGTTAACTGACTGGTTGAGAATGAACTTAGAAATATTTCATGCATTTTGCTATTGATATGTTATACTTTTGTTTGAATAAGATGTATTATATGAGTATACTATTATTTCTACAAATGTTTGAAGTAAGCTGCTTGTATATTGTGTACTAATCACTTTACATTGTTTTAATATGCTGTATTTATTATGGTGTGTGTGTGTGTAAGTGTGTGTGTGTGTGTGTGTGTGTGTGTGTGTGTGTGTATGTGTGCGTGCGTGCGTACTGGGCTAATAAATACTGTTGCAGGAAATTGTTGAGACTGGAATGTAAGAAAGAATGGAGTTATAAAGCGATAAACTGGAACTTAGCATTGCTCCCTGATTATATTTTTCAGGCAAGCAGCCATTTCTCTTTTTTACTTTCTCATGTTATTTCAATCTACTGGTTCACTGATTGTAAACTGCTATGACCAGGGAGATGCAGGAATCATCTGGCATTGTGTGTGTAAGTGTAAAAGAATACACTACCCTCCTTTGATGTATCTCGGCAAAGTATGCTAATTACATGAACAATTTCTGGTATAAGGAAGTACTAGAATTTCTGAAATTGTTATTCTGCTTGAGGGAGCTGTTACAGCCAGAAGAAAATGCTTCGGTTAACTTCAAGATAATGGCAGAGCACCATTGTCTTGACAAGTATAGAGAATTCACATGGTGTAAAACATGGATATTAAACTTGTGACATTGTTGCAAAAGCAAGCAATGACTATTGAGACAACAGTTAATACAGATTATGTAAAACTATTATAGCTTATCTCTAACAACTCTATTTCTATTCTGTGATAAGAACTATCCTGTAATTTGTATTGAATTATTGAATTGTATTATAGGCATAAGTCTGTGAATTATAGAAATTATTCAAACATGGTTTCATGGAAATAATTGATGTCAAGTAATCTATTTCATTGTATTTGTCATATGTATGTTTGATTTAATAAATTTATTTATGTTGATTTAATAAATTTATTGACCTTCTTAAGCATATTGATAACGATATGTTGGAGAAGAAAGTGGATGAATGGGGGCTCGTTAAATATAGATTAAAGACGGATTAGTCTTTTCCTTAGTAAGAAATTTTCCGCCTATGGCAAGATTGTGTGACCGTAAATGTTTATCTTTAATGTTTTGGAAGAGAGAAAACGTTTACAGTGACCGCATATCCGCCAAGTGAGAGAGAGACGAGTGGATCATTAATAAAATAAATTAAGATTCTCATCACTTGTAATTAGTTTTTGGATAGTTAATAAATAAATAATAATAATACCCATTAACTAAGTGGTGTTTGCATCACACATGCATATGCTCTATTTCAAATCATTTGCTTATATGTGCCTATACCTGCATATGCTCTTCCCCAAAAGTTGAATTAACTATCGTGTGACAATCTACTGACTGGTCTGCATGATAATTCTTCTTCATCGTCGCCATTTTCTTCCTCCTGGTCTGCATTATTGTCATAAGAATAATAGCACAGCTGGAAAAACTGTACTTCCCTGGGTTGCAAGCCACATGACACACTGGGGACAAATGTCATCCAACAGCTCATGCGAGGGGAGAAAACTCAGTCATTGTCCGTGTGATAGAAATTGCAATTTACAGCCCTTTCAAACGATCTCTATAGGTTGAAGCATTTGTGTTCTTACTCCTTTATACAAGTATTATATCTCTGTCAAATTAGTGAAACCAGACTAAAACCTGAAAGCTAGTAACTTTGATAAGGAAATAAAATATTCTTATTCTTAGAAGAAGAAAACCTCCAATGAACTATAGTAGTTAGAAGATCGATGAACTGTTGTTCTGGGTGAACAATTGAACTGTAATCATTCTTAATGGAACAAATGAACTATCAGTATTTTTAGAAAGCAGAAGGAATGCATTGTCAGCATGATATCTTCTAATGATATCTAATGACTGGAAATACTCGTGTTTCATAATAAGGAATATTATTACTGATCTGTATGGTGTTTTCTTTATTGATTTATTTAGCAATATTTAATTTTGAATGTCCTATAATCTATACTTGAATATTGCCTTTGTGACTACTTTGTGACTATGATTGTCTCTGCTTGATTATTGAATCTCGATGTCGGAAATATTTATACCACATGCCAAATTTTCTTGTTCATTAAATAAACTTTTATCATGTTATTTACACTCCCATTTAAATCTTTTATTGTGAGTTTGCTAGGATACAACTAATTAGTTCCGAGTATAGTTAGTCGAAGAGTGATAATTACTAAACTGGTAATGGGTTTGACACTTGACGGGAGTCTCTATTCATGTCATCTAAGGTCATCTCACTCTGCCGGGAGTCTCTATTTATGTCATCTAAGGTAATCTCACTCTGCCGGGAGTCTCTATTCATATCATCTAAGGTCAGCTCACTCTGTCGCAATGTGTATAATGAGCACAAGAAAAGTAATTATTATTAATGATAAATCTCATTTCATAAGAATGTATCCACCTGAAACCTGTTTGCATTATGTCTGTTTGTCCGTCTGTAACAAATTCTTGATCGGGACTGTTCTTTGTATTGTTGGGCTGAGCATGGGCTTAGTTCTTAATTATTAATCTGTAACAAATATCTCTTAGTGTTTAGATAATGCAGTCATAAAATTTGGACTCTACATTTAATTCCTTTTGTTATTAATCTTGAGACGATATTAGTCATTTTCCAATTTCTGTTGAATCTACATCACACATCTTAGTCAAG
Organism: Sinotaia quadrata; assembly: GCA_028829895.1. Taxonomy (NCBI): domain Eukaryota; kingdom Metazoa; phylum Mollusca; class Gastropoda; order Architaenioglossa; family Viviparidae; genus Sinotaia; species Sinotaia quadrata. The sequence continues at coordinate 22,382,290 of CM054178.1, forward strand.
GTCATTTGCAGTAAGTGCCGTCAATTTCGGCTTGTCCGGAAGCGGCAGTAAGCGTTCTGTTGAATTTAGTTTCGAAGTGTGAATACATTCAATAAATGATTTAAAGTGTGAAAAATTACACACAGCAAAATAAAAGTATGACATTATAAATATAATGTTTCATTGTTTTGTTTTTTTTTTAAATGACGTTGTACTTTTCGAATTTAGTCGCTAGGCAATAGACTTCGAGCTTGACTTCAAAGCACACTGCAGAAAATCGTCCAGAACTTCACATGTGCTATCAAAGTACATCACATGGAGTGTTCTAGAATCTTCATGTGGCTACTCAAGCACACAAATGCAGACTGTTCAAAATAATCTTTGTGAATTCTCGTGACCAAACTCAAGCCTCGAATTTTGCCATATTGTCTCTCAAATGGAATTCTCAGGAATTAACTTACAGCAATACATTTACTGATATGTTTGATGATAATGCTGAATATACACCAACATGATCTGGTAGAGTACATTAGTCAGTATAGTCTGAAGTGGATACAAGGTTACAACAGAAAAATCATGCTCCTTTCATAAGTTAATGATCACCTTTATGACCGAACTTGAATTAAGTCAAAATAAAAGTGATTAGAATATAGGATTGTCTTCAACTAAATAAACTTTGGTCCATCCCCATTAGATGAAGTTGTTATGCAGAAGTGGGAGACTGTTGGTCAGAAAAACTACTCATCTGCTTGGAACTGGTTTGGATAGCATCAGCAAGTTCTAGCATATTCTCCAACTGAGTTGTTTACTCTAACACTTACAAAATATCATCATAAGCAGTGTCAAAGATCGGGTCACATCAACATTGGCAACAAATATATAATTATTAAGTTAGAAAAAGAGATGGAGAAATTTACTCCGCTACACAAAATGATTTCGCAAATATCTTACTTCCACAGTGATTTATTTACAAAATTTGTTTCATAATGATTTAGCTTATTTACAAAACCTCTTACTTCCACAGTGATTTAGCTTATTTACAAAACCTCTTACTTCCACAGTGATTTAGCTTATTTACAAAACCTCTTACTTCCACAGTGATTTAGCTTATTTACAAAACCTCTTACTTCCACAGTGATTTAGCTTATTTACAAAACCTCTTACTTCCACAGTGATTTAGCTTATTTACAAAACCTCTTACTTCCACAGTGATTTAGCTTATTTACAAAACCTCTTACTTCCACAGTGATTTAGCTTATTTACAAAACCTCTTACTTCCACAGTGATTTAGCTTATTTACAAAACCTCTTACTTCCACAGTGATTTAGCTTATTTACAAAACCTCTTACTTCCACAGTGATTTAGCTTATTTACAAAACCTCTTACTTCCACAGTGATTTAGCTTATTTACAAAACCTCTTACTTCCACAGTGATTTAGCTTATTTACAAAACCTCTTACTTCCACAGTGATTTAGCTTATTTACAAAACCTCTTACTTCCACAGGGATTTAGCTTATTTACAAAACCTCTTACTTCCACAGGGATTTAGCTTATTTACAAAACCTCTTACTTCCACAGTGATTTAGCTTATTTACAAAACCTCTTACTTCCACAGTGATTTAGCTTATTTACAAAACCTCTTACTTCCACAGTGATTTCGTTTATTTACAAAATTTGGTATTCAGTGGTTTCGCTTACTTGGTAAATGTCTTCCACAGTGACTTCGTCTATTTAGCAAACATCATATTGCCACAGTGATTTCACTTATTTAATAAACATCATACTGCCACAGTGATTTCACTTATTTAATAAACATCATACTGCCACAGTAATTTCACTTATTTAATAAACATCATACTGCCACAGTGATTTCACTTATTTAATAAACATCATACTGCCACAGTGATTTCACTTATTTAATAAACATCATACTGCCACAGTGATTTCACTTATTTAATAAACATCATACTGCCACAGTAATTTCACTTATTTAATAAACATCATACTGCCACAGTGATTTCACTTATTTAATAAACATCATACTGCCACAGTAATTTCACTTATTTAATAAACATCATACTGCCACAGTGATTTCACTTATTTAATAAACATCATACTGCCACAGTGATTTCACTTATTTAATAAACATCATACTGCCACAGTGATTTCACTTATTTAATAAACATCATACTGCCACAGTGATTTCACTTATTTAATAAACATCATACTGCCACAGTGATTTCACTTATTTAATAAACATCATACTGCCACAGTAATTTCACTTATTTAATAAACATCATACTGCCACAGTGATTTCACTTATTTAATAAACATCATACTGCCACAGTGATTTCACTTATTTAATAAACATCATACTGCCACAGTGATTTCACTTATTTAATAAACATCATACTGCCACAGTGATTTCACTTATTTAATAAACATCATACTGCCACAGTGATTTCACTTATTTAATAAACATCATACTGCCACAGTGATTTCACTTATTTAATAAACATCATACTGCCACAGTGATTTCACTTATTTAATAAACATCATACTGCCACAGTGATTTCACTTATTTAATAAACATCATACTGCCACAGTGATTTCACTTATTTAATAAACATCATACTGCCACAGTGATTTCACTTATTTAATAAACATCATATTACTACAGTGATTTCACTTATTTAATAAACATCATATTACCGCAGTCATTTCACTTATTTAATAAACATCATATTACCACAGTGATTTCATTTATTTAATAAACATCATATTACCACAGTGATTTCACTTATTTAATAAACATCATATACTACCACAGTGATTTCACTTTTTAAATAAACATCATATTGCCACAGTGATTTCACTTATTTAATAACACCATATTACCACAGTGATTTAATTTATTTAATAAACATCATATACTGCCACAGTGATTTAATTTATTTATTAAAAATCATATTACCACAGTGATTTCACTTATTTAATAAACAACATACTGCCTCCATGGACTGTCTTGTTCTCATCAACAGCAACTTATACTTCCCAGATTAACCGAAGGCACACGTATACACATATACAAATTTATGCACTAGGACATACATAAACATAATCACACGTACCATCACATGCACGCACGTGTACACAAACACACACACACAAACACACACAAACATACACACACAAACACACATACACACAAACACACACAAACACACACAAACATACACACACAAACACACACACACACAAACACACACACACACACACACACACACACACACACACACACACACACACACACACACACAAGTGTGGAACAATGTTAAGTGTTGTTACGTTTTCCTTTTACAGGCGCTTGATGCGTTCTGGGATTGAGAACTACAACTTGCTGGTAGTCCATTCTTGCCAAGCCCTCGCCCTCTCTTTTCTTCTAGGGGTGCTCTACTATCGGCTGGAGAAGACCCAGGAAACAATTCGCGACCACTTTGCTGTACTCTTCATGATCTGTTTGACTTACTCCTACACCATCACCCTCGACACCATTCAGAAATGCAAGTGTGACACCACCATTTGATGACTAGCGATGCTATGTAAATATATATTGAAGTGTAGATGTCAGCATTGTCGATATTATCCAGAAATACAAGTGTTATAGACTTTTTTTGTGTTAAATAGCAATGGCTAGAATTATAGGGATAAAAATTCCAGTTTTGTTATCTTACTAATGGTGGTATAATTAGTGCAACAAAATTCTATAACTTTTCTAATATGCAGTATTATGAAACCATAACCTGTAAAGTAAAATATTTTATTATGATCAAGTCACTTCAACTATTCGTTTGTACACAAGTCGTTATGGCAGTTGCATAATAATAAATATCAAATGCCTTCTAATAGATTTACCAATAAACAGCAGAAAGTAAAGACCAGATTTTGTCTTGGTAGTGGCGAGAGTAAAAGGATTCAAGAACATTTGTCATTTACATTTATGTTATGAATAGTGATAAAATAAGACTACAGTTAATAAAGTAAAATAGAATGATGCAATTAACACACAGGCAACTGCTGATGTAATAAAATGCATTCATACAAATTCAGATAAAAGGATGATGATAAGGGTTTGATGAATATATTAATATCTGTATGTAACCCTCAATGCCTGGCATTGCTAACTCTCCCGAAAAGATTGCTTTGCATTTCATAGTCCCCTTAGAAATGCTCACTACACAATATTGTATGTGCTTTCGGATGAAAGCTTTCTCGTTTGAGATGACAGTTGAAAACCTTATCACTAAGAGTATAGAGTCGCGTTTAATGTACTTTGAATGAGATGACAGCTGAAAACGATAGCACTAACAGAATAGAGTGGCGTTTAGTGTACTTTGAATGAGATGACAGCTGAAAGCGTTATCACTAAGAGTATAGAGTCGCGTTTAATGTACTTTGAATGAGATGACAGCTGAAAACGATAGCACTAACAGAATAGAGTGGCGTTTAGTGTACTTTGAATGAGATGACAGCTGAAAGCGTTATCACTAAGAGTATAGAGTCGCGTTTAATGTACTTTGAATGAGATGACAGCTGAAAGCGATAGCACTAACAGAATAGAGTCGCGTTTAATGTACTTCGAAAGAGATGACAGCTGAAAACGATAGCACTAACAGAATAGAGTGGCGTTTAGTTTACTTTGAATGAGATGTCAGCTGAAAGCGTTATCACTAAGAGTGCAGAGCGTTTAATATATTTACAACAAAAATTGCGTCAGTGGGCATTCCGTATTTTTAAATGTTGTGGCGGATGTCATTCACTACACACATATAATGGTCATTGTAATGTGATAACTTCACAGAACTTCTAAGTGCGCTCGAGGTAACCTTTGATACCCTGGGGAGAAGTCTTCACTTTGGTTTATTTCTAATGCATAAATGAACGAGTCATCACGTGTGAGAAAAAAACAACGTGAGTTTATCTCAGTTTAGGGATGGGGGAAATATTTGTTACTTGATCGTAGTTACTGCGTATAGTATTACAATGAAAGTATAGCAAGGACCAGTGGGGTTTGACATTTCATTTTTTCACATTTCATTTATTTTGATGTTAGATGACACAGAAAACTATGGCATTTTCTGACTTTATCTCGTACGCCGTATATATATACCTAGCGAGACATATATGAGACCTCTTATTACGCCTACCTGTAGATCTAATGAAACACATATGGGACCTCTTGACTCGTATACTTGTAGAGATAATAAAGCATCTATGGGACCTCTTGACATACACGTACGTAGAGATAGCAAGGCATTTATGGGACCTCAAATATGTCCTTCTGTAGGCCTAACAAGGAATCTATAGGACCTCAAATATGACCTTATGTAGGCCTAACAAGAAATCTATAGGACCTCAAATATGTCCTTATGTAGGCCTAACAAGAAATCTATAGGACCTCAAATATGCTAACATATAGTCCTAAAATGACACTAACGATGCGATTATCATTAGCTTCTGAAATTGTCATAATATTTTTTTTAATTTTTCATTGTTATTTGTAAAAATATATGAATGAGTGAAATTTTAAATGTCCTGTGTTTCGTTACCTAATATAATTGCTCTTTTGTATCTTTTATTTTGGTATATTCTGCAGGTCATGATGACCGGAAGTTGGTATATTTTGAGACACAAGACCATTTGTACACGTTAGAGGCGTACTACATGGCCAAGGTCAGTGAAGGGCACAGTTAGGAAAAGTAAATATTACCATGGTGTCACATTATTGCTATAGTGTAGTGGAATAGCACAGTTAGGAAAAGTAAATATTACCATGGTGTCACATTATTGCTATAGTGTAGTGGAATAGCACAGTTAGGAAAAGTAAATAATTATTACTATGGTATCACGTCATAGTTATATTGATATTCCTGTCGACATATATTACCATGGTATCACACTACTGCTATATCGATGTTCCTGTGAAAAGTATTGTTTCTTGTCGGTACCAGCTGCAAATTCCTAACTAGGTCGGTAAAAAGAGCGTAAATTAAATTACCATTAGCAAAAATGGCCACGATTTGCTTGAATGACTCTTGTCATTGTTGTCATTACTGTTCTTACTGTTGAAGTCCTCACTGCTCGTTCTTACTGTTGAAGTCATCACTTGCTCGTTCTTACTGTTGAAGTCATCACTTGCTCGTTCTTACTGTTGAAGTCATCACTTGCTCGTTCTATTGTTTCCCCACAGTAAGTGATCGAATGCTTATGTCAATCACCTGATGACGTCACTTGCTGTATCTAACGGTTAAAGGTTTACTAGTCATTGTCAGATGTTAAATTCAGACACACGTAGATGCTTTCTGCCATTAGTTATTATCATTTACATGTACAGTAAATGTAAAATTAGTAATCACAAGTGACTGACATAAAAAAATATAGGCAGTCAAGCCAAATGGCTAACACCAAAACATATATGGCGTGCGACAGGCATCAAATATTTTCATAACACTGATACGTGGGTGGTATCCAATAGATATGTAGCAATACGTGACTAACATCAAACACGTAACTAGGCAACAGTGACACGTGACTAACTTCAAACATAATTATGCAACAGTGACACGTGACTAACGTCAAATAGTCATGAATCAATAACTCGACGAATGAATATGTCCGATTATTAAAATATGCATTCTAGTGTTTCGCTGAACGGGGTCTGCTTTGCGAACAAGACTATTTTGTACAAAGACTCATTAAACATTTTTTTAAAAAATAAGTAAAATGCTCACTGTTGTCCATGGATTCATTTTTTTTCCCCATGAGCATTTCTATTCTTACTTAATATATTTACACATCTTCTCAAACACTGTTACATGTGGACAGAACTATAAGAAAGCAGTCTCCGTTACAAGAACTGTATGATACCGGTTATCAAGAATTCACAATTTATAATACTGAAATTTCCTTGACAGTAACAATTCAGATGACATCGTGTCTGCTATCACTAACTTAAGAATAAACATAAACATAAACCCATACCTGTAGCAAATAATAAACTGTACATGTTTGCATGCGTGCGTATGAGCGTGCGTGCGTGTTTGTTTCCATTCAGATCGCCAGTGACTTGCTGTTTCACACTGTCTACACTGTGTTCTACGTCCTTCCTGTCTACTTCCTGGTTTGTATGCCACTCGACCTGGCCACCTTTTCACAGGTAAACATTGATCACCACCCAACTATGGTAGTTCGTAATATAGCCCGAGTACCTCTCAAACCTCTCAGTGTACACCGGCAGATCACACTGTGTCCCGAATACCTCACTATGCATTAAATATATCCAGGCCTGCAGGTCGCAATACGTCCCGAGTACCTCTCTATACACTAGTACCTCCCCACTGTAGAACTGCAGGTCGCAATATGTCCCGAGTACCTCCCTATGCACTAGTACCTCCTCACCGTAGGCCTGCAGGTCGCAATACGCCCCGAGTACCTCGCTATGCACCAGTACCTCCCAGAGTGCATCCAAGCATCTTGTTCACACGACAGACGTTAATCTAAACCGAAAATCGCAATATTAGTCTACATCAAAGAATCCTAATATGTGCCTAAACATCTTGTACCGCACCACAAATGTTAATCTGAACCAAACCATCTTAATTTGTCTGCAGCGAAGTATCCTAATTACCTCAAGCAATGACAGGCTAACTTTATCTCCAGTTCACCTTTATCTCACTTTAGACTCAAGTATTCCAGTCAATTCCAGACCATCTTTATGTATCTCACTGTTACGTGCCCAGTTTATTTTTATAGACCCTGTTCAGGAAATTTAGAATTTTAATTTAAATAATTCTCTTCGTTATTCTGAACAGACTGGCTGCCAAGCTTATCCTTCAGTCTCAACGAAATTGCGTCTCGTAGTTAAAGCCAACAATTTACAGACGGACAAACTTGTCGGGAAACGTTAACAATTATAGTTAATTATGCATTCATTCTCCTTTTTCTTGTATCATTCGCCCCCATCCCAATCCTATAGGTCTATTTGCATAAAGAACCAACTACAATAATTGTTAACAAAGTAAAAGAAGTTTAATAAAGTTAACAAAGTCACTCAATACAGACAACATTTAGTCTCTCAGGCATTGCTTTGTCGTGCGTTAAGGTCCAAAGTTACAACTAATTTAAAGTTCAAGGTTTTTGCTGATTTGATATTGAAACAAGAGCACCAGCCAGAACGCTTATCCGTGCAAATGACGTCACTGAGAACTCATAGTTTCCTGCCGTTCATTGGGTTCGGATCCACCGTCTCTCCACCGATCACGTCCTTTAATTCATCTTTTCCCAGACTTTGATATGCTAGTTGTCCCCTCATCTTTTTAGCATGCCTGGTAGCAAATTTCTCGAAGACGTATCAGGTACTTGCACCAAGGAAGACCCCAAGGTAAAGCAAGACAAAAATAACGGCGAAGACGAAAACCCGCTCTGGAAAGAAATAAATCTCCATGAGCGATTGCCTATGTTTTCGCAATCCAGCGCACGTGGTTTGACAAAGAGCAAAGCTTAATCCTTGACTTATTGTGTCTTTACAAATATAGGTTAAATATTTATAAGGAAGATACAATATAGTCCGCATGTGCGTTATAGTTAACATTCACATGAACATAGGAATTCCCAATCATTTACGTTATACAATGGAATTCATATAAAAAAAATCAGTTACAATTCAAATTACGCATGTGCGCTTTACAAATTACAATAAATTATACGCAAAATGAATTTGAATTATTACAAGAACTTCGCAACGTATACAGACGTTATGCGACACAAAATCAATTATTTGTTTTATAAATTAAAAAGGTTTAAAGGTTTACAAATTAATATATATGCAAGGTAACATTTGACTTAACCACACTTCTTATCAACCACGCGTTTGGAGAAGATTGCCACAATACAATTTTGAAATAAATTATGTTCATAAATCCTCACAAAGATAGCTTAAAATACAAATACAATAATATTCTAAGAAATCGATGTGTTACCGGTTTTGTATGCATTAACGGAATGAACTGGCGGGTCTCAGTCTCCTCTCTACCGATGGAATTGGTGGTTCTGAGAAGGTCAATGAGAATGTGCCCGTTATGAAGACGGATATCGGCAGATCTCATCACTGCTTACATGACGTGAGTCATGACGTAACTTTAGAACACAAGGTAATTACGTCATGCGTCATGCGAAGCTTCGAAAGCTAAATAAATGGAAATACTTGCTCTAAACAAGAAATGCGTTTCCAATAACAGATTAAAAAATAAAAAATTTGGTCAAACCTGATTTTATCTTGACTCTGTCACACTCACTTTAGACTCAAGTATTCCAGTCAATTCCAGACCATCTTTATGTATCTCACTTTAGACTCAAGTATTCCAGTCAATTCCAGACCATCTTTATGTATCTCACTTTAGACTCAAGTATTCCAGTCAATTCCAGACCATCTTTATGTATCTCACTTTAGACTCAAGTATTCCAGTCAATTCCAGACCATCTTTATGTATCTCACTTTAGACTCAAGTATTCCAGTCAATTCCAGACCATCTTTATGTATCTCACTTTAGACTCAAGTATTCCAGTCAATTCCAGACCATCTTTATGTATCTCACTTTAGACTCAAGTATTCCAGTCAATTCCAGACCATCTTTATGTATCTCACTTTAGACTCAAGTATTCCAGTCAATTCCAGACCATCTTTATGTATCTCATTTTACACTAATGTATTCCAGTCAACATTGACATACTCTTACTGTACTAAAGTATGCCAGTCTTCGATGACTCATTCTAAACTAAAATTATTCCAGTCTAGACATGTCACATTTTATATTAAAGAATCCCAGTTTACACTGACATACTCTAGTGAGTCTAGTCTCTAACAAATCTCATCTATACTAAAGGATTCTACTCTATTTAAATATTAATTTCCACTGATATATTTCATTCTGCACTACAGTGTTAAAGTCTAAGTTAGAGAAATATCTCCATTCTACTCTCATATCTTAGTTCACACTAAACAATTCCATTCTAGTGTCATATCTTAGTTCACACTAAACAATTCCATTCTAGTGTCATATCTTAGTTCACATTAAACAATTCCATTCTAGTGTCATATCTTAGTTCACACTAAACAATTCCATTCTAGTGTCATATCTTATTCACAATAAAGCATCTCACACGCATGATAATCTCCTCTAACCAGTATTTCCAAATCAGATCTGGTCACCTCAGTAACACTAAAATATCTCTCTATACAACAGATTATCTTTACACTAAAACACTTCAGTACAGAACAGATTAGTTTTACACTAAAACACCTCAGTATACAACAGATTATCTTCACACTAACACATATCAGTCTACAACAGATTATCTTTACACTAAAACACCTCAGTATACAACAAATTAATTATCTTTACACTAAAAAAAAACCCAGTCTACAACAGATCTAAACAAAAGATAAACTCTCGTGTCGTGTGGTTAAGCAAATAATTTATCAGGCCCTGTGATAACACTCTCTATGTTAGTCGTGAAATCGAATTGTTAATTTCTTTGTTTTCTAATTTTAACTGTTACATAAGTATTGTTATCTCACCATGCTGTTATATAAGTATTGTTATCTCACCATGCTGTTATATAAGTGTTGTTATCTCACCATGCTGTTACATAAGTATTGTTATCTCACCATGCTGTTACATAAGTATTGTTATCTCACCATGCTGTTATATAAGTGTTTGTAACCGACTGAAAGATCGATCGATTGCAGGCTGCGAGTTGTAAATAAAGGGATAAAGAATCAGAATTATTAATCTATAAATAAAGGGGAGATAACATTATCAGTCGAGGCAAGTCAACTAACATATCTGGCTAAGTGATATTGGAGATAGGTTAGGCAGTCCGGCTGTCACTAATGGTAGGAATTATCCAATAAACCAATATTGATAACTAGATCCTAAATTAGGACAGGGTCGTTAAACATAAACGGACATGTGACAGTGTGTTTGTTTAGATGTTTGTATTTTGTGAGTTGTTGTTGGGTTTTTGTGTTTGATTGTTGGTATTGTGTGTGCGTTTGTTGGTATTTTGTGTGTGTTGGTATGGTAATTGGTATTTTGTGTGTATTTATTGGTGCAGTTATTGGTACTTTGTGTGTCTGTTGGTGAGGTTACTGGTATTTTGTGTGTGTTGGTGTGGTTATTGGTATTTGTGTGTGTTGGTGTGGTTACTGTAATTTTGTATGTATTTGTTGGTATTTGGTGCATTACTGGTTCGTTTCCTTGCAGGTGTTTATCGCAATAAACCTCAAAGTCCTTTGCATTTTTGTAGGTGTTTATCATAATATACTTCAGCATTTTCTGCTTCCTTGCAGGTGTTCATCATAATTTACCTCAACGTTCTCTGTTTCCTTGCAGGTGTTCATCATAATTTACCTCAACGTTCTCTGCTGCCGTGCGCTGGCAATCACATCATCTATGGTGATGCCAACTTTCCAGATGTCCAGTTACTTCGCACAGGCAATCTTCAGTCTCTGCTTTATGTCGGCAGGTTTTTTCATCAACCTTGATAACATCGTAGTCTGTGAGTTACTGGAATGCAGTTACAAATTTAGTCATGCTTGGCTGGATATATGGATAGATCTTTAACTACCTAGCTAGCAAGATAGTGGATAAGTGAGCAGATAGATAGATGGATGGATTGATGGATGGATGGACGGACGGACGAATTCAACTTTAGAAGTTGTCATTTGAAATTTCTGACTTGCTTTATAATCATTGAAATTCTTGTCACGTGATATCGGGGACAGTGTATTAACACTTTATTTGAATTTAGAAAATGGAGAACCATCCAGCGAGTATGGAATCAGATTTAACGAGATATCTGTCGTGTTCATTAAGTATTTTTCTTCCTTCCATTCACCCTTACACCTCCATTCATATTTAACACTCTTCCTTCTAGGGAAACATAAACCACCAAATAAGTAAGAACATTTTCACTCAATAAATCCAAAGAGTATAATAATGTCTTTTTAATTTTAGATATGTTTGAATGTCGAAAGGAATACAGTTTTTTTCATGCAAGAAATCTTATTCGATGAGAAATTTAACCCAGAAGTAGGCACCAAAGCTCATAATCTATCCTAGAATGTTAGATCTGCAAGCAAAGTGGGCAAGAAAATGTCAAACATTAAATTTTCTTTATATTAATGAATGACCAAAGTACTGCTGTTACTGTCTTCAAAGCCAAATGCATTTCTGTCCAACATTGTACATTGATCCAGCCACGCTGTCTTGACTATAACAAGCTACAATAGCAGGTAGTACCATGTACTCGTAAGTCAAGCTGTCTTGACTATAACAAGGTACAAATACATATAGCACCAATTACTCGTAAGTCAAGCTGTCTTTACTATAACAAGCTACAAATACATGTAGTACCAATTACTCGTAAGTCAAGCTGTCTTGACTCTAACAAGCTACAAATACATGTAGCACCAATTACACGTAAGTTAAGCTGCCCACTAGTACTGACACGTCTTTCACTCGTCTCTTTCCAACAGTGCTGAGGTGGTTGTCGGTGATTTCCTATATTCGATGGAGTTTCCAGAGCCTGTGTATTCTGGTCATCAAGCCCCTCACGTTCTCCTGTCAAGGGGCCATTCATAACGAGTGCGTGCGTGACGGCAGCGCCGCGCTGAAGATGTACTCCCTGGATCAGGACACGCTGTGGCAGGCGCTGGTCACGTTTGTTTGCACGTTCGGCGTCTTCGTTGTCCTCATGTTCCTGGCCCTCAAGTTCATCCCACAAATACCTGAGGAGCACTGACCGGAAACACCGACCTTCGCGCGCTCACCACCCTGGACGCCTCCCGCACAATAACCTGATTTCTAACCGGGTCAAAGGTTGAGCTGGGAAGCAGAATTGAAAGGAAAATATCGGAGCTAAGTTTTCTGATAAAGGACGTCTTAGTTTGTAACTCTTCCAAGAGTTGCTTGACTGAAAACACACTGTTCTTCAATAAGAGAGGAAAACAGTTGCAGCTTATGGGGCATGTTGCTCGGCACAATGCTACTGTGAAACAGAATTCGTTTCCATGAGCTGCAGAGAGACTGACATTGCCTGTAAACATTTTCACTTTAGAGCATGTATGTTCGTATTGTATTTAGTCTTTAAGACCCCTTTTTTCGCCTCGCTACGATCATTCCTACAGTTACGTATGCGTAGACTAAGACAGAATTTTTACGACAACTTTATTTATTTAGTTTACAATTCTAATCTGCCGTTCCTAGAGCTAAAATCAGCAGGACATAATAAAAATTATGTTGTCAGAAACGATATTTGTATCTGTAAATTTTGTTTTTTGTAGTCCGCAGCACTAAAGGTCAATGACCTCCGTTCGTTCTTGTGGAATGGAACCAGTGATGGTCAGCGAACAAAAGACAGAATCTAAGGCAGCATAAACAATGGAATAATGTGTATCACTCTTGTTGATAGGAGGCAAAGACGAACAAGGAACAAAGATTATAGTAATGCTTATTCACTTTTTTTTGTGATAGGAGACAAAGACGAACAAGGAACAAAGATTATAGTAATGCTTATTCACTTTTTTTGTGATAGGAAATAAAAGTGATCGTTAAAGAAGGTGTTTTTTGTGAATAGAAGGTCAACGGCCCAGGGATTGGACTCGCATGTTGCTTTGTTAATTGTGTGTGTGTGTGTGCACGCGCGCGTGTGTGTATGTGATGTGCTCTTATAGATTATATACATAACTAGACCAAATTAATAAATGAATAAACTCGAAAAGCATACAGTGGTACTCTGTGTGTACTGTAGCAGGAGACTAGTGACAAATAAGATAATATTCAATATTAAAAGAAACTCAACGACAGCTTAACTTCATCTATATAGAACTCAACACACTTTTGAAAACTAGGGAAGTTTTTAAACGATTTCTTTTTCCAAGCATGATATTCCCACTGCCTATACATAAACTCCACAAGACAATCAGTATGCTTTTAATCAACAGCTAGAGCAAAGCAAAGAGAGTGCTGTATCTTGGATCATATCATGCAAAGCATAAAGAATGCAACGTCTTGGACTATGTCATGTAAGTACATTATCAGATAGTGCCTGTGACCACGTTTGTCACATGCATACACATAAACTAGGCTGGCTTTTGGTGTTGGTCAAAAGAGGACATATGACACCCCATGTCTATGTAGTCATACGCATGTGTAAACTGATATTATTGCTACAACAATAGGTAAAGAAATGTACATGTCAAAACTGCTCTTTCTATGACTACTTCAAAGATTGTATAGAGGTAAGTAATATGGCATTGACTATATTGTCACAGTTAATCATATAATGAAAGTATGTCAATGACTATTTGATCTATGATTATAAGGGTCACACATATACCAATAAAAATATGTCTATAATAAAAAAAAAATGTACATGTCACTGATTATATGGTCAGACATATACCAGTAAAAATATGTCTATCATTTAAACAATTACACAACATTGATTATAAGGTCAGAAATATATCAATAAAGATATGTCTATAGTTCAGATATGATTATAGGTATGCACACACTTAATGGTGACAAATGTTACTTTAAGACCACTTGGACACTGCTACATTTAGAATGCTATTATGTGTGTGAGCTTATAGTCCACATAGGTGAATATTAGTAATCTTATGTCTAAGTACTATATAGTCCAATGTGTATACATACTATGATTTGCATCTGCATAAACACACTTAGAAAGCATGTGATACATACCGAGATTACAAAATGAATTTCAAGAAAATAGTGTGATTGATAAACAGAAATATTGAATTGATTGATACACTGATCAGAAACATTAAGTATGACTAAAGTTATGATTTATCAAAAGATTAGTGATTCTCAAACAATGCACCCATTAAAAACTGGTGTTCTATTATAATAGATCTTGATCTTGTTCCACTGCTAAAATCAAATAATTATATTTTTAAATACAATATGTATGAGCAAAGTTTACTAAGTGACCATGTTTAAGGATCAAGAAAGAAAAAAATGTGTGACTTTAAAAATGCTAATGAAAACAAATACCATATTAAGATTTTAAAAACTTTTATTGAAGCTTTTGGCTGACATTTCTCTTTCTGGAAAATAAACAAAGAAAACATATCACATACCCCAAAAATGATTATACTATCCATACCCACTGGTCATTAACCTGTCAATACATGTACTTTTAATTAGCATAATCATTACTAAATGAGACCTCTATTTTTTTTAGTTTCAAGGCTATTAGCAAAATGAAATACAAGATTCTGACATGAAGCATTAAATAAACTTAGAGACTGACAGGCAGACTTAAAGACAGACAGGCAGACTTTAAAGTCATATAAATGGACATAAAAGGATGGACAGAAAGATGCATGAATATAGAGACCCATAGAGAATGAGGAGCCTCTAGTCAGAAGTGGAAATTTCACATGGAGTGTTTGAAAAACTATGCAATGTTGTGCTATCAAAACGTATTGTGTCAAACTAGTAAATACAAATGAATATGAATTAACAAGGGTTCAAAGTTCAAGTACAGCCTATCAGACAACTCTGAAATACCTCCTGAATATTTTTCTAATTTGAACTTTTTTTGAGTTGTTCCAGTACATCCACTATACCATCCTATTCTGATTAAAAAAAACAAAAATGAAGCGGTATAAATTTATTACTATTAGCCCTTTAAAAAAATCCCTGTAGATAATTACTCTATATCACTTTATTGAATAATACAAAACAAAAAAATATTTTTTTTTTATGAAAGAGTGTCAGAAGTCAATATCATAACATTTTGCATGTATACAAGTGAAAAACATAGTAAACAGTTTTGAAGAATATAAAAGTTGTTTAATGATTTTATTTATTTACAAAATGCAAAATAATGCAACTTATGAAACTATGACACACAATAAAAAAAAGGACTTCTTAGTATTTAATATTGTGTTTGTTTTACATTTAATGCATAGCAGTCATGCTGTTTGTTTTCTCTGTACTTGCACAATATTACTCTAGTATAAGACAAATGTGCAAGCAACCCTCTGAACACACTTCCTAAATATTGTTCATGTAAACAGATAAACATATCTGCCTACTACAAATCATTCAGATCAAATAAACACTTATGGTTATCTGTTGCAAGAGGTCAAAAACTCAATGCATCATTAAAAAAAAACATTAACATGATACTGTACAAATTTTAACTGAGCAACTGTTTATAACCCAAATATTAATAGTCAAGGGGCTAAAAAGATATTAAAAAAGAAATAATAATGTATGCTGAACAAATAATAAGTAAAAATAAAACTTTAAATAATGCAAGTAAAATAAAAATATAAATACATGTAGTCCTGAAGCATGTCTTTGAGTGACATGGGTTTTGCTATTTTTTTGCTTATCAATGACTGAAACAGCAAAGCTGATTAATGTCAAAGATATCTGAGATGTGGCTAACAAGCAATAAATGTACCCAAATGTATGCACACACAATCATACAGCTGTACAACTCACAAATTGATGCACAACCATGGCAACACAACATATATACATCATATCTCACTAAAATAATACATTTCTTTCAAAATGGGAATTTTAAAAAAAAGTATAGTTTTATTTAATAATTTTATCATACCAACAATGTTGAATAATGTAAATTAAATACAAAATTTATACATTAATTTTAAACCAACAAGCTCATAAACAATAAAATTATTTTAATGGCGTAACAAACATAAGTTAGTGTTAATATTAACAAATAAAGACGCATGTCTCAAGTGTGGAAAAGCCATCATTATGGACTGTGTTAAATGATATAAAATTAACAACGCATAAAAAAATGCACAAATATCTTGGTTAAAGATGACAAAAATATCCTTAACAAATTTAATTTTGATTGTCATTTTTTTTTAGACAGTAGTGTTTCATTTGACGCATGGAAAAGAATATAATATTCAATGTATGGCAGTAAGGAGCTAAGCCATCAGTGTTATCTATTTAAGGAATAGTTCACTGCTGGTATCATCAAAGCATGGTAATGAAACTATGTCTAAAAACTATTTACAAGTTTTCTAACTGAAAACACAATAGTTTGCCTCATTCTCAGCATTGTTCACAAGTTATCATCAAACCACAGTAGTGCCTCTAATTATAATTATGAGTACTCTTTACATTTTATCATTACGCTACATAGTATCATAGAAATATTCATAGCAGGCATCATCAAGACACAACAGTATCACTAAATCTAAGAACTAATCACAACAGTAATCATAAAGTCACAACAGTGACTCTATTTCTGAGTGTTATTCACAGCAGTTATCTTAAAGACACAACCATGTTCCCATTTCTGACAATTATTCACAGAAGTTATAATAAAGACACAAGAGCATCCCCATTTCTGAGAACTAGTCACAGCAGTTATAATCAAGACACAACAGTGTACCTAATTATAAGAAGTGTTCACAGCAGTTATCATGAAGACACAAATGTCCCCATTTCTGAGAACTATTCACAACAGTTATAGACATAGCAGTGTACATAATTCTGAGAAATATTCACAGCAGTTATAAAAACAAAACTGTCACTGTTTTTGAGAACTATTCACAGCAGTTATCATAATGAGACAACAATGTACCTAGTCACAGTGAGTTATCACAAAAGTCAACAATGTACCTAAT
The DNA here is from genome assembly GCA_028829895.1 of Sinotaia quadrata. Lineage (NCBI taxonomy): Eukaryota > Metazoa > Mollusca > Gastropoda > Architaenioglossa > Viviparidae > Sinotaia > Sinotaia quadrata. The sequence continues at coordinate 22,400,040 of CM054178.1, forward strand.
TCTGAGAATCTTCTTAGCAGTTATCATCAATATTATGCAACATACATACATCTTATAATTGTTCACAGCAGTTAGATTAAGACACAAAAGAGCCCATGATCATATAAACAAGTGATTCAAAAACTGATCAGAGTAGTGATATTAATTATTAAAATATAAAAATGTTTCCAGTTCACAAAGTTGCTTACCTGATCGAATCATGACAAACAATAGTGAGCCACACTACAGAACTATTCACTGACAGCAAGACAAACAGCAGTGAACCACATTTACAGAACTGTTTACAGATATCAAGACAAACAGCAGTAAGCCACATTTACAGAACTATTCACAGCTGTTATCAATACAAACAGCAGTGAGCGAAATTTACAGAGCTGCTCATGGTTGTTATTAAGACAAACAGCAGTGAGCCACATTTACAGAACTATTCACAGATATCAAGAAAACAGCAGTGAGCCACATTTACACAACTGTTCACAGACGTCATGACAAACAATATCGAGCCACGATAACAGAACTCTTCACAGCAGTTTTAATTAAACAACAGGACAGATGGTAAGTTGATTTATTTGTTGAGATAGTCACAACAGTATGCTGCAAGGCACACTGGAGTCTAAGCTGAAAATGTTCCCCTGGTAAAAGAAACAAATTATTGTAAAAAATATTTATGCTCATACAGGGCAAATGAAAATTCTACCCCTCAGAGATCAGTAGGTCCATGTGTTTACCATTCAATACAATTCAGAGTTTATAAAATGTCTTACATAAAGTTAATGCTCAAATTAAATATCTTAAGCACATTAATCAATATTCCATATTTTATGCAGTTGTAAGCATGGATCTAAATCAAATGACTCATTTTATCTACAACTAATGTAGAAAAACTCTAAAAGAAGATATAATTCAAGCAAAATGTTACAGACAAAAATAAATTCACCCACAAATATAATTTTTAAATGAATAAAAAAAATCAACCAAATAAATTAATGAACACAGTGCTCATGCATTGTAGTACTGATACAATATGAGAGAAAAATAATAAGTTGTTTGTGTCCTACAAAAATCAACAAACGCAGTTCACTCTAGTGAAAGAACAAATTCACCTAAATGCTCAACTGTTATGACTTTAACACCACATTGCCTAGTGACAGAACTAACTCACACATATGCTCATGAATACAATTAACTACAAAACATAAAATAAAAGCTACTGTCAAAAACAAATAGGAATTAAAAAAAAGGTCACTCTAACTTTCATCAATAATTTGTCTTAATGAGCTAATGGGCACAATTTTAAAAACAAGATCCCTCTTGTGAAATTTGGACTATGTCAATTTCAGCACCACTTAGTGAATTTATCTCTCTTGACAAAGGGAAAAATATATTCACTATAGTAATGTCTTTATCACCAATGACCCAAATTATTAAAAAAAAGAAAACCAGAGGAAATAACATCAAAGTCATAATGCCCTTTTCACTACTATAAAGAAAATTAAATTACTGACTTGAAGATAAGTAAACACAACTGTGAATATTAGTTTCAGAATCAAGTTACTCTATCAGTTTCTTGTAATATTTTATAAAAATCACAATGGCCCAGTCTGTTTTAAGCTAATCTCAAAGCTGGCACATGGTAAATGTCTGCATGTGGAGAAATACAGCCCTCTCACAGATCTACCTTTCACAGTCACACGTGAGATTCACTGTCACAGTCACTTGGAAGAATTTTAAAGGAATCGGAGGCAGCCATGTTGTCAAGCCCATCAAAGGCAGATTGTGATGCATTTGATTTAGAATTGAGAAATACCTTGTCAGACATATCTGCATGTTTGTCTCCTTTGGAATGTGATTTCTTCTTGTGGTGCCGTGTACGCTTAGGGGATGTGACCAATCTAAATGACTGTGATATTGAATGCAAGGAGCCAACATTGCCATGATGCTCTGGACTGCTTCCTGTGTCATAATCTTTGAATCCTCTGCTTCGTGAATCTTTCTTTGGAGATTCTGGTAAAGGCTGTGGGGTATCTTTATACACAGGGTGATTTTTAGAATCCCCTTCCCAGGAAGACAGAGATTTCAAATTCACAGTCATGATACTAACCCCAGCAGATGACAAACTTCCCTGTTCCTTCTCAGCTTTTCCCATATTCCCTTTGACCAATGGCTTTACTGTTAAAGCGCTTCCCATTTCTTTATTAGAGTGAGTATCTGAATCTCTCTCCAGTAATGATGCACTGCTATCTTCAGCCACCAAAGGTGGCAGAAGTGGTGCAACACGGTTATACACAAAATTCCTCTTCCTGTGTGGGGCATTCCCAGAAGGAAGCTGTGATTGCACTGTCAAGACCTGTGACGTCACATGCTGTGGTGGGCCAATCAGCAAAGGTTGTCCGTTTGGAATGGCGATTTGGCTGCCATTCAACAATCCAAAGTTTGAATGGGCTGACTCCTGAACACCACTGTCTGACCGTGGGCTGATGTAGTCAAACTGATCAGCATCATAAACAAATGTCTGTCCCTTGGTCAGGTCAATGTCTCGTTCCCATGCTAACTGAGTCACGGTAGTGGAAATATTTGGAAGACCAAGTTCATCCAGAGGAACAGTGCCACGCCGTTTTTGGACTTCAAACTTTTTATTGCTGTTGTTGCGTTGGTGATCTCGAAACTGTCTGATAATTTCCTTTCCAAGTTTCTGGTGGATAAAACAAAGAAAGAAAGAAATTGACAACCAATCTTCAGTGTATAAAGTTAACATTATGTGATGTAATTTTTGGCATGTGCTGTTTCCTTAGTTCACAATATGTTTGCTTAATAAATTCAAATCATTATGTTTGTATGTGTGTGTGTACACATTTACAAATCCACATATACACAAAAGCAGGAACACACACATATATACCTGAAGTCATAACAATGCTTAAATACATACATATATATATATATATATATATATATATATATACACACATATATAAGTAAATATTTACATGCAAATGCATTCAGACACACACACATAAAAGAGTGAAGACAGATTCTATCTTAGAAATATGCCTAACTTGACTTCCAACACATGTTTGTATCCAATAGCAATTGGTCATTCTATCGGTCTCTCTCTTCCCCCCCCCCCTACCCCCAACACACACACACACTCACGCAGTAGAACCTCTGTTATCTAAATTTTTTAAGACCATTTGAGGATGGGTAACTAAAAGTTTGGGTATAAAAGGATAACTGAAATTTGGGTATAAAAACAATATTAACAAAAACATGTATAAATACATTCTGCACATTCAAGAGTACTCCCTGATTGCAGCAGCATTTTTTTTTTTTACATCAGAAATTGAAATATAATGTGGGCAGTCACATTTCTGAATATTAAGCATTAAACTCATCAGCTTCTAAATTTGCCATCTGTATAATTATATGGTAGTAATGTCAATATTGTTGTTGATAAGTAAACAATTAAAGTATACAATGCATTGTTAAAATGAAGAAAATTTCATTTCATAGAAGGATCTATCACTTTTCAGCAGTATCATTAATTGTAGCTATTAGAACAGTAAAATTTATAGTGAACATTGGTAAACATAATGTATGTATTGCAAGAAAAATCACTGTTCAGTGAAAGAGAACAATTGCTTATATTTATGAACAATGCATTTCAAATTTCGCAAAAGCAGTGGCAGCTGGAAGTGTCCCCTACATTAACAACAACAGCATTTCAAATATTTACAGTAAGAGATTCATTACCTTATGTATATATACATAGCAATTATTTTACAATACACATTCTTCATGTAACATGAGATAATTTTTGATAACTGAAGACTAGACAATCAAAGTTCTATTGCATTATTTATTTCATGATAAAAGTTTCTACCTATTATGCATCATTTTCCTAGTATGCATAGCTGGTTGTTGATTATATAAAGTATTTTTCAAAGAAAAATTAGTTTGAATACTTAACATATGTAGACCCTCCCAACCTCCCCTAATTTATCTATCTTTGGATACTAAAGGGGAACCACTCTCAACAGGATAAAGCTGTTTTGCATGAGGGCTTTTTGGTTTTCTTTTATGCCTTAAGGGACATTAAGATACTGCTAAAATATGTATATGTGGTAAATATTAAAAGAAAAGTTTGTTTTAAATACAAAAATACATATTTAATAAATTATAAATAATAATGCATGAGTAGATTTTTTTTTTAATTGAAAAGTTTATTTGAGTACTGTCACCTGAACATATATGTATTGTGTAATGTTGAACTAAACAGACTTGTTTACACTGATATCTTTTCATAGTTACACAAAGCTACGTTAATGCATGCAACAATCACAATTACCAGAGGCTGCATGTGAAAAGACAAGAAATAATACACAGCACGTAGCTCAAGAAACAAGCTAGTATACAAACACCTAGATTAAATGATTACGCTGGCAACATCTTACATGCTGTCAAACTAGATTTGAAAGAGACATTAAAATATCAACGAAATTGAAAAAGAGAAAATTAAGAAATTCTTTACTTTGTTTTTATATAGAACATCCCCTCATTATGACCATGATTCATTAAAATAACAATTATCATACAGAGCTTGTGCAGGTATATGGGTAAACACTCCTCCATGTCCATCCTTTGTCAATTACTATGCATGGATGCAGCCATTATGCAAACATGAACTGCTCTAAGTCTACAGATCAACATCTAATACATACAATACCCTGCAGTCAAACAGCAAAAATATATATTAATGAAACCATTTTGACAAACATCAGTTACTCTGAACATCAATACTATCACTACCATTCAGATACCAGTGAGACCCAGATAAACTAAACCCCATAAATCAAATGTAAAACAATCTCCCTTAAAAAGTTGTACATACCTGCCAATTAATGACTGCTCCCTTTGCTACTTTTGCACGAGATCTGGGAGCTGTCTTAATAACCACCAAAGCACGTTGTTTAATACTTGGGTCACAGTACTCTCCAAGATGATGCTTAGGTGGTCCAGCTAACCTGACAGAGTAATCCTCTTGAAACTTGAGTAACTGTTTCTTCGAAAATCCTCTCTCCAGGACCACAACAATTTTAGCCCACTGTCCATGAAATTAAATACATTTACATAGTTAAAAGCCTTTGAAAAACAATAAGAAGAAACAAATGTAAAAATAAATGTGCCAGTTTACTGTATAACTGTGAGATCTGTTGACCAGTCATTAATCATAGGCTGCAAATAATGTCATTATCTGTGTAGAGCTAATGGTCATAAATAAATGTCAGTATCACAGAAAATCTGCTATACTTAACAATAGCATTATGCATGAAACTGATGTGTATGTAAGTAATATTATTTCAAAACAACTCCTGAAAAAGGACAAAAATTATATAGAGAATAAAATCAGAAAAAAGACAAGAAAGGACAAATAAATATTACCCTAAAGAAATATATATATATATATATATATATAAGTTTTACAAATACATATAATAAATAAATTAAAAAATAATTCCCATATAAGGTCTGAAGAATTAAATAAAATTATGACAACATTTAAGAGTCTTTCTTAAGCATTTCTAAGATGGTTAGTAAATACTTCACACCACCACATCTCCCTGTCTATTTTATAAACAACAGTATCTTTAATTCCACCTGCAATAGTGAAACTAGTCAATAAATCATGTAGTACTGTACTTTTGACCATGTGGGTACTGGTAGTTTATAAGTGTTGTAATTATGAACATCACTCTCCCTCTATTCTTCTTTTACTGAATAATCTCACTATTGTTTTTTCTAATACCTAACCAAGTTTATGCATACATAACATTTACTAATACCAAAGATCTAATTCATTACTTTCAGGGCATTTCATAGCAAAACCAGTGGTCTTTGAACACCAGGTATGTTACCAAAAAAAATGGACTCTGAACACCAGCTATTTTACCAATAAATGGACTCTGAACACCAGCTATGTTAGCACAAAAGACTGATTTGATCAGCTAATTTCAAATTTATTCTACCAATAATGAATAACATCTGACAAGGCAAGAAATCTAAGGTTGCTTTTTTCTCAATTTAAATATTTAGATTATATGATTAAGCATAAAGGAAAGTTGCTTTATCCTGTATGTAAAAAGATTTTAATTGAAACTGCCAGCAAAATGAACAGATTTCAGCTTTTAGGCTTCCTGAATGACATCACTATGGAAACAAATGCTGTGTTGATAAACTTTTGATCACAATTCATGCTTACCTGTCTGCGCCATTCTTTCTCAGACTTGGATATAACTTGCATGTACGTGTTACCCATCATGGCAATCAACATATTCAGCAGTAAAATAGGCATGAGAATCATAAAAGTAGCAAATGTGAACTTTGTAAGATATGGATAACGCGATTTGTCGAAGGTCTCATACTGAAATAGAAAATTGTAATGAAAACAAATGTGGTTTATTTCAGATGGTTAGTGTAATTTGTTTTGTAAGAAATTGTTAGCATAATTTGTGTTAGTTTTGTAAGAGATTGTTAGCATGTTAGCATGATTTGTGTGTTTTGTAAGAGATTGTGTGAGAGATCGTTAGATTGTTAGCATGTTTGTGTTTTGTAAGAGATGGTTAGCATATTTTGTGTGTTTTGTAAGACATGGTTAGTATATTTTGTGTGTTTTGTAAGAGATGGTTAGCATATTTTGTGTTTTGTAAGAGATGGTTAGCATATTTTGTGTGTGTTTTGTAAGAGATGGTAGGATAATAGGTTACAGTATGATATATTTTTATTGCAGATTAATAATACTTGCAAAGAATGGTATTACAAATGTATGTTTGGACTCAAATTTAATAAGTAAACATATACCAAAACAGGAAAAAATATTCTACGTATTTAACAGGATAAATTATCCAAAATAATGTTGCTTCCAAAACAACACTATGCTGTGCAGAGAATACTTAATGTGCTATTTCCCAAAGGAACTTACATGGGGAGCCCTTTGGATTTGGTTTATTTGTATATATGGGAATTTAATTTGATTTTGGTTTATATGTATATATGGGAATTTAATTTGATTTTGGTTTATATGTATATATGGGAATTTAATTTGGATTTGGTTTATATGTATATATGGGAATTTAATTTGGATTTGGTTTATATGTATATTTTGGAATTTAATTTGGTTTATATGTATATATGGGAATTTAATATAATTTTTTTGTATTCACACTCATAATGGTAAGTATTCTGAGAAACATGTATCTTATATTTTACTTAGCTAAAAAAATATCTTTATAAATGCTTTTATTAAAACTTTTATTTGGAGACATTTTGTTAAAATGTACTGTTTATTAATGAATTATTTTTCCCTGCTGTATTATTGTTTTAGACCAATGTTGTCAATGGTAACAAATGTTTAAAACTGAACAAATGCTCAGTATGTCAGATATGAATCTAAAGTTAGACAAAAGACATACTTCTAATTCATGGCAAGTACATGATTTTTTTATCATCTACATTCTAAATCTGAATATATTGAAAACTCTGTTTGGAAAGACATTCATGACTAGGTTTACAAGAATGAATTATAATTATATATCATGATTGCCATTTTTATTTTTTATTTAAGAAGACATTCATGGTTAGATCTACGAGCTAAAAATCATGACTGCCATTTTATTAAGAAAGCCATTATGTGACTAGGCATACCTAACCAGGCTACATTTCAGTTTGTATGCCAGGCATACCTAAACAGACCACGCTTTAGAAAACTAACTCTCTGCACAGATAGTTTATGCTTTATAACCAAATAGAACTCAGGGGACAATCACCTATGCAGTGTACCATGTGAGAAAGACATTAATGATTATAACACTCCAATTGTTTAATTCATAATAGTAAAGACCTACAAACGAGATTGTATTTACTACAATGATCTGGTGGGTACTAAAGCTGTTCCTAACCTGAAATTCACCCAGGGTCATTTGAAACAGGGTAAGAATGGTGTCCTGAAGTGTGGCAAATTGCTGTACTCCGTTATCTTGCTCCACTTCAATGTCTCGAAACAGGAAGAAAAAGCCTGAGTGCCAGAAAGAAAGAAGAAATTCAACAAAAATGAAATTTTCATTCTTTTTGAAGTAATAATTAAGATATGCAACCCTATTTTATGATTGCACTAATTAACATAGAAAATTTCCAGAAATAGTTAGGTTCAGGAAGAAAATGCTATCCATCCATTAAATTCTTTTCATCAAAGGAAAAAACCCAACATAAATTGATGCTCCTAGGCTTTTACTAACTCTTTTAAACATAAATAAGTGAAAAAACTTGGACTTATTAATTATTAATAATTATTATCCTCTGTTTTAAGTGTAAATAAATGTTAAAGCCTTGAATTTCAAAACTTATTATCCTCTATTTTAATTATAAATACTAAAGATTTGACCTTCAAAATTTATTATCCTCTATTTAAAACAAATAAATGTTAATGCTTTTACCTTCAAAATTTATTATCCTCTATTTTAAATATAAATAAATACTAATAAATAAATAATAAATACTTTCAAAACTTATCGTCCTCCATTTTAAAATAAATAAATACCAAAACTTTGACTTTCAAAACTTAACGTCCTACATTTTAACATAAATAAATGCCAAAGCTTTGACTTTCAAAACACACTGTCCTCTATTTTAAACATAAACAAATACTATAACTTTGACTTTCAAAACTTATTATCTTCTATTTTAACATAAATAAATGACAAAGCTTTGACTTTCAAAGCATATTGTCCTCTATTTTAAAACATAAATAAATACTAAAACATTGACTTTCAAAACTTATCGTCCTCTATTTTAGCATAAATAAATGCCAAAGCTTTGACTTTCAAAACATATTGTCCTCTATTTTAAACATAAATAAATGCCAAAGCTTTGACTTTCAAACTTATTATCCTCATTTTTTAAAATTACGTGCAAATCTTTTGTGTATGAGATTTTCCATTGACGTCAAGATGACTACCATTAAGTTTTGAATTTATCTTTTTCCTTGTTATTACTGATCTTGCAAAATAAAGGTAGATGTGGGGAAGAGCTGTCAATTAATAATGAAATTATCAGTGATAATGATGGAATTTGTTATGTTTTTGTTCAGATGCAAATGTTTACAGTATTATTGATGTAAATGCATATAGTAGTGACAGGGAGCAGAAACTTCTGCATATTTATTAGTTTAGCACATAACCTGTACATATTTGTTAGTTGGGTGGAAAATCTGTACATGTTTATTAGTAGGGTAGAAAACCTGTACATTTTTATTAATAGGGCAGACAATCTCTATATGGTTATTAGTAGGGCAGATGGCCTGTGCATGTTTATAAGAGGGCAGATAACCTGTACATATTTATTAGTAGGGCTAAAAACTTGTATATGTTTATTAATAGACCTCACATTTTTGAGTGAAGAGAGAAACAGTGTAGTCAGTCACAACAAAATTATTTTCTTAATGAGTGTTTTAGCAATCAGATTAATCCATATAAATTGTCTTTTGGAATTATTTTCACTTTCACTTTGCTCAGAAAAGTAAAACTTTAAGTTGATCACAAAAATATGTTTGATGATTTTCAAAAATGAAACAATGATTTGTTGGTGGAAAATGTGAGTGTGATGAACATTTAGATGCTGAAAAATTAAGTAAATACAGTAAAGATTTTTTCATAATCATATGATCATGATGTGAAGAAAATTATTAACTTACCTTGAGTAAATCCAACAAGGAAGATACAATAGATTATGGCAAATCGGAAAAGGTCACCAGTACACATTTTGTAAATCATAGTAACAAATGGTCCTGTAAGTTTTACACCACTGTGGACACAAGCATTTAAAGAGAATGTATTAGTATAATAAATTATAAAATACTGATTTAAAATTTAAAAAATAAGATTATTAATAATTTTCAAAAGTGAACAATAAATTTATTTTATCTGAAAGAAAACAACATATTCTAAAAAAGATTAAAAAATATAAGTGACTTCTTTAAAATAGAAAATCAAAGTGTACACTAATTTATATGCAACTATTTTGAGCATACAAATTTATAAATTAGTCTGTTAATAAAATGTATACCACTTCAGTAATGCAAGTCAATTAAAATAAATTATACTTTTCCTTCAACATGCAGGTCAGCCAATATAAATTATTACACATTATTTTCTTAATGAAAGCCAGTCAAGATAAATTTACAAAAAATTGTCTTAGTAATGCAAGTTATCTAATAAAATTATGTTTCCCTTGAAATGTAAGCCAGCCAATATAAATTATATATTTCCTTCATAATGCAAGTCAGCCAATACATGTCACAAGCTTTATTAATAATGTAAGTTTCCTTCATGATGAAAGTCAGTAAATACAAATTACCTCATAATGAAAAATCATCCAATACAATATATATGTGAAAGGAAAAATGCTAATTAACTCATTTAATTAATTTTAATATTTTAAATTAATTTACATGAAATTTAACTCCTAGATTTTTGCCATTTTCAAATATCAGAAATTTATATGAACAGCAACTCTTCCATTGCTTGCTAGATTTGCCTGACCTCAATTCTTTAAACAGACATAAACTGTTCATCTAGTAACTTTGGTGAATGCCAGGATTGCCTGAGCAAAAGAAATTAAAAAAATAATGGAATAAATAAACAATAAAAAAATTTTAAGTGGAAGGAGACTGACATTAACATGCAAGACTCAAAGAAGACAGAGAATTTACCTAATAAAAGAGCAAGTAGGAAAAAATTTTTCTAGTATCAAAAAAATGTCTGAAAAAAGATAGAGAATTTGCCTAATACAAAAAACAAAGTCTGGAAGATTACAGAGACTATGCCTAGTACAAAAAAAAAAAGAAGAGAGAATTTGTCTGACAGAAAAATAACACTAATATGTATGAGAAATTTTGCCTGGCAGAAAAATAACACCAACAAAACTGAAACAAGACTGATTTAGAACAGCAGTAAAAGCATAAATGTGGCTTGTCAGCACAAAAAGATACTTAAGTCGGATTTTGGGGGTATTGAGATATATATATATATCAATAGAAAGAAAATTGAAAGGGCTTTCTGTTGATATAAAAATAAAGAGTGTAGGACAAAATATGGAAAAGTTATGTTTGTTTGAAGTGCACTACTGTCCGGACGGCCATTTTGAGAAAATCGGCCTCAAAGATTGAACACATTTCTGAGAGGTTTTTCCTTAGCAACCATATATTAATCTGCTTCATTTGCAATCAGAGTTGAAGAAGACACAATAGCTAACACTGTAATAACTATAAACAACAAATATATTGTTACATCATTTACAGACAACAGTCTTTTTAAGCCATAACGATTAGAATTTCTGTATGCGAGAATGATTATTGTGGCTCAGGTGGTGTAGTGTCGATCTGTTTGCACCCACATGACCAGTTTTCACAATCTTTAAGTTCACTGTCTTCACTAGTTTCGCCTGGTCCGCAAATGCTGACATCTGGCTCTTCTATTTCAGTATCACTATCAGTTTCACTGTCATTAAATAACACACTTACACTGGCACCGCTTGTGCCACTGCCAGCTGTCGTCTGCTTCGTCTTTTTCGTTGTTCGATCACGCGATTCACTGTCCGTGTCACTTTCAGATGAAAATCCATCAGCTACATCCTCATTAGCAAAATAATCAGATATCAAATCTTTAATCTGAATGCTTTCTTTTTCTAAGATGTTGCTTTCTTTACATGAATTCAACAAATTAGCGATTCGTTTCTCCATGTTTACATTACGCATTACAGGACGAAACTGTCTCCCTTGTGTGCGTTTCAACCAATCGCGACTGTCTTTTTATGAGAGCATGCTTGGTAACTTTGCAAGCTTTGATAAACTGTCTGCGGATTGGCTGACGCTTTTCACTTTGTTTACGCCAAGCACAGCCTTATAAAACATTCTGATTTAGACGTTATAAATAACCAGTGTCGTCAGCATAAAAATAGGCTTTTGCCTGAGCATTCTGATATACAACATGATGAGGTTCAGCCAGGGATTTTACCATCTACGATCATCAGATTATAGCACTTTTGGGCCATATTTTTCCTTCGAAGTTAGACAGTAGGTCACAAAAAAATAATAATAAAGCTATTTCTAGTTCGAATTAAGGAAAAACACGCTAGTAATTTGTTGTTCGATGGTTTGGGAACATGCTAAAATGAAAATCTCAATTTCACCCATGTAGACCCCCACCTTCGTTTTTGCCGTTTTTCTTGGCTTGCGCGACTTAAGTATCTTTTTGTCCTGACAAGCCACAAATAAGATTTAAATTAGATTAATTCTACTGGACCATTTTAAGAGCACAAGCAAAATTTTAAAAAAGAAAAAGACCTGAATTTACCTGGCAAAAAAGAGCATAAAGAACCAAGAACCAGGTGCTGCAATAATTAGAAGAATGTCTTCGGCATCATAAAGACCCACCAGACGGAGTGGAATGCAGGCTAACACCAGGAAGCAGGACAACAAATACACTGTTTGAGCTGGTGCATGTGACTGAAAAACGAAATTTATTACATCCCATTTAGTATATCAAACACATGAATGGCAATATATTATGCCATTACACCTATGTAGGTTTTGTTATACCATTAAGTCAGTACATACTACCTAATGATTATAATATATTTATTCCATTTTTATAGTATTTGTATGGTCATCTATAATGTTTACCTCTTAACCACCTGTGTTTTGTGTTTGTATATAAAAAATAAAATGTGACCCATTTCTGCACACATTCTACAGATGGCAGTTCTTTAACTCAACAGGATATTATTTAGGTATGATGTAAGCTCATTCTATTAAAACATATACAGCAGTAAAGAGGTCACAAATATTAAAACTTTATAACAATAAAAAATCCCTTAAAAATATTAAATTCAATTATTTACAACAATAAGGTAATAAAACACAACAGAGGAGTTTATTTAAGATAAACACTTAAAAGAAAGAACACAATACATTCTACTGATTTCTGTATTTGATTTTACGTATATTTAGCTATTAAATGCTAAATAAATGCATTAATTTTTTAAGTTTTAACTGAAAGGTTGGACAAATATGAACCTTGATTGTTTATTTTCAAAGAAAATGTTATTTATTCAGAAACAAAATATCACTTAAACCATTTACTCTTAAATTTACTGTTAATTCAAATTAATTTCATGTATAAAATAATCAAATACATGCATTTGATAGTTCATTAAAACATTTACATATTCTTTTACTCTTGCATTAGGTAGGATGTGATATAATTTGAACTGGCAGTACATTTTTTAACAGCCAAGTTAAAAATAATACGGCATACTTACACAATTTTTTAAGAAGCTCCTAAAAATAACACAGCATACTTACACAGTTTTTTAAGAAGCTCCTATACCCTTGAGAGAAAAATTCTATTGTTTCCATCAGGACAGTCCCCAAACAACTTAGACAAACACTGACTTCTGAGAAGTACCGTATCTGAAATTAAGTATTTTAGAAACAAATAATAACAGACTCTGTAATAAAACAGACTCATTAATAAAACAGACTCATTACCTAGTTTCATACCATTTGATCTAAACATTTCGGAAAGAGTGAGAGAAGATGAAAAAAGAAAGGAACTCTCCTTGAAGAAATTATCATAGAATATTACCAAAGAAACCATCTGTTCCCCCATCCTTCACCCAAAAGTTATGTGCATGCAATTTTCCTTTTCCCCATCATTTACCAGACAAGCAAGATAAGAAGTAAGATAATGCACTAGCTATTGCTTTCCATATAAGCTGTTTGCACTCTTTGTGTCTCTTGTGATCAACATAAAGGGTATTTCCATTCTCACCCCAAGTATGTGACTTATAAAACTTTATAAGACTGAACCAACTTGTATGATGTATAAGTGATGGTGAAATGCCTTCTAGGAAAAATTGTTATGTAAGCATCTGACTACAACCAAATTGGCCACATCACAAAAGAAAATAATAATAAAGATTTAAGTTGTCTTTTACATTTAAATGTATATAAATATTTAAAATTAAACTTAAACCAATAATATTTCTATTAATTTAAACTATGAAAATAGTTAAATAAGCAAAAAGAACTTCTCGATATTTACCCCATCAACAGGGCCACTATAACCCAGTAAAAGCTTTCCTTCAGGCCGAGTGTAAATGGCAATGCTGAACAATATGAGGTGCATACAGGCAATGCTAAGTCTTACTATGAAGCGTCTCTGCAAAATAACCAAAATAATCATTCATTGTTTCTGAATTCAACAAACTCTGCAAATATAATACTCAAGTGGAAGCATTGTCTATTTTTAAAGAAGACCTCATGAATTCTGCAAAATAACTATCCAAGTGGGAACATTGTTTTATTTTTTAAAAACATTCCATGACTGCAAAAATGACAATGTCCCTGATTTAAACAATACCAAATGTGTGAAGATTTTTATACCATAGCAAATGTTTTCCACTTGTCATCCAGCAATTGTCCAATCACACCTCCTTCCTCCAACATTTCCAGGTGTTCATCCTTCTCGCCATTCACAATAATCATCATGGCTGAATGCCAGTCTGCAAATTTATGGCAGTACTTAAGTGTATATCACAGTAGAACCCAAGTGTGTATTACAACATTGCTTCATTGTGCATTGCAATATTTAAGTATTACAGTAGTGTTTCTCCGTATAATACAGCAGTGTTGAAGTATCATGGCAGCACTTTAGTGCGTATTACAGCAATGCTTAAAAATAAGTATTACAGCAGTGCTTTAGTGTGCATGTACTACAGCATTCTTTAATGTGAACTACAGTATTATAACAACACTTTAGACAGAATTAAAGCAATCTGTACTAGGTACCATAGCAATCTTTACTGTGTACTACCTTATGTCATCAATAGTAGGTTTCTGTTTCAATTAATTTTGTTAATAGTGCATACTACTTCAAATAAGCTATGTAACTTATCTTTCACTTCAGTTTGCAATTCATCATTACAATAAACTAGGTAACGTATCTTTTGCTTCAGTTTGCAATACATCATTGCAATAAACTAGGTAACGTATCTTTTGCTTCACTTTGCAATTCATCATTACAATAAACTAGGTAACTTATCTTTCGCTTCAGTTTGCAATACATCATTGCAAATAAGCTATGTAACATATCTTTTGCTTCACTTTGCAATTCATCATTACAATAAACTAGGTAACTTATCTTTCGCTTCAGTTTGCAATTCATCATTACAATAAACTAGGTAACGTATCTTTTGCTTCACTTTGCAATACATCATTGCAAATAAGCTATGTAACATATCTTTTGCTTCAGTTTGCAATTCATCATTACAATAAACTAGGTAACGTATCTTTTGCTTCACTTTGCAATACATCATTGCAAATAAGCTATGTAACATATCTTTTGCTTCAGTTTGCAATTCATCATTACAATAAACTAGGTAACGTATCTTTTGCTTCACTTTGCAATACATCATTGCAAATAAGCTATGTAACATATCTTTTGCTTCAGTTTGCAATACATCATTGCAAATAAGCTATGTAACATATCTTTTGCTTCACTTTGCAATACATCATTGCAAATAAGCTAACTAACACACTGTCATATCAGCAAGTAAACTTGCTTATTATGCGGTGATACTCAAAATATGCTGTGTAATGTTATTTCATTTCAGCACTTACCAAAAGTGTTTTATTCAATAAACAACAAAATGGTCTAAATACACCGAGTAGCATTACTTAATATGTTTCTTAATTTAGAGTTTAACAGCAAATGTGTTTATTATTAACATTTCTTTTTACATCTAAATTTTTTTTTGTTAATGAAACAAACAAAACCACTCACTTGTATCCCCATTTGGTCCAATGGAATCAATTGCAGCAAGTGGGTATGCAGAACATGTAATGGTGCTGAACCGCCAAAATTCCTGAGGAAGATTATTTAATATTGAATGGTATCACCAGAAATGCCCATTTTAATGTCATACTGTAAAATCTATACCAATGTAACAGTAAGTAATGAACTACTATTCACATTATTTATTTCTTAAGCTTAGTTCTGAATTGCATTTTGTGTTGTTGTATTTTTTTGTTCTTGACTTGCATTTTCCTTTTCTCTTAAAATCAAATTCTTTAAATAAGCTTAGCTTAGTTCTGAATTGCATTTTGTGTGTTTCTTTTCATTTTGTTCTTGACTTGCATTTTCCTTTTCTCTTAAAATAAAATTCTGCACAAAACACTGCCATAAATCCTTCTCATTTTGTTAATTATTTAAAATAAGGTAGTAAGTACACTAAGCTAAATCCATTGATAAATTCTGAAATCTGAATAAATGTTGCACTATGATAAGCATTTAGTATCCATTATACATAGTAAGCTGTAATTAATAGGATAATCCATTACACATAGTGAGCTGTAATTAATAGGATAATCCATTAAAATGTTTAGGAATTAAAATCTCAGCTATTTATTGAAAAATCATTTCTCTACTTAAATAATACATTTAGATATGTTTTACCCATCAATGGCACTCAACACCGAGACTCACAGAGTTCTTGTAAATACAGCTACAAGTATATAAATGTAAGATTACTAATGTGAGGACAGACACAAATATATTAAGATAAGATATTGTAAATACAGACACAAATATATTAAGGTAAAATAAGATATTGTAAATACAAAGACAAGCATATTAAGGTAAGATAGCTATTGCAAATGCATAGACAAGTATTTTAAGATAACTATTGTAATAAATACAGAGATAAATATATCAAGGTACGATCTCTAATGTAAATACTGATATACATACATAAAGGTAAGATAGCTATTATAAATACAGAGATAAATTTATAAAGATGTGTTTTTATTGTAGAGATAAATATAAAGGTGTGACAGCTATTATAAATACATATATCATTTGTAAATGTAAAGATAATGTATATAATGGTGTAATAGCTACTGTAAATAAAGTGAAAAATATATAGAGGTAAGATAGCTATTGTTAATAGGAGATTCATATACATATACATATAAAAAAGGTAAGATAACTACTGACAATAAGAGATACATATTTAAAGGTAAGATAGTTATTATTAATAAGATATAAATGAATGAAAGTAAGATGGATACTTTTAATAAGAGATACATGTAGGAAGTAAGATAAGATATTGTTAATAATAGATACATGTAAAAAGTAAGATATGCTATGTTGCTAATAGATACATGTAAAAATTAAGATAAGCTATGTTAATAAGATATAAACGAATGAAAGTATATTGTTAATAAGAGATATTGTTAATAAGAGATACATGTAAAAAGGTATGAACACTGTAAAAATGCACAACATACTATGCTGCCTAAATCGAGCATTTCCCTGAAGATGGAATAATGGCCTAACTTGCTTGCAAGGGTCAAAGGTGTGAGGTTTTGCTTGTTGGTGATATCAGTCCGAGCAGGTGTCTTGTGATGTCGCACTGCATATTTCAACATACCCTGGAACACATCATGCAAAAACATCACAAAGTACCTAAATGTGATGATATGGCATGCAAAAACATCACAAATGTGATGTTGCATGGCATATTTCAACATACCCTGGAAAACACCATGCAAAAACGTTACATAGTACCTAAATGTGATGATATGGCATGCAAAGCAACATATCACTAGTGAATGTAGTACTTTTGCTTGATAGGTATTTACTTTCAAAATTTATTCTTGTGATGTTTATTTTTGACATCTTTACAAGGCAGGTAAATGCAATGATCATAAAGCAACAAGTCTCCTCATAAATATGCACATTCAGAATACATATGGTCCAATTTTAATTACTGCTAGACAAAATTAAAAACAATCTAACCTATATGTATTCAGATATTTGTGTGGTGGTGGTGGTGAGGAGTATGGTAGGCTTGATGATCAACTAACACAGGATATCTAGACAGAGAGTGGACTTCCATTTAATTTTAATGTTTTTACTAAGTTATATCTATATCACTTAAACTATATGTATTCAGATATTTGGGTGGTGGTGGTGGTGAGGAGTATGGTAGGCTTGATGATCAACTAACACAGGATATCTAGACAGAGAGTGGACTTCCATTTATGTAAAAGACTAAGTTATATTTATATCACTTGGTCAGTTTGGAAATCACACTGAATGATTATCACAACATAAATTTTACAAAATGAATCCTAATTCTAAATTTGATGAAGTGCGACATCATTCAATTTGTAACCACATCAATTCTTTCAGTATTGAAAAAAATTTTAAATGGTGATTTTCTACTAATTTCTACACATCATTTTTGCTTATAATTACTGCAATATAACAGCAGGAATGACATGCAGGCATTCAAAGTAAAGGGAAACCAATACAGCATAAAAACTATGGATATAAAAAGCAAAACAAAACTTCAAGAGTCAATATTTCAGCTAAATAACTTTTTTTTTAATGACAGTAAAGTTAGTGAGATATTAATAAAAATAAGCTTTGAAATGAAGCAGTCTACTAACATATGAAAGCATATCTAAACAAAGGCAACTGTTATAAGCATAACACCAAGTAATATTGTTAAAATGTCAGCAGACTAATTTATTGAAAGCATTTGAAAAATAACAATTGCAGTGAGAAAATATTAAGAAATTACTTTGTTTAGGATTTTTAATGTTATTTCAATCGATTTAGATAAGTTTTCTTGTACATCAATTGGCTTACTCATTCACTGTACATGTAATTTTTATTAATAACACTACTGTCCTGATGAAGGTTATTAATAACTGTATTGTCAAGATGAAGGTTATTTAGCCAAAATGTCAACTTGTATTAGTTTTTCTTTAGTATACTTCAAAGTATTTAGACTTTCAAGCTGCAATGTATAATTATTAATTATTTTTCACAAAAAGATGCAGAGAGGCAGAGGAGAAAGAGAGGTGGCCTCTATATCAAATAAAAGTAACAAGTTAGATAACTCACTGGCTGGTTATTGATGACAATCATATGAAGAACAGTGTTACCAAATGAATCTTGTAGGTTTGGGTTAGCACCATGATCCACCAGAAAGTCATAGATTTCCTGGTTACATTTGCAGGCAGCAAATGCCAAAGGATATTCACCATAGTATGCATATCCTGATTGTAAAAAATAAAAATCAATTACAAGAATATATTTACAATCAAATTAACACAGAATAGTGAAATACATAAAGGAATAATTGTAAAAAAATAAAAGAATCAAGAGCGTGTATACATTAAACACCATTACTGCTTTCAGAATTAATCAGTTCTGCAATCTTTACATAAAGAGAAACAAATGGCCACATAAACTATATTTTCATTCCTCAAATGTTAACATGATTAAATTTTTTTTAAATTAGATATTATTAGATAACTAATGATTATTTATGGGTGCTTATGCAAATGTATGCAAATTTTGTTATAAAATGAACAGGTTATATTAATCAAGTTACTTAAACTTTTCAAATTTAGCAGTATGAAATTAAGACAAAAATATACCATCATAGTTTGTGAACTTTTTCGGATTTTTCTTTTGATCTTCAGGTAAGAAAAATCTGCCAGTGGCTCGTTGGTTGACATTGGCACCATGTTTAACCAGCAACTGAACAGCTTCTAAATCATCACGGATCGTTGCAATGTGAAGTGCTGTCTCCCCTTAAAAAAAATAATAAATGAAAAGGTTTAGCTAGCAAAACCCACAGAAAATATTTGTTTTTAAAAACCCTCTGAAGTAAAATCTTTTAAGTAGCAAATAAAAAAACAGACAACAGAATATACAAGAGATACAGAAGCGTTTTTTTTAAACACAAAGATATGTAAAAGCTTTCTGGAAAGATTATATGTATGCTTATTGATAACAGTTTAACATTACCACTGAGGCCTGAGTTGATCATTTTGTCATCAGATGTTATCTGATCTGGAGTGCCCCAGTGGGACCCACAGCCTCACAGTTGGAGGGTGGGATACAAAGCATACACATGATGAAAATCCCTATAGTATACATTATATTTTGTGATTTTTCAAAACACAAATATTATTATCAAAAGTAAATGTGAAAAAAAGCCTCAGCTATGACTCCAATAAAGAGATATGAGGATTTTTCTCATTCATTTATAGTCAGTGTGGTTTTGGTTGTGTCCCTTTGAAAACTAATCAAATATGCTTTTTAGCTCTGGTCATTTATAGCCAATGTTGTCTTGGTTGTGTCCCTTTGAAAACTTATTAAATAGGTTAGCTCTGGTCATTTACAGCCAATGTGGTCTTAGTATGTCTGTTTATACTATAATAAAAGTGATTTGACTGTGTTATTGAGTTATACATCTGCACTCAGAAATCCTTTTAGGTGTTATGCTTTTGAAGTACTCTTCTCTTTCATTCATTCTGAGACAGCTTTATGCTCTGTATGTAATATCTAGGCTGAAACACTGACCAAAATGTCCCAAATTAATCAAATCTTTGGATATAGAGTGTTTCCTCTTTGCCCAGCACTTTTATAGTGTAATTTAAGCTAAACTTCTATGACATTTTTATACTTATTATTACAGAATGTAATGAACCTTGTGGGATTCACTGAAAAACATGCATGTAACACAATGACTCATTCATTTCAACTATCAGCTTGATTAACAAAGACTTGACTTGAACACAAAACTCTAGTATATATATATATATATATATATATATATATATATATATATATATATATATATATATATTACTCCTTTCCTAATAATATGAGCTAGGTTCAAGCTTACCATAGTATGCCTCTCCTTCATACATATCTAGCTTACTATAGTGTGGCAGAGTAAATTTGCCTATCCCTATTTCTAAACTTAATTGTTATATAAAATGTTAAATTGTCAAAGTGAACCGACCTTAGGCACTCCTCATGATGATATTTTAAGTTGGAGTAAACTGCTCTGGTGGAGTATATGCTAGAGAATTACTGATGTATTCTAAACCAGTTCCAACTGGATGAGTAGTTTTTCTGACTAAGAGTCTCACTCTGTTCATAACAACCTCAACCAAAGAGGATGGACTGAAAGTTTCTTTGTTAAAGAAGTACTCTATTCTATCACTTTAAATAACTTGAGTCCAGTCATAAAGGTGATTGTTAGCTTATGGTAAATGACTGATAAAGAAAGAATGGACTTATATTTGTACATGTTTGCTATTGATCTATGATTTGAAATGAAGAATGCTTACATAATTGAATCATAATTTCTATGTTCATTAATTTTACTACATTGTACATTATACTTGTGAATTTTGATTGATGCTATATTTTTATGCTTATCTTATCAAAGTACTCCTCTCTTTCATACATATCAAGTTTCCCAAAGTACTCATCTCCTTCATACACATCAAGCTTACCAAAGTATTCCTCTCCTTCATACATATCAAGTGCTAGCTTGGGGAAGACTTCTAGCAGTGTTTTGCCCACTTCCAAATGCACAGGGGTGTCCATAAGATAGCACAACTGGAAGGGGGTCTCACCAACACCTCCTCGCTTAAACAAGTCCCAGCATGCTTCATGAGGCTCAAACTTATTGAATGTATCATCTTGGAAATCACTTTTGAGCTGGTGGTAACTCTTCTTTTCCATGGAGATCCCCTGCATAAAGAAAAGTAAAATAACATTAAATACAAACATTCTGAGATTGGATGGGTGGTGGTAAAGTTGCTGAAACATTATGTTATATTTATAAATAAATTCTGTATAGTAACAGGTAGCCATTGCCTTTTCAAATGGAATTATATTCAATAATGAGAAGTTCTATAATTAAAAAAAAACATTTAGGGAAACTATACCAGAACATTTAACTAAATTCATAATAATCCATTCATTCACTCATAAATGATGCTTCTGTCAATCAGTCAAATGTTTCATCCCAGTCATCAAATGTGATCATCCCTAAAACAGTTGTTAAAGAATCAGACTGTAAATGGAAATGCTTGCATTCAGAATCAGACAATTGCTTTTAGTTTTATATTACAGTGAGCAACCACTGATGAACACTGATATAAAGCTCTCAATAGTGTTTCGGTCAGTATGCAGGGGTCCTGGACACTTAGAAATCATAGTACCAACTTATAATATAAATGAAAGGAAGTAAAGTGACTTTTTGACTAGGTGGTTACTGATGAAAAAAGAAAGTAAAGTGATTTTTTGACTAGGTGGTTACTGATGAAAAGAAGTAAAGTGACTTTTTGACTAGGTGGTTGCTGATGAAAAAAGGAAATAAAGTGATTTTTTGACTAGGTGGTTGCCAATGAAAAAAGAAAGTAAAGTGACTTTTTTTTGACTAGGTGGTTACTGATGACAGGAAGTAAAGTGACTTTTTGACTAGATGGTTGCTGATGAAAAAAGGAAGTAAAGTGAGTTTCTGACTAGGTGGTTGCCGATGAAAAAAGAAAGGAAAGTATTGTGGAAAGTGTGCAAGCTGACATTTGGGAAGGAGTCAATTTACATAAAACCAATTGAAATGAACCCACTTTTGTAGTTCTTCCAATGGGCCCATTTTTTAAATAGGCCCATATTACAATGTTTCCAATGGGCTCATACTTGCAATCTTTCAAAGGGCCTATACAATCTTTCAAATGGGTCAACTCACAGTCTTTCAAATTAAGAATACTGCTATGTATAGTTTGTGTGTAAAACATAAAAAACAAGATAAAAAAGAAAAGACAGAGAAAAGCCAAGGAATAAATTAATTTAAATTTGAGAAAGGGTTTTTAATACACTTTTATTTTATACTTTAATGTAGAATATATTATATATATATAATTAGAGATTATTCAGTTCACATGCAGATCAAAGTTCAATATTATAGAGGACCCTTGCATAAGGTTGTGTTCATGAAATGATATTGCACATAACGTTAAGCCTTCCTAAGATGGCTGTGTATTCACATAACAATAGAATCTGACATGATGTTATCACCTTTGCACCAAGCATGGACTGTTCAGCTCCACAAATGACCTCATAATTTGTCTCAACTAATCAGAAATGCTATTACACAGTGTTTTGACTTTGACAAGTTGGCTGTGCTTCTTTCATGATAGGTGCTCCCCATAACTCTAAAATATTATATTAAAGTACCTTCAATAATTAAAATAGCTTCTAAAACAAGTGTAAATTAAGGACAACAGACCAGGAAAACAATTTCATTGCAAATAAAACAGGAAGTTATAGACAGCATGAGAATGATGTAAATAAAAGTGTGATTACATATACTTCTGTACATTTGACACAATATTCACGCATGCACACACACACACACACACACACACACACACACACCTTAAATAAACTATATAAGAATGAAGTAGAATACTAAATACACAGAAAATATTCACTTACCATTGACTTTGCTTTCATAAAGTTACACCAATTAACATATTCCACTTTACTGATGACATGACCTTTGCCTTCGTTGTATAAATAATTGATCATTTTTGTCCGTGCTATCTCCTTCACCCGCTCTGGACCATGGTCTTCATATGCTTTGATCAATTCTCCTCCTCGGGACAGATCTACAAATCCGTACATGGGGTTTTCTGCCATGTCTCGGTTCTGGTTCTTCCATGCGGAGTCTGGATCAATATCCGGGCTTTGACACAAGATTTTGTTTCCCATCTTGTAGCCTTGTGTTGAGACCACTAGCAATAAGATAAATTCACTTGTTCAATACAAGTTTAATTTCTTTCTTGGGTGATGAAGGTGGTTCTGCACATACATCTTTCCCTCTGAAACAAAATCATCATTTAGTCT
The DNA here is from genome assembly GCA_028829895.1 of Sinotaia quadrata. Lineage (NCBI taxonomy): Eukaryota > Metazoa > Mollusca > Gastropoda > Architaenioglossa > Viviparidae > Sinotaia > Sinotaia quadrata. The sequence continues at coordinate 22,423,880 of CM054178.1, forward strand.
TACTTGAAGGTTCTTTATGATTTCATTAGATTATGGAAACCTTCCCTGTGCCCCAAAGCCTGGATGGATTTGTTGTCCTAAAAAATACTTTCAAGTTTAAAAAGAATTTATGAAAGTTTACCAAGTTTAAAATACTCCTTCAGTCTTGTGATTGAAATACTTAGTTGACTATTCTATCAACTTTCTTTATTTCCCTCAACTAGTTCTATTTTTTTACTCCTAAATGAGATATATGATGGTATCAATTACTAATTGAGATATCTGATGGTATCAATTACTAAATGAGATATCTGATGGTATCAATTACTAAATGAGATATCTGATGGTATCAATTACTAAATGAGATATCAGCTCTATGGTTTACATAACTGACACCAGATGTGAACTTTTGTAAATTGAAAACACAAATTGTGTAATGGGAAAAGCTCTGATTTCATCCTTAATATAAAAATTCAGTATATAGTACATAAATCTAATTTAAATAATTCACTAATTCAACAATTACTTCATTTGTTGAAAATATTTTATTCTCTAAAATGTGTCTACTCATTCATTTATATGCTTTTGTTTTAATTTGTATAATTTGTAAATGCAAAATTTTAATAGTAAATAATCAATACTTATTAAGGCAAACAATAATGTAAAATGAAACAATTTATATACAAATTACAGCATAGATGTGCTCGTGATAAAGAGCCATACATAAAACCCCTTTTCATATAACAATATACAACTGCCCACAAAAGAGAATTTGCCTACAATTATATTTTGCATGATACTAAATGTATTATTTAAATTAGATTTTAAAATATGATAACTTTGCAAATAATCAGCTCTTGACCTCTATACTGCTTACCAATTACAACTACTGCTATTGGTATTACTATTATATTAATACACCTAATGTTTTATAATTATGAAAATAATGTATAATGCATAATTATGTTTCCCGTACATGTGTTTTTATTTGCTCACAAAACTTCATGGATAAACATATACAAATATAAAATATATTCATTCCAAAGTATAATTATGTTTACTGTACCTGTATTCTTTATTTACTGGTGAAAACCATGGACAAAGTAATACAGCTGTAAGTTTTATTTAAAGTAATACAGCTGTAAGTTTATGTCTGGTGCATTTTTCTTACACTAGTTACAGAGATACAATTTTTCATCAATATTCATATTTTTATTTGATTTACACTCATTTAACTCTTTTTTTTCTGGTTAAAAACTCTAATTTAAAGTTTAGAGTTAAATATGAGTAAGTATGAAACTGCATACTAAATGAGAGCACACTTTCACACACTATATATAAAAGAGAGAGAAAGGCAGACTTACTGAATAATATCCAGTGATAGAAAAATGTAAATTATATAAATTCTGACTTAGTACTTACACATGAATCTAACATCAGACTGTGGATCTTGGAACAAATACCAATATTTTTCTGATAGTACTAGGACAGTATCTTAGTTAAATGGTCAAATTTCCCACAATTTGTAAAGGAAAGAGAGGAGGAAAGTTGGGGATAAATAACATATGCTTATCATGCTTATCAAAGTGCCCTTTCAATATAAATACAGCACAACTAGAAAAAGCTAACTATTCTATTCTTAGCACAAACAATATTGTGGTTACATCATGAAATAACACTTCTAAAGCTTAATTTGATGTGAAAAATAAATGAAGAATGAAATCTGTGTACCTTACATTTGGATTTTGTTTTGACTGATTATTTTTTGTTGTTGTGTTTTTCTTAATGTTAATTATCTCCCCCTTTCCACTTTCATTTTATTTTTTTTTAACTTTTAGTTTGTTTGGTGGAGAGGTGGTAATCCTTAAGTGAATACAATTTGATCACTCTGATTAAATTTTTTTTATAGACAATGGAACGAAAATTAATTTTGAAAGAAATAATTATAAGAATTTATAAAAAATGTTCTTCTTTTACTTGAAAGGTTGAGCAATGCGATGAACCTCGTGCTATAGTAAGGGAAACCAAGTCCTTCCAAAGCTATCCAAGGTTAAGTACTTATATGGATGAAGGACCCCATGCAAACAGTGGAGGGAAACCAAGTCCTTCCAAAGCTATCCAAGGTTAAGTACTTATATGGATGAAGGAACCCCTGCGAAAGACCCCATGCAAACAGTGGAGGGAAACTAAGTCCTTCCAGAGCTATCCAAGGCCAAGTACTCATATGGATGAAGGACCCCATTCAAACAGTGGAGGGGGAAAAAGCTAATGTAACCACCATCCCCAATTACAGCTTAAGGATATATTTAACATTTAGATTTATCAGTTATGCTCTCTTGTATTTATATTGCTTTTTATAGATATTACTACTAAAGAATATATTTAGGATTTTATCAGTTATGCTATCTGGTATTTTTATATTGCTGTTTTATATAAATATATATTACAACTCAAGTTTGTAAATAAATATTTAGCATTTATAAGTTATAATGGTATTTTATACTGCTGTTAAGTATTATACAGTGTATATATATATATTGCAGCTCAAGGAATTATTTAGCATTTATCAGTTATATTATATGGTATTTATACTGCTTAATAACAATGGAAACACAGGGAAGGATATGCTACTTTCTAAAATGTATTATTTTCTTTTTAATTTAAATCAAGCAATACTAATTAAAATTGTCTCATTACAGCCGGCACAGATAAACCTCTTCAGCAAGCATAGCAAATTAGCAGACAGCATTATTCTAAGCTGCATATTATTCAGAAAGAATTTTAATGAAAGTCATGCATTTTATAATTTATTTATCCTGAATATCTAGTGAGATTCTTTTTTCTTTTTGTCATCATAGTATCAGTTCAAAGCTTAAATAACTAATTAATCAGTTAAGAACTATGAATGCACACCTAAATGAAACTTGACAGATGAATAATTATTCACTCAAGATAATATAATTATCCACTGGTCCCTTAAAGTCAATATTAGCAAAAGTTCTTCTGACTGTGATTTTACATTTATTTTACTTGTTGTCTGTTTTGTTTATAAATATCACAATCTTGATTCGCGATGAGTGCTGGCCCAGATTGAAAAAAGCCCACACACTTAAACAAGTTATTTTGCTGTTGCTTCCTGACATATAAAGATCCTATTTGAGTGTTTAATTCCAGGACTGTAATGGTCTTTAATCTATAAATTTAAATCTATTCTAACAGTTTTTGACACTTCCTCAAGTCACTGAGAAGACTGCACTACCGCCTACATATGTCATCTACTGATACACACGGAAACAGACCAATAAAAACACGTGCACATGAGTATGACACCGTTCTCGAACACTGTTATTAATTACTCGTGTCATAAAGTAATAGATTAAATAGCTACCTGGGAGGGGTGAGGGAATAATAATACACACGGAAAGGGACCAATAAAAACACGTGCACATGATTATGACACCGTTCTCGAACACTGTTATTAATTACTCATGTCATAAAGTAATAGATTAAATAGCTACCTGGAAGAGGTGAGGGAATAATGATTGGCGTCTTATGGTTGCTAACGATAATGGCGGACAAATTTATTTTTAATACTAATCAGTTAAAGTCTACTCATTTTGCAGTGCAATGCAAAAAAACCACAACTTAAAATTAATATATTTCAGCTCAAGTGCAGATAATACCTGTACTCACCTGCGAGTCTACATTTCAGTTATAATAATCTTCACATATCGTTCCTGACAAAAACATGCCGCAGGCTGGTATGCGCGGGTACCACACTATGACATCCATGTTGTCACTCTGACGTCAGGTCACGTGGGATAACAAAACGGGTGGGCATCCATGCCACACAAACATCACCCCGCACGACGCCGCAGACGACACGTCACCCGGCACGCAAGATGTATGGCGTTGCTAGAGAACGCCGAAGAAAGTCGGTAGTTTATAGCATCGATATAATTGTGATCTGAGGTCGTCAGTGCACTTCTGCGACTGTTAACAGTTCTTCACTTCTGGTGGTCAGCGAAACTGTGGGTGAATGAGAGCGGGCGCTCTACCGGATAGTCATTTGTAACCATAAACCAGCGTGGGTTGACGACGACCGTATTTAGGAACACCAGCCAGTTTTTCCTTGCATGCACTGAGGTAGTAATAAGTGCTACTTTTGATCAATAGAAATCGTTGTCACACGGCTGCACGGAGAGGGAGGTGAAGTGGTAGCGTGAAAGGTAGGACTAGTGAGCATGGGGGCTCGACCCCTGATTGAGACCAGGATTTTTTACCAAAAATAGCTAGCGGTCATTAACTGCTTCCTGAATCTAGGTGGTGAACTCAAATCGGTTCTCTTAGGTCGTTGACTGCTGCTAGGTCAAGATTACAAAGGAACTCATAATACCCACTCAAATTTCTACTCTCTCCATACCTAAAATCTAACTGATACTTGCGCATGAGCGCGAAATCACACAACGCAAGCTAACGCAAAGCATTCTGTCTAAATGCATTCAGATAAAAGGCACGTTTTTTAGACAAAATGCATAACGACACATTACAAACTGATAAAAGGCACGTTTTTAGACAAAATGCATAACGACACATTACAAACTGATAAAAGGCACGTTTTTAGACAAAATGCATAACGATACTGTAGCAAGGTTCCCCCTGTCTGTTGGTTGCTAATTATTAATTTATGCTATTTATTCATAACTAATACACATAAATATTAATCCTCTCATGCAACCAACACACACAGTCACCCGACAGGGGTCTTTTGTCTTTGCGGTCACGAGAGCGACTAGGTCAATCCCTGGAACAGTCTGCTAACTAATTAACTCTCTGCCCAAGTGTTACCTGTCTAGATTAACAGACCTTAATTGAACTATTACGTCAATCTTGTCTTTAACCCAGCCCCCCACACATTAGCTCTCTACGATGATGGGAACTATCCTAAGCTTGCACTTAACCGGCTTTCTATAGTCGTTACGTCATTGGAACCCCCACCCATCATCATGCACAAGCGCCTGTCTATCAGTGTAATGAGAGTGGATAGTTATAAATTCAACAAATTTATTTTTAAAAAAAAATTAAAAGTGTTACAATTAATGTCGTCAAAATTACACACAGGCAATATATCAGGATCACAAATCTCATCAAGACACATAGAATTCAATTAATTAAGAAGATATATGATGCTAAGGACTAGAAATTTACACCCAAAGAAAGTCAATATAGTTAGTTTAGCTTATACAAGTACCTAATGTCAATAAGTAAACTAAATATCAATTAGGTTAAAATCAATATAAGAGATATAGATAAGAATCAGAAGTAAATAGGAATTTAAGAAATCACAGAAACATGCACAGATTACACAGAAAATTCATGGGAACAATTCACCTGGTTGTGGTCTGTGAACAGTAATCTTGCTCCTGTTTGAGTTGGCTGGCCAGTTCTTTCATACAGTCACGTGAATATTCATGAATAGTCCATGTAAGAATACACTACACAATTCTTCCTACCGTCACTGAATGAATAGATGGTAAAGTTATTCACAGCTTCAGTTACAATATAGCTTCCAAACAGTTGTTCCTTATCAGTTATAACAGTTACTGGAAAGTCAGTCTCACGCTCCTCGCTGCAGCTCTCCACATAACTCCCCTCTTGATGGACCCAATTCTACGAGCAAGTGTTACCTACTGGCTGTCTATGAATCTCTTCCACTTAGAGATACTCCTCGTCGTAACGTCCAATTACGTCATAGCCAGACGCAGCGTCCTACACTCTCTAGAATATGACAGAGTCACAACAAGAATTCCAGCTGCTCTTGGACCTCAGCACTCTTCAGAAAATCCAATGCAGTGAACAATTTATCAATGTAAGTAACCTTAATTTCGACACTCGAATTATACGAACATCGACATAACCAGCATCGAGATAAGCGACGCTTGCACATCAGCCGGAACAATGAAGATGGAACAAAAGAAAACGAAAACGAACACGAACGAATGAACGGCTTGCTGACTGTGACAGAAGAATTGTAATTGCACGCATCAGTCCCATGTTGTAATCTGTACTTTTATTCTCGTTTCTTCATTTAAAATTCCTTTTACATTCTTTCATTTAATTTCTTTGTGCAAACGAGAATAAAAATGACAGAGCTTAAATTCGTTATGACATTTACAAGAAAAGCATAATTTAGACAGAAGTTAAACGAATATTAAAATCAGCTACAATAACAATCTCTATATCGAACATACCTTTCTGTACAGCTCTAACCACGAAGCCGCCACGCGGGACTCAGTCGTAACAAGAGTAACAAGAGTACCGGTCAGTCTCGAGTAGGCCCCTATATACGATTCTAGAGATTTTGAGGAAGGTTCTGTAATTGATAACCTTCCTGGGTTTTACCGACGGTTTTTCCGACTGGCCACAGTGGACCGCGCAATGCTAAGGGTAGGACGAACTCATGGATAATTTATCCGCGTTATGCCAGAATCGCTGACCTTTACAATCCCTTCCCATCTTCATGATATAGGTCAGCGTTGTTTGTACACAAAACTCAGCACACTGAGACTTGAATGATGAAACTGAGCATGCCAATTTACAAGAAGAGATAATTGATTAAATATTAAATTAAATTAATTAATTGAGTACATTAATTTGCATTTTTTCGTCACAGATACATTACAAACATTAAAACCTATTCAAGAATAACATTTTCGTCAACAAGAATAGATTTTATTTAAATTCTTTGCCAGACTATCCACATGACTATTCAAAGGTAGCAAAACTATTAAAATATTTGCTGTGGTTCTTGGTGACAAATTCGCAAATGGCCATAATCAGAACACCCAACAATATTGATTTAACTTACTTTTGCCATTGACCTACATTTCTCTTCTTCTGATCTTAAATTATCCGCGCATGTGTGTGTGTGTGTGTGTGTGTGTGTGTGTGAGAGAGAGAGAGAGAGAGAGAGAGAGAGAGAGAGAGAGAGAGAGAGAGAGAGAGACTTAGCAAAGAACAGTGAGGCGAAATAGACCTATAGCTAAATTGTATTTATCAATGAAAAATTCACAACATTTGTTTTTATATTATGGTACCTCTATTTATCTGCATGAATATTAAAAAGAAAATTCAAAGCAAAATAAAATTAAACAACGATAATAACTTGACTGTTCTCTGAAGTCAATAAGAATGTGTACAACGCCCTGAAACATTCGAAATGACCTTTCATCTACAAGAAAGATCAATAAATCTCTACAACTCATTGAATCACTCGAGGTGACCTTAACAAACTAAGATATATCAATAAATCTCTACAAAGCATTGAATCACTCGAGGTGACCTTAAACTTATATCAGCAAATCCCTACAAGCACTAAATCACTCGAGGTAACCTTAACAAACTTATATCAGCAAATCTCTACTATGCATCACAACATTGCAGACCTTCTGTAACAGGCAATGATTTTAACAAAGTGAAAAAGTCAATAAATCTCTAAAAATTGAAATATTCCACACATCTTATAGCAGACTGCAAAATATAATAAATCTCTACAACGCATTGAAACATTCCACATGTCCTGTAACAGATTGCAAAATATAAATAAATCTCGACAATGCATTGAAACATTCCAAATGTCCTGTAACAGATTGCAAAATATATATAAATCTCGACAATGCATTGAAACATTCCACATGTCCTGTAACAGACTGCAAAATATAATAAATCTCGACAATGCATTGAAACATTCCAAATGTCCTGTAACAGATTGCAAAATATAAATAAATCTCGACAATGCATTGAAACATTCCACATGTCCTGTAACAGATGGCGAAATATCAATAAAATTCTAGAACACATTGATAACATCTCGAGACGTAATTTATTAGACCAATTAAGATCAGTAGAGCCACCAAGATTTGCAAAATTTTGTTAATTCAATTGATTTTATTTTTATTTTCTTCAAACTGAAGTAAATCTTACATTCCTACATTCCACAACCACGGCGTGAGAAAAATCAAAATGCAGTTTATTTTGAAATTAATGGACAAGCATCCGTCAAATAACCTTTAGGAATAAAATAACAACGTAGATTATTTGGGAGTTATATCTTTCAACCGAATCAAAGATGTTAAGCATGAGACGTAGATTGTTTCAGAGTTAGTGTGTGTTATCAGTATTAAACACATTAGCAAGTATGGATTGCTTCAGACAGTCTTTGAGTGTTATCAGTATTAAACACGTTAGCAGGTGTAGATTATTTCAGAGTTAGTCTGTGTTATCAGTATTAAACATGATAGCAAGTGTAGATTGTTTCTGAGAGTCATTGAGTGTTATCAGTAACAAGCATGTTAAAAAGAGCATATTGCTTCAGACAATCATTGAGTGTTATCAGTAACAAGCATGTTAAAAAGTGTAGACTGCTTCAGACAGTCATTGAGTGTTATCAGTAACAAGCCTGTTAAAAAGTGTAGACTGCTTCAGACAGTCTCTGAATGTTATTGGTAGCGCATGAAAAGGAAAATCTAAGTCTAAAAAGACATTTTGTTCTTGGTAAGCCGCCAATTCTGCCCATTTGTTTCCAACAGAAGATAGGTCTAGTGAGGAAACATGAAATGAATTTATGAAAGTACTGCTGGTATTTTCTACTTATTTATTATATTCACCTCAAAACATTTATAGCCATATATAGACTGCTTATTTACCTCAAAACATTTATACCACATACTAGACTGCTTATTTACCTCAAAACATTTATACCACATACTAGACTGCTTATTTACTTAAAAACATTTATAGCCACATACTAGACTGCTTATTTACTTAAAAACATTTATAGCCATACACTAGAATACTCTGTCACTATTTAGTTGTGACTCTTCTGAAATTTCAAATTAGCTTACATCCCTAATAAGATTTCAAAGTTGAAAGCGCCCCTGCCCTTCTGAGATTCCACACTGAGTCCTTCCTGAGAGTTCAACTAGGCTGCACCCCTTTTCGTCAACAAGTACAAAAGAACCTGACTATTTATTGGCCAAAACATTTCGAAGTGGACAGTTTTGTATTTAGAGAGATAAACATACATCCAGACTTTACAAAGACTGGAAAACAATCGGGATATTGAAATAATTACTTATTTTTTCCAACCCTGACAATTTCATTATGACATGTAAATAAATAATAAGTAAATAAAGATTTCTATAATGATACGCCCTCTTTTTTCTGAGTGGGAGAGGCTTCATTATTAACTAGGCCACTGGGTGTGGTCGGGACCCAAAATATAGTGAGAGTCCCTTCAAAGCCGAAGACATCCCAAGACGAAAGGCCCCAAGCACACCCTGCAACGTAATCACCTTTGCCGACACACACACACGCACACGCACGCGCACACACTACAAATTGCAAAATTAGAACTAATATGTCCATTAGATTACAGCATATACACGTATATTAACTGCTACAAACCCACAACTAAACAACTACAACAAAACAAAGCAATTAGAACAAGCACACAAACAATCCCAAACACTAACCTGCAGATATTTATAAACTGACAGAACACCAAAGCTTCATGGGTAGACATGACGAGCAAACACTAGGCATACAGAACACACAAAATGCAAAAGACTCACCTCTCACCAATAGACAAAATTACTACTACAAAAACACAACCTGAAACACACACACACACACACACACACACACACACACACACACACACACACACACACACACACACACACACGCCACCTCACATAGATATCAATAAACATACCAAATACACCACCAAATCACAACACCCGCTGCTCACAGACTCTTCCAGCCCACAAATACACAAAATCCTTTCAACACAGAAAATGCACCACACCCAAATAAGACATTACATAAACAAACTGCTAAACAAGGCACACACACACACACACACAGTTTACAGGTCCCCAGCCACACAAACTTGCTAAGAAATAAAACAGCAGGCAACGCCCCCTCGCCGTTACCTATCCTTCCCAGTGCCGACTTAACGCATGGGTACGCTGGGCAGTTTCCCCGGGGCCTCACTAGCTTTACATGTTTTGTAATGTTTAAACACTGATTTTGTTGGTACTAGGGACCTAGAGCTGTTAAGACGGCCCTGATTCCTCACAGTGACACACTGCCATTCAAATATCAATATGTGACCGCACAATCCTACCCCCAACTCCTCGGCCGCCACAACGCAAGGAGACAGAAAAAAGCAAACATGCACACATTGCAGGGGAGACAACACAGTTCAAATTTCTCACACAATGCTCATTACAGAGTAGAAAGAACGCTTTACAATAAACAATACTACAAAGAACACTTTACAAACTACAAAACAATTGTAATATGTAACACCCCATACACAAAGCACTCACTTTTTTCCCCAATAAAATTAAATCACTTCTCTCAGAATAAAGGTAGCGGCAAAAATAAACTATTATATATATATATATATAATGTATGCGAAGGGGAAGATCTCTGAAGGTAGCCGAAGTACCCCCCCCCCCCTACGCCTTCCCAGAAACTACTGAGGAGAGGCAAGTCCGAGGCACAGCACTGCTGATAAGGTCAACTGATGAACAGTTCACACAAGGCTTGGGCGCGAAATGATAAAGCAACCATCACCATCAACATCATCGTCACCGTCCGTCGTCGGTCTGCCTTTTAGTCCCATCATATATCTTTGGAAAAATTTGAACTGCGCTGTAGATAGCGTGCACAACACTTTTATTGAAATATTGCAGCAACCTCTTTTGTACAGCGGCTTTACGGGCCTGTAACTAAGCTCTTGAAGGAGTAAGGCTTCCGTTTCGATTTAGATTATTTCAGATCTATACTAGCAGAGTTCCGGTCTCTGCTGGCGGGTGGTGGTGGGAGGAGGGCAATGAATTGTTAGACATTTTCGTGTGTACTCGAACCTGCTCTTCCACTATATCCACCAAGGAGTGCTCAGCAGCCCCATACATTTCATTATGCCTGTAGAGACCAGCGTGGACAGAAAATAGATCTGGATTTGCGAAAGACGTGATCAACGCAGGATTGTAGGCATGGGAGACAACTGACCTTGGCCTGGTCGGAATTGCGGCTGAAGACTGCGCTGGGAAACGCAACGCTGAAGAATAGCGCTGATTAACGTCATCGCTAAGATGCATGCTGCTAAACTGTTGCGGCCATCCTACATCTGCAACACTGCTAAGATGCATGTTGCTAAACTGTTGCGGCCATCCTACACCTGCAACACTTCTAAGATGCATGTTGCTAAACGGTTGCGGCCATCCTAAACTTGCAACACTGAGCGGTAAAGAATGTGGGGAGAAACTGCTTAGCGACTGCGTTGCATAAGAACTTGCAGAACACGGCACACCAACTGGATGAGTATCGGGGTAAGCCAACATCGAATCAAACTGCGGTTTGCAAGGCAAGAAATGTGTGAGTTTATATGTTTCAGATGCATTTTGCCGGAAACTGTTTTCGGAACACTTACTGTCAACTGTCGTATTGCCAAGCATGTTTTCTTTGTCACGAGATAATATGTCTTGTACTGAAAACGACGAACGTGACGGTGTTCTGTTTCTGGTGTTGGTGACGTCATCGTCTCGGCGCAGGATGGACGCAATGGAAAAACGAAGTATTTGATTGGACTGGATTTTCTCATGATCCTTCAGAGGGAATATTTTAGGGTCCTTGTCTGCGGGAAAACAGAGGCCTACGCCTGTTGTCTTGGAATTAATGGAGACAGTGCAACACTTGTCATGAATGTAGGAGTCAGGCTTTGGTGCGTTACAAGTCTTGGAGATAACTGCTTCTTCTGCATTGTCACGAACCATCTCCACTAGTGGCAACGACAATTTTTCTGCCCTCGGCTCAGAGCGAACTCGGATGAGTGCGGCGGGCGTGAGGTCAGAAAGTGACGCACTTTCTTCATCCACACGTGTCTTGGCCTTTCTGCCACCAGCCAATTGCCTCCTAGGTCTCTTTCTTTTACAGATCAATTTTTCTGCTGTAGTCAAATTCTTAGAATCTGTGGAGTTATCCAAAACGTGGTCGCTGGGAGGTGTTGATGTATTCAGAGTAGGTGTGGTTCTGGATGTCGTGCTATTGGTATATTTGAAGTCTTCATTAACAGTCAAGGTATCAGTGGTGTTGCACGGCGCCATTTTGCCTTTCTTCTCCCGTCCTTTTCGAGCACGACGGTTTTGGAACCAAACCTTAGGAAACATCAATTGGAGACAACAGTTAAAGATCGGCCTTCCAGTCATTACTAGTATAGCAGTACTAGTGAACAGCAGTTGTAGACTAACAGCAGTAGTGAACTAATAACAGTAGTAGTGAACTAACAGCAGTAGTAGGCTAAGAAGAGTAGTATTGAACTAAAAGCAGTAGTAGTGAACTAACAACAGAAGTAGTAGTCTAACAGCAAGAGTAGCGGACTAACAGCAGTAGTGGACTAAATACAGCAGTAGTAAACTAACAACAGGAGCAGTAGACTAACAACAACAATAGTAGACTAAATACAGAAGTAGTAAACTAACAACAGGAGCAGTAGACTAACAACAACAATAGTAGACTAAATACAGAAGTAGTAAACTAACAACAGGAGCAGTAGACAATAGCTATAGTAGACTAACAACAGCAGTAGTGGACTAAATACAGCAGTAGTAGACTAGCAACAGGAGCACTAGACTAACAACAATAGTAAACTAACAACAGCCGTAGTGAACTAACAGCAGGAGTAGTGGACTAACAGTAGTAGAAGTAGACTAACAACAGGAGTATTGGCACCGGCAATCATAATTGTAGTAACACTGGCAATAGTAATTGTAGAGGTGATACTAACAATAGTGGCTGTGGTAGTAGAACTAGCAATAAGAATTAGTAGTGTTCTAGCAATAATAATAATGGTACTAGTATAGCATTTTTCAACAGTATTATTAGAAGAGGCACTAACAATAATAGAACTAGAAAGACTAGGTGTAGTACTAGTGAAGAAACTAGCAATGGTAGTTCTAATTGAGGTACTGGCATTAGTATTAGTTGTAGTAGTAGTGGAGGTACTAGCAGTAGTAGTACTGGAAGTAGTGAAACTATCAATATTAAGACTAGTGAAGGAATTAGCAATAGTAGTAGCAGTGGACGAACTAAGATTAGTAGTAGTGGTACAATGAAATTGTAATTAGCAATAATAGTATTAGTAGTAATGGTGAAACTATCAATAGTAAGACTAGTGAAGGAATTAGCAATAGTAGTAGGAGAAGGGGTGGTGGCACTAGCAATAGTATTACTAGTAAAGGAACTAGAAGTAGTAGTGACATAGCAACTATTGAAGTAACACTGGAACTGATAAGAATAGTACTAGATGTGTCTAGAGTTAAAGATTTCTCTAGTATTTACTTTTGCCATTGGACTATAATATATATAATATAATACTCTTACATAGGAGGGGTTTGGAAATAAGAAATCTAATTATTTAAGGTCTTGACCATACTTTCCTATGTTTTCATGATATCATGAATGAAAGCAGGTTGTTATACAAATTAAATAATATCGCTTAAAATGTAATCAGTCAATTGAGAAATATTCGAAATGTTGTAACAAAGCTAGAATGCAGTCACTTAATCTTTCAGAGTAATTTTAACATGGAATATACTTAATGCAATATGACTATATAGATAGCCTATACTTAATGCAATATGACTATATAGAATAGCCTATGCCTAATGTAATATAACTTTAACCGTGATGCTCAATGACAAAGAAAAACAGATCACGGAACAAAAAAGGAAAAAAATGTTTTAGTGGAGAAAAGTTGATGCACAACAGATGAACGCCAAAGCCATTGTCTTGGGCATTCTTTGCATTAGACTCGCTTACCATGTTCTCGGTGTGCTCCGGTGAGACATTCCAGAGATACGTGTTCGAAAATGATGAACGACATTCGGAAGAGATTTGTTGTGCACTTAGGAACCGATAGAAATGTTGTATGGATCTCGTTGAAGATATGAGAGAGGAAAATCATCGGTAAATGCACATTTTTCATTAAAGAAACAACATTAGAAAAGTAGCTTGTGACGTTGACCTTATTCCAACTCTGTCTGAAAAGTAGTTTTGATTTTAATGTATTGGGATTTATTCTTGAAAGTACTGCCGGAACAGTTCATCAAGCATCTAGGTGTAAATTTTCGAGTAGTTCACTGACTTTTTTGGAATAGTTTCTCCATATAAAATTTCCACAGTCAAAATCTTACATTAATTTTTGTGAGGTTTTTACTGTACGTATTTCAAGTGCCATCTGCTTAATCTATATGTACATGGAATTATTTTGCAACAATAATGTTAGTCGCTCATAGTAAGCTGTCTCTTTTTATGGGGGACAGATGAGAGGGCAGTCGAACTTTAAAAAAAAAATGTTTTCATTAAAAGTGTTATCCATTCATTAAATTTTACTTTCCAGTCCTTACCCTTGTATATGATTTTTGGAGATCTGAATACAGTACCTGTGGTTGAAGAATCTGGTTATTAAGTGACAAATGCAAGCACGTACTCATATCGTGAACAGATAATTTCAATGCAGATTAAGTTATATTATTAACATGACAGAAATAACTAATGACAGATAATTTTAATGCAGTGGAAGTTATGTTATTAGTATTAGACAGAAATAACAAAGGACAGATAATTTCAATGCAGATGAATACATGTACTTCTAAGTTATATTATTATTATTAGACAGAAATAACAAAGGACAGATAATTTTATTGCAGATGAATACATGTACTTCTAAGTTATATTATTAGTATTACACAGAAATAACAAAAGACAGATAATTTTATTGCAGATGAATACATATTCTTGAAAGTTATATTATTAGCATTAGAAATAACAAAGAACATAATACACATCCTGTGGGTTAACAGCTGACTGAGCACTGTGTTAATGGTAACGACAGCACTATTGCTCTTCTTCTTCACTCAGTTGATATTAGACCCTACATTATTAACTTTGATTATTTATATTCTTGTTGTTGTTATTATCATTGGCGGTGGTGTTGGTAGTGGCAGTGTTAAATTTTATACCACATTTTATTGTAATGACGATCATCTGGACAAAAAAAAATTTAAAGCGGGAAAACATTAACACTAGCAAACACGAAAGGGTCGGTAGTAAGAACCACACAAGTTGGATCCAAACTCAGATCTCATGGGTAAGAATCGAGCTCACATCGACATGACGTGTCTCAAAAGGTTGTGCCACATGTCTCAAAGGGGTGTGCCACATGTCTCAAAGGGGTAGGCCTCGTGTCTCAAAGTGGTGGGGCCAAATGTCTCAAAAGGTAGGACCACATAATAGGACTGATGGGACAGAATAACAAGTCTAAAATCATTTGTCCTCGTGGTTAAACTCGCAAGACAACTCGACTAAATTGGCTAGTCATTTTAACTAAGGTGGCAGGACCACAATATTAAATTGCTTAGGTTACAAAGTGACACTGACCAGGTCGCGAGGTAAATTGGCTGGACACAAGTGAGTGAGCCACATTTAGAGTTTAATTTTAATCTGAACAAAAAGTACATGCACAAAGCATTTCTTCATTTATGAAGGAAAGATAATGTCTTAATTCCTGGAACAAGACGTGAATTAAATGATATAAACTCAATAGTTTATAAACAAAAAAATCAACATGCGCCAAGTTTGTGTGCAGATAGATCAAATTCTCGGATTCGAACACACTGAAAAGCAACGTACTTTTTTTTGTGTGTGTTTCTAATGCACTGTACACAAAACTGACAGCAAAGAGCAGCATACCTGTATTTGTTTCTAACACGCCGTACACGAAACTGACATAAAAAAAACAGTGTACCTGTAATTTGTGCTTCTAGCACGCTGTACACGAAACTGACAGGTAAAAACAGCGTACCTGTATTCTTGCTTCCGACACGCCAGCAACACCCGCCAATCTCTCTCGTTCTTCGATGCCCGCGTACTGGTTCCGGTGAAAGGACTCGAGCATCTCAGCCATGGCAAGAGAAGAGAACTCTGTCCGAGGACGGGCTTTGGGTCGACGTATTGCATCCTTTGTCTTCTTCGTTGCTGTGTCCTGATCTAGAACAATGTGAACACAAATATATCAACAGCACCAATCTCTCAATGTGAACAGCACCAATCATTTATATGAAAAGCTCCAATCTCTTAATGTGAACAGCACCAATCTTTTAATATGTGAACAGCGCCAATCTTTTAATATATGAAAAGCTCCAATCTCTTAATGTGAACAGCGCCAATCATTTAATATAAAAAGCTCCAATCTCTTAATGTGAACAGCACCAATCATTTAATAATGAAAAGCTCCAATCTCTTAATGGGAACAGCACCAATCTTTTAATATATGAAAAGCTCCAATCTCTTAATGTGAACAGCGCCAATCATTTAATATAAAAAGCTCCAATCTCTTAATGTGAACAGCACCAATCTCGCAATTCGAACGCCATCCTCTCAACACCAATCTTTAAATGTGAACAACACAGATCTATCAGTTCGAACAGCACCGATCCCTCAATGTGAGCAGTACCAATCTCTCAATGTGACTAGCACCAATCAGCACCGATCATTCGATTTAAATTAATTAAAAGAAAATAAATCAAGGTTAGGACATGCTTAGTAAAACATAATGAAAGACCAAATTCTTGTCTGTCTATTTCTAAGTTGAACTGTACAATAAATCAAGATCTGGGACACTCTTCTAAGACTAAAGCCTGAAGACGAGCGTACTTTTAGAGTGCAGTAGGGAAAATAAACCCCCGAAACCAGACATAAATTTCTGAAAAAAAATTTCAACATGTCACTGACTGCAATTAGTGTAATATTAATATTTGCTTAATGTTCAGTTTTTATTTGTGAAATAATGGTTGACTTACCACTGACTGCTGACTGTATTATTAGTCATATTGTTGCTTTAATAATAGCCTAAAAACCTGTGTCTCAAAGAGCGTTGTCCAGATTGCTGACTGTATTTTTAGTTCTAATATTGCTTTAATAATAGCCTTAAAAAAACAGTGTCTTAAAGAGCGTTGTCCACTGACTGCTGACTGTATTTTTAGTTCTAATATTGCTTTAATAATAGCCTAAAAAAAACTGTGTCTCAAAGAGGGTTGTCCACTGACTGCTGACTGTATTTTTAGTTCTAATATTGCTTTAATAATAGCCTAAAAAAAACAGTGTCTCAAAGAAGGTACGCGAATGGGGTTTCAAGGAGGCACGTTGTAGAATTTCTATTTTCATTTATCATTCTTTGATCTAACTGGAGGAGTTGAGAATTTCAATACCAAAAACAATAGAGTAAGTATTGAATATGTGCTGACCTCTTTAGTTAGCGTGTACTTTAATTTGAGACTGGTCAGAATGATTGTTGATTTTTATTATTGTTTCAGTTGTTTTCACGTCTTCCTACACGACGACCCAACAGCTCCGTACACGACTGATGATTTTATTTTTAGAGAAAGGTTAGGGTTTAGTTAGAGATTTTAAAGAAAAGTTACAGTTAGGGTTTTCTTAAGACAAAGGTTAGGGTTAACTGCCAAATGAAAAAAAAAATCCGAAAGTAAATCCATTCATTAAATCTGTTTTATTTAGAATTATCTGTTCGTTACTTTTTTATTTTTTATTATTTTTCCCCAGTTTTATGTTGTTTGGTATTTTGATTCTGCTACTATTGTCGTGTTAATAATTTAAATATTGCAGTAAAAATAGCACGTTTATGTAACTTGTGTCCTTCGTTATGACAGTATAGTCTACAGAACCCCTTGTTATTTTAAACACGACGGTCGTGTACGGAGTGCTTGCCTTTTTGTTTGAAATTATTATTTCAATATTTCAATATAATATAATGTTGTAAAACTTTTATTATGGATTAATAAATCAATAGCGTATATTATATTTACGCTTGTCTAGATTATAATCTATGTAAAGTAGATTTATTAAAACTATCCGGTAATTATTTTCGCCAGAGAGGAGTATAATAAGACTGAATTTCCACACAACACGATTATTGTCAGTTTGGAAAGAAAAAAAATCGAGGGTTATACAAAACTATACTCTATAAAAATTTAAAATAAATTACTTGGTGTTATACTCCAGTTTTTATTATTTTTAAAATATGTTTAAAATTACGATTTCATTTAATGAAAGCAATGTTTCAGTGGATGAGATCAAGCACTATGTATTTCTTAGCTAGTTCTGTTTTAGTGATTCTATTTGTTATAGAGTACTGTCATATCAATGAGAAGGGGAACAAAAAAAAAATCTAAGATTAATATTTTGCATAACTTCACCCAGCATATTATAAGCCGGAAGCACTTCCAATAATAAAGAATAGTTTTTATTTATATTTTATCTTTTTTTTTTTTTTTTTGGGGGGGGGAGAAAAAGTTTGCTTTATCAACTTGTAACAATAATAAAAGTAATAGAAACACTTTGCTACTGCTAATAGTAATATTGATAAGATAATAATGAAAATGTACCTTTAGAATATACAGAGCCGATATCATTGTGTCCGGTGCTATTGTCTTGTGAATTATCTATTTCCATTTTCGAGAATGTACTAATCCAAGTTGGGAAATGTCTGAAAGCTTCAGCACGCGATATCAATCAGTTTTGTCTGATTTCTGTCAGACTGCTGTCTTCGTAGAGATTACCCCAACTGTCAGATCCCGATCACGTCTCAAATATGTGGCTTGACAGTGACTTTAATTTGATCACGTGATCGTTTCGCCAAATACGTCCAGGATCCAACAGTGTGGAAGAAGGTTATAAGGTATAACACGTGATCGTGTCTAGTCGGGTTGCAACTAAAAGAGGTAAAGCACACACACACGCACACACACACACACACACACACACACACACACACACACACACACACACACACACACACACACACACACACACACACACACACTTCTGTCAGTAACCAATCACCCAGTCGGAGGGTCTGGGTACCGTTAAGCCCTTGGAGTCAGTCAGAAGGAGACAGAGCTGCTGACCTCAAAGAGAAGCTGCACATTTGCCGCCAGGATTCACAAGGGATAGCCGGGGGAGACGGAATCCTATTTAGGGCGGTTGGGTTTTTGATCCACTTACAAATTTGACAAGAAACTTGGGGAATAAGAGGTTTTAAAATTAACTAAATCACTCTTGGACTGAGTCCCGCGAACAAGTTAAACTGTAGTAATAAGTTGGTATGGTGTTGCAAAACAAACGCAAACAAAAAAATATACAATAAAACGAAAAAATATCTTTAATAAAATAAACAATCAAATAAAGAAATTATATAAAATATCAATAAGAAAACCTAACATGAGAAATGAAATAAGCAAGCATCGAATTAAACAACCTATGAAAGGAGTAATCACATTAAAAAATTAAAATAAACAAAGGCAAAGAGCAAGCAAATACACATCAAAATAAGCATTTAAGTATCAAATACATTATTATCAAAATAGCAAATTATATAAAGGTCAACTACTTTAATAAAAATAAACAAACAGCTCTAATAACAAGAAAAATATTGAAAAGAAAGAAACAAAATTTACCTTATCTAAGTAATAATATAATTAAAAAGAATTAAAACCAAGGCAAAAAACAAACTTTTAAAGGAAATCATTCAAGAAACACAATTATTAATTTAGGACAGCTTAAAATTATGTGTACTAATTTGCTAAACGTAAGTTATGTAGATTACTTCTCGTGAAATGCTTGGTTTTACCGCTATTGGGTTCGAACCCTGCTTCTTGAGAGGTATCTATTATCTTCCCTTGGCAAGTGTACATGACAAAAGGTGAGCTTCATTTTATTTTTCCGATCGCAACAAGCTATGTGTATTTTCAGCAAATTTGAATAGATGTTCTAAACAAATTTTCTTTACGACTAAAAATCTTGATTGTCTAAATGTCGACTGGATATATTTGTTTAGGCTTACTTTGTTTTGTTTAGGCTGATTTATGTCTTTAAAAAAAAATCACACACACACACACACACACACACATACACACGCGTTAGTATGATTTACTACTGTTATTTCCGAATATTTTCTTACTCTTCTTGTCCTTACTCTTATTTTGTATTTGTGCCTATCAATATTTGTCGCTTTCTGTATTTGATTCCCCACCTCATTCTCTCACGCCCTTCTGATTGTGTTTATCTCCTCTTTCTTTCGCTATTTACCTCTTTATACTTCATTATAATTCCTGCTTGATCTATATTTTTATCTCTATATTTATATCTCTTTGTACTTTTTGCTGATTGCTGCTTTATCTCCCCCCCCTCTCCCTCTTTCTGACTCCCGCTTTTGTCTTTCTTTTGACTTCTGCTTTAACTCTCCACTGTATTTCTTACTGATTTGTGCTTTCCCTCTCTCTGTGTACGTCTTACTGATTTGTGCTTTATCACCCTCCTTCTGTCACCTCTTTCTTACTCCTGCTTTGTCCTTTGTCTTTCTCTGCCTGTCTACGTCTGTTTCTCTCTTACCGTCACTCTCTCTTTTCTGCTGTACCTTTGTACATATGTACTGTTTCTGTTCTCTGTCTCAATTTCTCGTTCTCTCTCTCACTCTCCATTTTATCATTATTTCATTCAGTTTGTTTGTCTTTCTTCTGCTATAGCTCTGTGTGTGTGTGTGTGTGTGTGTGTGTGTGTGTGTGTGTGTGTGTGTGTGTGTGTGTGTGTGTGTGTGTGTGTGACTTTCTATATATGTGTGTTTCTCCTTTTGCATTAATTTTGCATCCCTTCTTGTTACCACTCGCAGTGAGATACATAGATCTATCAAATGCAGACTTTTAAAATTAACAATCTTTTCATCCTGCCATGTCCTTACGACCTGTAGACGTCGACCACGTCATAAAACTCACACTTTGATAACAGACATATAGGAAGATGGATGGAAAGGCAGACAATTGTATTTCCCTTGTCAAAATTGTTTATAGAACTACTGTTACAATGTCACAGAAAGTGGCCATGATGGTATCCAAGCCTTTGCCAATTTTAACCTTCACTACCACACAAAGAAGAAACAAACATTCATGATTGTTGTTTCAACGAAGCCTGTTTAATGACACAGAAAGCATTTTTCGTTTTAGGTCTATTTTTGTTACTGTTAGTGCTTTGATGTAATAATTATCATAGGTGAGTAGTGCAGTTTTTAATTCTTCTCCTGAAACTAACTTTGTTTGAGCTCTGGCTGGGGCTGACGTCATAGATATTTCAGTCAAGGTGGCCTTGTTAGCGTTGTCTCCCACGCACTTTTTCGACTTTGATCTTACATGGTCAGGTAGGACTGGGCCAAATGGTACTTTCATTGCCAGGCGCCAACTATTAACCTGGTTGGAAAGGGGGGGAGTGGGGCGTTTCTTCTCAGTCACCAAGGATTAAAGATTTCTTTGATGAAAGGAAGAGAACCAATCAACAGAGAGCAAGATTAACAAGCCAGTGACAGGGAGAGTTTAAAGTTCGTAACCAGTTTCTATAATCTCACCTTTTCTTGCAAATCCCTTGTTGCCTTTATGAGCCAGTGGTTGTCATTTCACTCGCTTTAGTTATGCACGCAGACACACAAACTAGTGGGCTGTAGGTTATGAAGAAGATATCTATATGAGGTGTACATTTAAATTGATAGTTGACTTCAAGTTTATAATTATTTTATTCTTCAGTAAATTTTATTTATACGTTTGATAAAATAACTGTTATAAAAACTGTACTGATATGTAGCGTGACTGATATTTTCCTTTTTTTTTCTTTCTCTCTCACACGCATATACACAAACCCAAACAAATGTCCGCGAAATGAACGAATATGATAGTGGATGATAAATATAAATCAATCACTCTTTTATTAAGTGGTTTACATTTGTATTTTTTCTTTCCTCTTTTCTTCTAGTTTTTCTTCCTCTTTCTTCTAGTTTTTCTTTCCTCTTTCTTCTAGTTTTTCTTCAGCTCGCCCCTCTCCCCAGTAAACATTGTTTAACAAAATATTTGCACACACTCTTTGCTATCTGATTTTCTTTTTGTTTTTCTCTCCCGTTCTGTCTTTCTTTTCCCCCTGTCTTATTCTCTCTTTTTTTCAATCTTATTCTTTTCTCTTTATTTCTTTTTTTTTTCTCTCACTCTTTTTATTCTCTCTTTCTTTCTCTTTCTTTCACCCTTTGTCTTATATTCTCTTCCTTTCTTCTCTTACCGTCCCTCTCTCTTTCTCTCTCTTCTTTACCTCTGTTTCATGGTTTATTTTATCGTTCTCTCTTTTTCTTTCTGTTTTCCTTCCTTCCTTCCTTTTCTTTCTTTCATCTTATAACTTTATCTCTTCTGTTCTTGTTTTCTCTTTCTTTACACTCGTATTCTTTCAATTTTAACCTGGCGAAATGGAGATTCTCCCCCCCCCCCCAAAGAACATTGAGACTTTCCTCTCGACTGTAAAGTGGCTTTGGCTGTCCTCGCGACTGTAAAGTGACTTGGCTGTCCGTTCGACGGTATAGAGACTTGACTTGTCCTCGCGACTGTAAAGTGACTTGGCTCTCCTCTTGACTGTATAGAGACTCGACTGTCCTCTCGAGTGTAAAGTGACTTGGCTGCCCTCGCGACTGTATAGAGATCTGACTGTCCTTTCTACTGTAAAGGGACTTGGCTGTCCTCGCAACTATAGAGACTTGACTGTCCTCTCGAATGTAAAGAGACGGCTGTCCTCTGGACTGTAAAGACGCTTGGCCTTCCCGGATGGGTCCTATTAGGACATAGTGATATTTCCAAATATTGCAGCTACACATAACTTTCATAAATTATTATGGTAACCACTGGAGTTATTTGAACGTCTATCTATCTATCTATCTATCTATCTATCTATCTATCTATCTATCTATCTATCTATCTATCTATCTATCTATCTATCTATCTATCTATCTATCTATCTATCTATCTATCTATCTATCTATCTATCTATCTATCTATCTATCTATCTATCTATCTATCTATCTATCTATCTATCTATTGTCCTACCATTCGCTATCCATCTGCCTATCAATCTATTTATTCATCTCTAATTTCCAAATGTATGCGTGTGTACACGAGTCGTTTAATCAATGAAAAATATAAATAAATGAAAAAAGGGGAAAAAAAAACGTTTATACAGTTTACACAAATGTTAGCGCAATTTCATTTAGTCTTCAGATGAAGTGTTCTGCTGTTTACAGCCAGCAGTACGGTCATCGTATGGAGTAGGCTAAACGTCACAGCTTCCGGCCAGCGACCGCAAGATTTCAGCGTGAATTCTTACAGCCGACTTTTTTTAGTTAAGCATTTATTTTTTTATTTTAAAAGTCACTGACCAGGCTCCCACTCCTACCTACTCTCTCTCTCTCTCTCTCTCTCTCATTCACTCACACACACACACACACACACATATACAAACACGCAGACAATGCAATCTCGTTATATAAAAGTTCAAGGACGTACCGTAAACGTTTCGATACATATCCACCTACACGTACATAGCCATGGAGAGAAATTCCAAGCCACTCAGCCTTTAAACAATTGAGTTTAAATACAAAATTTTAAACATTATTCTCTACATATATTTTAATTGTAAATAGGTGCAATTATATAATTACTGTACAAAAAACCTATAGTCTTTGGTGCGTTAATAACAAATTTGTTGTGATTAATAATATGCCCCCAAAAGATTCAAACAAAAGAAACATTACTGTACCAGTTTATTATTTTGATTGGTGGATTTAAAGGTTATAACTCGATCCGAAAATGAATATTGCGAAGCACTTGCGATTTGGTTACTACCGTACGTGTAGAGAGAGCATGTAGATGCTTATCTTGAATTTTGTATTTAAGTCAATCACGAAAGAATATTTAGGAGGCATTTTATTGGTTTTGTTTTTGTTTTGTTTTAAATTCAGATCGGCAGTGAAGGGAGAAAAAGAAATCTCGCTTAGCAAGGGCGACTTTCTTTGTCCCAGATGCTCAACGCATAATACTTTTTCAATGTTAATATTAATAGTCTTCACTTCACTTAGCTTATTTATTTCGAGGCCATAGTGTTCCTACTCAAATGTTCTGTAAACAACTTAGAAGTACAATCACACACGAATGTTTTACAATAAAACAACTTAGTAATACAATCACACACGAATGTTTTAAATTAAAATCAACTTAGAAGTACAATCACACACTAATGTTTTAAAATAAAACAACTTAGAAGTACAATCACACATGATTAGAAGAGGTGTACAACTGCACTTTTTGCATGGAACGGATTTCTTTTTCAATTACTTGTTTATGTACAATCTATAATGTAAACCTTAAGTTCATTGGCTCACTACATTATACCTTAGCGGCACAACAGTTCAATCGGGCGCGAATTTGTACTAGTCTTGGCTCTACAAGTGCATCAGGAAAGTTCTTTGTTTAAAACACAGGAGTAAATTGTCAGCAAAAATGTATTTATCAGTCGTTGTCTCTGGTTCTGAATTTTCTCACATTGCTCTTATCGCCCTTGATGCAAGCTGTGCTGGATCCGTAAAGAATGTGTCGAGTTATCTCCCCTAGGCTGGAGTTCTTGTGGTCTAGATGTCCTGGGTCGATGTACCTGTAAACAACAAGTATCATCAGAACTACAAACGACATTCGTCTCGAGTTTATTTCAAACGATCCCCAAAATAAAATGAAACAGCCTGTACAAATAAATAAATAAAGTATTGAAACAAAGGTTACAATGAATAATATAAAGTGCTGTACACTTCGCTTACCCTCTCCCCTCACACCACCGACCCCACAAGCCCCATTCTTTTCAAATTCCCCTTCTAATGAAATTGATTTAAATATTAAATTGCCCTTTATAATGTACTGTCTCCTAAATCAGCGAAAATTGAAAGGAAATTGTAAAAAAAATAAAAATAAAATAAACAATCTTCATTTAAAAAAAAAGTTTTAACAGAAGATTCAGTGGAGTACAATATTTGAAGTACCTTACTTGTGTTCAAACGTATGCTATTGAAAGAAATAGAATTTGAAATAAGTAAACAAACTCAAAACACTGAATACTTTTAACTTGCAAAGAATTCTACTACATCTTTCACGAGTTACTTTCAATATACTCGACACAGAACATGTAATTCTTTTAATTTCAGTTAATTTTATCTGGAGCCTCTACGAGAATCACAAATAGGACTGATAATGTTCACATAAGAAAATATGGCAGTGGTAATGTTCACATAAGAAAATATGGCAGTGGTAATGTTCACATAAGAAAATATGGCAGCAGTAATGTTCTCGTGAGAAAATATGGCAGCAGTAATGTTCTCATGAGAAAATATGGCAGTGGAAATGTTCCTATGAAAAGAAACATTATCCTATGACCGTTTGTGACAAGAGCTAATTGTAACTAATATGGTTGAGACAAACTCTATTTATAACTGGGACTGATTATGATAAGGGTTATTTATAACCTGGCTTGTTTATGATAACTCCTTTCTCTCATCCTGTTATGTACGTGTGTGTCATGGGAACCACGTTCACCAAGGGAGTGTGGGGGCTAGAGCGATATTGAATATTATTTGTTTAATTTAGGCCTAGGATGTATGTGATGCTGCCATCCATCGTCCGTAATTTGTATCCATTCTTGAGTGCGCATGCGTGTGACTGAGAAACAGGGTTAAGTTTCCAGTATAGCTAGGACTGTTGAAGCCAAAGTCTATTATTAACTATTAACTAAGACTGAGACAACTATTTATGGATTACTTGAAACAAGAGCTGTCTTATACTAGGGCTGTTTAATACAAGAACTATGTATAAATAGTACCATTTAAGACAAGAAATATTCATAACTAGGACTGTTTAAGACAGGTGCCTGTAATTTGAAAATATGGCGCTACTCACTTTTCACAGAAACTTACGATGCTGAGATCTGTTGTATATGCAAAATGCAAACAATTTCCTTTCACCAAGGCTGTGATCGAGAAATACAAGAAGATAAAATCATTTATATACTGTTCACCAACATAATTCGTACTCTGATAAGATTTTTCTTACTGCTTGTTAAACCGATAGTACAAGTGTACTCCGTGATTCATCCACCAGTCATATGTGCTCTGGTACAGTGACGTCATATTCTTAAAGTTTGGTCTGAAAAAGGTGTGGACGAGCTTGACCTGGTCCGGGTGTAGCAGAGCCAACCGGTATGGAATTTCGCCAGAATGGTGCATCCACAATGTGTCATCAAATGTTTTATATGCCTCATACCTGAAAGCGAAACATGACCCAGAGTGCAGCACACTGACAAAATCATATCACACTTAATGGCATACAAGTCTGTGGGCATGCAAGAGACATAACAGTCGGTGGGCATGCAAGAGACATAACAGTCGGTGGGCATGCAAGAGACATAACAGTCCATGGGCGTACAAGAGACAAACAGTCGGTGGGCGGTCAACTGACATAACAGTCGGTGGGTGTGCAAAAGTCATAAAAGTAAGAGGGCGTGCAAGAGACATAACAGTCCATGGGCGTACAAGAGACAAACAGTCGGTGGGCGGTCAACTGACATAACAGTCGGTGGGGGGTCAACTGACATAACAGTCGGTGGGCATGCAAGAGACATAACAGTCGGTGGGCGTACAAGAGACATAACAGTCGGTGGGTGTGCAAGAGACATAACAGTCGGTGTGTGTGCAAAAGTCAGAGGGCGTGCAAGAGATAAAATCGATGGGCGTGCAAAAGTAATAAAAGTCGGGGAGGGGGGGGGGGCATGCAAGAGAAACAAAAGAAGACAATAATAATGAAAAGCTGCCTCAACAAATTTTATTCATGTAATTATTTCTGATCTCGTTTACCATTCTAGGAAGAAAGCTGCTTCTGGTTGTCCCAGGAACATTGCGTTACAAATGCGGCTGTTGTTGAACTCAACACCCAGTGTGGCAGGATGTGATCGTAAATCGTCCAGAGAACGGACAACGAGCTGGTCCAAGTCGAGATAGACTCCACCGTATACTAAAATAAATAAATAATATTTTTAAAATGAGTTACAAATTCCGTCAGCACCGTCTTCGAAATGAGTAGCGAGCTATAGTGGACACGCTATGTTAATGATTATATACTCACACATACTCACACATTAGATAGATAGATAGATAGAAGCGGATGAAGGGAGAAGGTAAAATGAATGCAAGATGGACTGGTTGAAAGAATGGAAAAAAGCCGGTCGGATGGTTGGGTGGGTGGAAACAAGAAGGGGAGAGAGGAAGAGAGAGATAAAGAGGAAAAGAAACTAATTCAGTGTGAGAAAGACAGATAAAATAAGAACAAAAGAGAAACATAGAGATAAAAGGAGAATATAAGTCAGAGAGAGACAGAAAGACAACGAGAGAAAACGAGAATATAAATCAGAGAGAGTGAGAAAGAGGGTGGAGGAGACAAAGACAAAGCGAGAATATAAATAGAGGGAGAAAAGCGGACAGGAGAAACAAAGCGAGAATATAAATAGAGGGAGAAAGGCGGACAGGAAAGACAAAACTAAAACGTAGCAACAGGAATATGACTGTACTGTAAGGTAAAAACTAAATATAACGACATGTAATAATGATGCTATGCTAAGTAAGATCATGACAAGAATGATGTCGGGCCAGTAGTTACATGGGATGAGTTGAGTTATATCATAATATAATTAATTATTTATTACTGAGAGTTCATTTGTCTGGCATGTGCACACTGATATTATTTCTGTAGAATACTTAGTAGATAGTTAGCACTCATCTCTTCATATTAATGAGTGTAGCCCCATAAGTAGTTTGAAAATGTTCTAATCATCCCGAAAAGAGCAGATTAAAAACCCTATAGTCATAGTTGTACTATAGCAATTTAATCCCCACTATGAACTAATCTTTTACCATCAAAGGTTTTTAGATTTTGAATGACCTTCAACTGAGCTGCTTTGAGACATACTGAAAAGAATGGCATTTTAAAGTTGCTATAGTTACAGGCACCCCCCCCACTTTGAGATAATCCATTACTATCAAAAGTTTTTAGATTTTAATTACCTTTAACTGAGCTATCTGAATGTCATTTCTTTCTAATTATATGTTATAGAATTAATTTAATTTAATTAATTTAGAACCCCTCTGCACACACACACAAACAAACACATATTTATTATTTGTTGTTTGGTTCGAAAAAACTTGTTTCAGTTGATTTGGTCTTTTTTCAATCGGGCGGAGGATAAAAGTGGCACTAGAGGTGATGAATCTGTGGCTGTTGGCAATCCACTTTTCTATAACCAGTCCAGACTGCAGTCCACTATGCTCTCCATACCAGACGCAATCCAGTTTTCCCCACCAGTCCAGACTGCAATCCACTTTGACCACCATACCAGATGCAACCCACATTGCCCATCATACTACACTGCAATCCATTTTGCCACCATACCAGACGTAATCTACTTTGCCCACCATACCAAATGCAACCCACATTGCTCACCATACCAGATGTAATCTTCTTTGCTCACCATACCAGATGCAACCCACTTTGCACACAATACCAGACATAGTATATTTTGCCCACCACAAGAGACACAAATCTGTTTGTTACACAATTATTTCTTTCAAAGAGTCATTTCTTCATAAACTTGATTTACCAATCATAGCCTGCAGCCTCACGATGTCCGCACGGTGTTGGATAGTTTCGATCCTGTGACCAAAGATGGTGGTAGGCTGTTCGCGTTGAACGTGTATTACACGGGGAAACAACTGCAGCAGGATTGCCCAGTACGGTCCATAAGGAAGGTAATCACCGTGAAACAGTACCAAACAGGGCTGAATAAACCTCACGGCGCTAATAACGCTTAGAAACATATAGAAATGCATTTTCTGCCGGAAGCCTAGTGTGACGTAATGAACCAGCCTTGGCACGGGTAAGTCGTCGCCATGACAATGCTCGCGCACCACGCGCTTCAAGCACGTGTCGAAGAAGGAGACACGAAAAGGTAGCGAACTATGGTCAACCTTTTCGTAGCTGACGGTGGAGGAGGTCTTGTTGCAAGCGAGAACTGCGCGTAGCCTTGTCCGGCAAGGAATGTTCACACCGCTCCATTCGCAGTGGAAAAAGCTGACGTCAGGAGTGAGAAGGGGAGGTAATGGGGAACAGAAACCTTTCACTGAAGAAATCTTTACTGACGTTTCCCAGTTGTGTTCAATGGGAAACTGATCGGTTTTAGCTATTCTGTGTAGGGACGGTGTTACTGGCCCATGTGTTGATCTAAACCCTTCTCGCGAAAGAGGATTTCTATCGTTGACAAATTCTGCAATTGAAAGAAAAAAAAAGACAGTAAGTAAAGACACATAATTTTTATTGCAATGCGAAGAAAGCAGGGTGTTATAATAGTATAATTTAATCGAGTCAACATGTTCGTGTCGCATGTGTTAATATTGATCTCGGGTTTTGTTGTTTTATTTTAAAAATTACTGCCATCAAATATGCATAGGCATTTAGAAAAACATAATGTTGCATACCTAGTTTTGGTAATTAAAATATTCTTTATCATCTATTGTTATGCATTCCAAGTTCTTTCTCTTTTCAGATAAATATGAATGTGTTATATTATACTGGTCTATTACTCCAAATGCAGGATCTATAATGTACAGAATGTTGCTAACACACACAAACACGAGAGAGAGAGAGAGAGAGAGAGAGAGAGAGAGAGAGAGAGAGAGAGAGAGAGAGAGAGAGATGTGCAAAACTTCCTACACGATTACAGATAAACACGTACAACTATATTTATGTTTAATATCAAATGCACAAACTGCAAAATATGCACTGACACAAATATAAGTGTCAATTAACAAAATTATCAGTTACAGTTTATACAAGTTATTGAGAAACTTTACTCTTATCCATAATAATTAATTTTAAAAATAAAACAATGCATCTTTACTTTTTGGTAATGAATACGGGAAATATTTATTCACTGTCCTGATCGCACTTTGTCAGTCAGAAGGCAGAAAACTGTACGAGAAATTACTATTGATAATTTGTACCTGTTGCACTTTCCTCTTCCAGCGTATTTGTCAAGAGGGAGTCACTTTTATTGTTGGTATAAATTACGTATTTAGAATATCTGCTGACGTCACAATAAGCGAAGAGTAGACAACCCAGACCTGTCGACAGTGTCAGCATAATCAGGGTAGTCCAATGGCGTGGCTTTCGTCCAAAGCGCGCCATGTAGGAACTTCCGGTTTGTGCTTGTGCGTTGAAGCTGCACACATATTCACTTCCCACCAAAATTTACCAAAGTGACCTTTTGTTATTAGTGAGGGGAGACAACCAGATGTTGAGTATCTGGATTAGATAGTACTGGAGTTATCCTCTCTCGATTCTACTTTCAAGTAGCCTAAATTTGCAAGACTCAACAAACTGAGTCAAGCTCTGTTGGTTTTAGAATACGAGTGTTTTTGAGAATGCAAATAATTAAAAGTATAACTTTAGTATTAATGTTTGCCCCCTTTCACTTCTCTTCATATTATCACTCAACTGTCACTAACATTAATATTCCAGTCTTAAAAATTATTTTAAAAAATATCTTTCTAATCTTTCATATTTTCAGTTAACCGAATTGCTAAAGCAAATTCTACATTTGTCGTATGGAAGGTTCAATCAGGTGACTTAATCAATTTCAAAAAATATTTACTTATCTCAGGTCTAGGTTCGACAATCCATTATTTCTATGAAAGAAAACTGTAAACTATGAAGAAATAGAAGGAGAACATCTAATACGAATAGATACCAACCCGAGACAATCATTCGTAGGCTTAAAATATTTATTGAACGTTTGCCGTTTCGCTTTGAACATTGCCTGCACTTTATGATACTGAACATTGCCCGTACTTTATGATACTGAACATTGCCCGTACTTTATGATACTGAACATTGCCGTACTTTATTTTACTGACATTATCCGTACTTTAACGTATTGAACATTGCTCGTACTTTAACGTATTGAACATTGCCCGTACTTTATGATACTGAACATTGCCCGCACTTTATGATACTGAACATTGCCCGTACTTTATGATACTGAACATTGCCCGTACTTTATGATACTGAACATTGCCCGTACTTTATGATACTGAACATTGCCCGTACTTTATGATACTGAACATTGCCCGTACTTTATGATACTGAACATTGCCCGCACTTTAACGTATTGAACTTTGCCCGTACTTTAACGTATTGAACAATGCCCGTACTTTAACGTAGTGAACTTTGAGCGTACTTTAACGTATTGAACAGTGCATATACTTTAAGACATTTACCACTGTCTGTACTTTATATAGCCTGCTTTATCGTATTTAATGTAGCCTGCATTGCATTGTATTTAACACTGCACTTTGTCGCATTCTGTATGCATGCAACAAGTAAGAAACAAATGGCAACACACACTTTCTTCTTATCACATATTACGATCCAGTAATCCAAAGACAATTAATCGCACTCTGAAAAGTGGGTCACTTCTTCATAAGATAATCCAATGACAATTAATCGCACTCTGAAAAGTGGGTCACTTCTTCATAAGATAATCCAATGACAATTAAACACACTCTGAAAAGTGGGTCACTTCTTCATAAGAAAAAAGTTCTAAAATGCATGCAGGATGCTCTAGACATCATTTTGAGCTCAACAGTTGCATCCCAGGGTGCAACATGCTTTAATGAAATTCACACAGAACTTTTTTTTTTAACACCATCGTACATATCAAATGTTACAGAAATTAAGTGCAGGCAGTGTGACAAGGTTTTTGGTGGTTGGGTGGGGTGGGGCGTGTCAAGAAGAAGAGCCTGAAATAAAATGCTGCGACGAATTAACTATTAAAAATTTTTTTAATTTTTTAATAGTTAATAACATTACTTTGCAAACGCTGGCGTTCACGACATGAAGAGAAATTAAACACCGTCTTCTAACGAATAAAATTGGCAAAACGCATAAAATGATAGGACGCCTACCTTCGTGTCAAAAGTGGAACCCTAATGCACTAAGTACGGTACTAATGCCTTTTGCCGTGATTGCTAACAATTCTACAAGAAGTTCTCCAAGACATTGGGGTACCTACTACTCCTGCAAGAACTAGTTCGTCTTAAACACGAAACACATACTGAACAGGTGACGTGACGTCGAATTATCGAATGGAGAAACATAATGCAACCAAAACAATAATCGATATGCATTATCTCTGTATGCGTCACTGTTAAATCGTAATTACATTGTATTCGTGTAGGCTATAGAGAGGTGGGCTGTCATGGAGAGCAAAAAGACAATCGATGAGGAGACGTTATTAACAGAAGATTAATAACGGTGACTTTGGGATTAGTAAACAGAATGCCTGTGTGTGTGTGTGTGTGTGTGTGTGTGTGTGTGTGTGTGTGTGTGTGTGTGTGTGTTTGTGTGTGTGATTGTGTGCGTGTGTGTGAACGTGAGTGCATCATGTGCGTGTGCTTTTGTGTGGGTCAATATTTATAGTGTTTATATTTAAGTGAAGCAAATAATGTCTTTATTATTATTATTAATTTGCTCTTTGTTTATTTGATTTTGGTTGAATTATGATTCCAGTGTCTAGTTTAGTTAAAGAACCAGACAACAACACATATTCAGACACGCTCACTTAAACGTCTTCACATACACACACACATACACGCACACATGTATAAATGCATAACACACAAATACGTGCCCATGAACTCACGTACACAGAACCAAATGCCTGTTTATATATAATTGCATGAAACTGTAACCATGCACGCATTGTTGGGACCACATACACATACACATCTGTAAATTAATATTTATTCAGGTGTCACTCAATACATCCCTGTCTTCTCTGTTAAAGCATGATTCATATATTATTAATTGTGATTATACCAGCAGCAAGAAATTACATGTAATAATATACTTCCAAAAAATACAAGAACCATAAATATAAGGAAACGACTAATATCTAGACATTTAGTATCTTTATGGAACCCCCAATCCCATACACATACACTACACACTATATGTATGTGTGTGCATGTAAATGTATGTATGTACTTATGTACAAATATACACATATAGGTGCAGTAAACATATATTTATGCTGCATTATATTAATAAATGTCTATTTTTCTTTTCATGATAGGTTATCCTTTCATGTTAACTCACCATGAATATATATATATTAATAAAGACAACATGTTATAAAATTACACTGAAAGAGAAAGATGTATTTGCAAATAAATGATAATGTGTGTGTGTGTGTGTGTGTGTGTGTGTGTGTGTGTGTGTGTGTGTGTGTGTGTGTGTGTGTGTGTGTGTGTGAGTGTGTGTGTGTGTGTGTGTGTGAGTGAGAGAGAGAGAGAGAGAGCAGAGTCAGGCATTCCCATTAGCCACCAGAATGACGTGGGAGTGAGAGAGAGAGAGAGAGAGAGAGAGAGAGAGAGCAGAGTCAATTAGACAATCCCATTAGCCACCAGACTGACGTGGGAGTGAGAGAGAGAGAGAGAGAGAGCAGAGTCAATTAGGCAATCCCATTAGCCACCAGAATGACGTGGGAGTGAGAGAGAGAGAGAGCAGAGTCAATTAGGCAATCCCATTAGCCACCAGAATGACGTGGGAGTGAGAGAGAGAGAGAGCAGAGTCAATTAGGCAATCCCATTAGCCACCAGAATGACGTGGGAGTGAGGGAGAGAGAGAGAGAGAGAGAGAGAGAGAGAGCAGAGTCAATTAGGCAATCCCATTAGCCACCAGAATGACGTGGGAGTGAGGGAGAGAGAGAGAGAGCAGAGTCAATTAGACAATCCCATTAGCCACCAGAATGACGTGGGAGTGAGAGAGAGAGAGAGAGAGCAGAGTCAATTAGACAATCCCATTAGCCACCAGAATGACGTGGGAGTGAGAGAGAGAGAGAGAGCAGAGTCAATTAGGCATTCCCATTAGCCACCAGAATGACGTGGGAGTGAGGGAGAGAGAGAGAGAGAGAGAGAGAGCAGAGTCAATTAGACAATCCCATTAGCCACCAGAATGACGTGGGAGTGAGAGAGAGAGAGAGAGAGAGAGAGAGCAGAGTCAATTAGACAATCCCATTAGCCACCAGAATGACGTGGGAGTGAGAGAGAGAGAGAGAGAGAGAGAGAGAGAGAGAGCAGAGTCAATTAGACAATCCCATTAGCCACCAGACTGACGTGTGCGAAACATGATTACCCAAGCAGACACAGACTTCTGATTGTATTTATAATCGACGATTTGTGTGGTGTGCGTGGAACAGATGCCGAGCCGTCATTCCGACGACACACTTCAATAATATTTACGCATCAACTGTTTCAGTACATGTTTAAGTATTTTGTTTATCTCCCCTCACATTTAAATATTGCGTGTTAATTTTTCCTCTGTAATACATCACAGAGAATATATCGACAGTTTTATACAATTTCAATTATATTTATTTCTCAATATGTTTTAAAAGCGTGTGGTAAGATAATAGAACGTTGCGTGTGTCTGT
Source organism: Sinotaia quadrata (assembly GCA_028829895.1). NCBI lineage: Eukaryota > Metazoa > Mollusca > Gastropoda > Architaenioglossa > Viviparidae > Sinotaia > Sinotaia quadrata. Next base: position 22,458,437 of record CM054178.1, read on the forward strand.
GTGCGTACGTGTGCATGCGTATGTTTGTGTGCGTACGTGTGCATGCGTATGTCTGTGTGCGTACGTGTGCATGCGTGTGTCTGTGTGCGTACGTGTGCATGTGTGTGTTTGTGTGCGTACGTATGCATGCGTGTGTCTGTGTGCGTACCTATGCATGCGTGTGTTCGGGTCAAAACAATTCATCAAGGATAGAAGAACGAGCAAACAGTTAATGTGAGTACACTTACTAACCATTACCTAAACTGCAACTTTGAACTCTTGAGACAATCGTGATTAGTGATTAGGCATTAAAAACGTTTGAATGGCTACGTGCTTATGTGTGCATATGTGCGTACGTAACAGTGTTTGTATGATTATGCATATAGGTATGTTGTAGGTGTGCGCCTGGCCCGCAACCCTCAAAAGAAATAGGTCAAAGTGCATTTAACAAACATCGAGAACTTGTCATAATAATAATATAGGATATCTTGATCCTGAAAAACATTGCACATTTTTTTCGGCTCATGCAGCGAGCGCTGATTCGAAGGCGGGGATTTTTCTGCCACCCTGAGTTAAGCAGGACACGGGTACCAGAGGATGGTCCGTCTTCATCAAGTATTTCTGCAGATCAAAGGGAAAGAGTGGACACAGATGAGATAGATTTGGATTAAATCCATACTTGGCGTAATCCATAATTAGCACAATTAATTACTGCATACAGCTTGCTTTCACAGACATCCATTTGAAGACGTTGAAGAAGTGGCGTGTATGTTGCTGCTGACTATCATATTAGGTGCATACTTACCCACGGTCAGGGGAAAAAAGTGTATTTGTACCTACGGTCAGGAAAAAGTGATTTGTAGCCACAGCAAGGAAAAAGTGCATTTATAGCCACGGTCAGGAAAAAATTGCTTGTGTGTAATGAAGAATGAATGTGAAGGAAAAGTGACACTGACACATATATGGACATAAAAATGAAGAGTGGTTGTGAAAGAACACTGACACATATATGAACATAAAAGTGAAGAGTGAATGTGAAGGAACACTGACACATATATGAACATAAAAGTGAAGAGTGAGTGTGAAGGAACACTGACACATATATGGACATAAAAGTGAAGAGTGAGTGTGAAGGAACACTGACACATATATGGACATAAAAGTGAAGAGTGTGTGAAGGATCAGTGATATATGGTGTAGCGGAGTAAATTTGCCTTTCACTATTTCTAAACTTAATTTTTATATAAATTGTTAAATGTCAAAGTGACCCGACCTTGGGCACTAATTATGGTGACGTTTTTGTAAGTGCCAAGAGTTGGAGTAAACAACTCAGGTGGAGAATATACTAGAATTTGTAGATGCAATCCAAACCAGTTCCAACTAGATGAGTAGATGCTTTGACTAATAGTCTCATACTTGCTCATAACAATTTCATCCAATGGGGTGGACAGAAAGTTACTTTATTGAAGAAGTATTCTATTCTAATCACTTTGATTTTGACATAACTAAAGTCATAAAGGCGAACATTAGCTTATGGTAAGTTAACTGAATGATAAGGAAAGAATGGACTTAGAAATATTTTGCTTTATTATTGATCTATGATTTGAATTGGAGAATACTTTATGTAATTGAACCATTATTTCTATGTTCACTAAATTGATTACGTTGTGCATTATATTGTGAAGTTTGATTGATGCTATATTTCTTATGCTGTGTGTTATCGGGCTAACAAAATTGTTGCAGGATTTTAAGTTGAGAATGTTTGTAAGAGAGAAAAGAGTTTAGAGATTAAATTGGCCTGAAATTTAATGCTGCCGTAAATTGACTTTTGCAGAGAAGAGCGAACCTTCTTTCTTTGATACTTAGATTCGTTTCAGATCACAGTGATTCCTGTACTTTACCAGATCACATTGGTGTGTGAATCCAGTGTTGTCATTGAACTTATCAGTAAACATGTTGCTGTAAACGTTGATCCCTGTGAATTCTGTTTGAGAGCCAATACAGCGAAAAGTGAAGCTTTAGATTAGTCTCGAGAATTCACGAATATTATTTGAATATTCCTCGTGGTGTGTGGACTAGCACACAAATATCGTAGAACACTCCACGTGACGAGCTTTTGATAGTTCATGCGAGTATGCACTTAAGTACTACGTAGCAAAGAATACTTATTTGAGAACTTACAACACACACTTAGCACACCTCTGCGAGAATACACTTAAGTATTTAATAGCAAAGTATACCGATTTGAGGAGAAATTTCAAAGCTTGCATACTAAACACTCTCTCACACACAAGCACGTACAACACTTTGTGTACACACGCGCCAGCATGCATTCATAGATTTGCTTCCTGCACAGTCAAACTGGTTAGCGATTGGTCCGCTGTCAGTCACAGTCTAACTGATTAGCGATTGGTCAGCTGTCAGTCACAGTCTAACTGATTAGCGATTGGTCAGCTGTCAGTCAGTCAAACTGATTAGCGATTGGTCAGCTGTCAGTCACAGTCTAACTGATTAGCAATTGGTCAGCTGTCAGTCACAGTCTAACTGATTAGCGATTGGTCAGCTGTCAGTCACAGTCTCTGATTAGCGATTGGTCAGCTGTCAGTCACATTCTAACTGATTAGCGATTGGTCAGTTGTCAGGCACAGACTTACATGTGCATAACCCAGGGCGTTCTTTCTCTCTGCTGACGAAGTCTGGCTGCCGATCCAAACAAACACCTCGGACTTGGTATCCAGTATGAACACGTCCTATAGAAAAACAGTGTGACTTTGCTGTGTGTGAATACACTATGAATACATATTATAAACACTGAGCATATTGCCTGTCCAGTAGAAACATCCTATTTTGAGTTTGCTACATGTTAACACACCTCATGAAAATTCAACACTTAAAAGCAGTATGTACATAGGAAATAAAATAAGAAAATCAAGCAAATAACATTAGACACTACTACATGATACAGAACAAGCATCATAGAGTAGACATAGTCTCTCACCAAGCTCCCCAACATCCCTCATAACACGTCCCCACCCCCAATCCCCAGCGTGAAATCGACCTAGGCCGGAAGCGCTCCCCATAAATTAAGCTTTCTTGAGACTTATAAACAACGCCCACCTTGCTGTCGAAGTCGTCAATGGATACGTCCCCTTTTCGCTCCAGCGAGAACAGCAATTCGCCGGAAGCGTCAGACAAGCGGAATAACTCCTTGGTACGGTCGGCCGCCTGGAAAAGTTCTTCAGTCTCGTTCTGTTTGTTCAAGTAGCTGATGAACTCGCGCTATAAAAAATAACAACCCCCCCCCCACCCAAAGTAAAGTTCTCTTGTTCAGTGATTTTGGAAGTTAAAGACGTTATTGTATTGTCTAAAGTCAGGTTGTTTGGAAAACTAAACACGCTATTGTGTTGTCTAATTCAGGTTGTTGGGATGTTAAAAATGGCCATCGTGTTTTCAATTTCAAATTGTTGGGAAAGTTAAAGACTCCATTGTGTTGTCTAATTTAGGTTGCTGGGAAGTTAAACACTTCATTTTGTTTTTCTCACAAACCATTGTCGTGAAATATATTGTGTCAAAAGCAACCGCCCCTAATTCCAATTGTTGGGGAAGTTAAACATTCTTCTTTGTGTTTCTTTCACAACCATTTTCGTGACGTATCTTTAATTGTCATAAGTAACAACGCACTAAAAGTTACCGAAATAGAAACCACAATTAATTCAGACCGAAATATATTGTCATAAGTAATAACGTACAAAATGATAACCGAAACCGAAAAAAACAATTAATATTGTAAGATGTCACTTTTAGTGTTACATTTTTCAGTTATGCAACGTTAATGTAGAATTTCGTTTAAAATATTTATCTAACACATCCTTTGCCTATTCATTCTTAAACCCTTAAGTCAATTAAAAGAAATATTTATCTAACACATCTTTGCCTATTCATTCTTAACCCCTTAAGTCAATTAAAAGGTTATTTTCTGTCAAAATCAACTTATGAAATCGTTTCAAGATATTATCAGTCTTTAGTAGGTTAGCCTACACACGACTTAATAAATATTCAGTGTAATCTTGACTTTGTAAAATATAAATACAACGCCAACCTGCACAGGAGCATTATAAATTTAACAATTGCCAGACCACACTTCATACTTGTGCTTTATAAATCCATACACCAGCCCACACTTGGCTTTATAAATACATCCAACGTCAGCCCACACTTGGCTTTACAAATACATACAACACCAGTCCACACTTCACTTTACAAATACATAGAATGTCAGCCCACACTTGGCTTTACAAATACAAAGAACGTCAGCCCACACGTGAATTTACAAATACACGCAACACCAGCACACACGTGATTTTACAAATACATAGAACGTCAGCCCACACTTGGCTTTACAAATACATACAACACCAGTCCATACTTCGCCTTACAAATACAGAGAACGTCAGCCCACACTTGGCTTTACAAATACATACAACACCAGTCCACACTTCGCTTTATAAATACATAGAACTCAAGCCCACACGTGATTTTACAAATACACGCAACACCAGTCCATACTTGACTTTAGAAATACACATAACTGAAGCACACGAGACAGCCGTTCGTAGTGTACGTACATCGCCCATGCCCTCATCAACCGTGCCTGTCTGTGGTTTGCCGCCCCGTTCATTTATGATTCCACGGATGTACTGCAGTGCCTGAACCACAAAAGTATAATTAGAAACGGGAATTTCCGAAAGAGAAACTAATCTGAAGTTAACACAAAGAAAATAATATCTTCATGGACTGTACGAAATATTAATCACCAATATTATTCAGATAACGTTCAGATAATGTTCCTTTGCACCACCCGTTACACATCACAAAGTATCGTGTTAAAAAAAATTGCTAGACAATATGCACTACTCATTACCACCCGTAATTAGTAAGGATTATACACCTATCCATTACCAATTCCTTCGCTTACATGTAGCTATGAACAAAATGTTTTACCTTAGAGACGATTAGGATACGATTTCATTTTTAGAGAATTAATTGTAACTAGCAGTAATAGTCTGTAACTTTAACGGTGCAGGACCTTTTAGCATAACTTAATGTACCTAAGCGGACGTTACTAGACGGACAGGCTTTAGGTTCGTTATCAAAATTTACTGCTACAAAACTTAGTTTTGCGGAACTTATTGGAAATTTATTGGAAAAAATAAATAAGAAAAAAATCATCAAAGATTGTGTATAGAGTAAGAATATAAAGTTAGTAGAAATAACACATTGTATTAAGAGATTTCTAAAAAATTCAGTGGTACATAATAGAATTTGTGGACTTCATCAAACAAAACAGTTTCATAAGCTATGGGGCTACTCAATTCCTAAAAGAATGCAAAATACCCACCCGGAACCGCTCGTCTTTGTTACTGCCTTTTCCATTCCACTGAATAAGTCGGAGGCCAAGGTCAAGGATGTAGACGTCATTGGAGTCCACACATGATCTGGACCGAGGTACCTGTCAACAAGTCCAAACTTAGTCTGTGCCATAATTGCCCACAGTCAGTCACATAAGTTCATACTTAGTCTGCGCCATATTTTCCTACTTTCAATCACACAAGTTCACACTTAGTCTGTGTGCTACATATGCCGACAGTCAGTCACAAAAGTCCACACTTAGTCTGTGCTATGTATGCCTACAGTCTAGTCTGTGCTATGTATGCCTACAGTCAGTCAGACAAGTTCACACTCAGTCTGTGCTATGTATGCATAGTCACTCACAAAAGCCAGCACTTAGTCTGTGTCTCACTAGCCCATACTAATTTGACCCACAGCCCCGACATAAGCCCACACTTCGTGTCACTCAGTTGACACAAAATCCCACAATGCGATACAGTTTGTACGATGTGTCTTTTACATTTATAAACAAAATGTTGTTTATGGCTGTAGTTGTTGATGGTTGGCTAGGTGGGAGGATGGGTGGCTTGCTTGGTGGTTAACTGGGTGGATAAGGGGTCAGTTGACTTTTTATTGTTGCTGTTGGTTCTTTATTGCTGATGCAAATATCACTACTACAAAAATATGAATAATTTGTTGTAGTATAGCATTCGATATATGTTTGTGTGCTGACGTGTGAGTGTATAAGGAAGCAATTTTGTGTGTAAATAGATACATGATTGTGTGTATGTCAGTGTGAGAGCGTGCAAGTATGTGAGTGTGGATATGCGGTGTGTGCTAGAGAGTGTATTTGCATAAGCGCGAATGTGTTTCCAGAAACATATATTTAAAGAAGCCAAACCCTTTACTTGTATCACACTTTTCTGCAAACTTACTTCCGTGACCTTAACACCGCGTTTATCGCCATGGAAGTGAAGGAGGCGTGGCTTGTAGGCTTCTGGCTTAACTCTTCGGAAACCACTCTCGGCACCACCTTCCAGAATTCTGTAGACAAGAGGCTACTTGTAGTTAGACACTGGAGGCAAACAAAGCGAAGAGAAATAGCAGTGTGTCCAGCAATACCCATAGATAATGTCCCAAACTGTTTTGGCAGGCTAAAGCTATAGCGATGTATTACTGTTCCACAAGGCACGTTATTTTATTCTCATTATATATACATGTCTGCTTTGGAAGATTGTCTTTGGATGCTTGTGGATGCTCTTTGACGTCTGTCTAAAGCAATCATGTCAATCTCAGATAATGATTGAGTACGGCTCTCTACAATGCTTTGCACAAGGCTGAGCTGTTTAGTGTACAGGTACAACTCTCCCCCCCCCCGCCCCCAGTTGATCTGGAGAAAAAGTATCTGTGCTTGCATTAGGAATCGTGCATGCTCGGAAAATCGTCATTTATTGGTCCAGAGAAAAATCGATATTAAAATATGCTGCTTTTCTAAGGAAAAATTCGTAAATCGGTAGCTCGCATATCAACGTGTATGTGTGTGTGTGTGTGTGTGTGTGTGTGTGTGTATGTGAGTGAATGTTATACATCATTACACTGGATGCTGAAAACACATTTAGCTTTTTTTTAATATTTACAAAAGTAAACACACGATATATAAATACACACCTATGTAAAGAAAAAAACAATACATGAATTTCTGAAGTTATAAATTTTAATTTAACACTGCTTTTGATTTTATGTATTCCAACCTTAAGACAACGTCGAACAGCAAACTGTAAATCTAATATTGCTGTCGAATCCATGTATTTCAAACAAACAACAATTAACAGTTTCATCACATCTGTTCCCCGTCCGGCTAAACTTTACTATTCTTAACATTACTAGTTTTCCCGTCGTTGCTATTTTAATTCATGGAAACGATCTTCGCGGGAGTCTGTTTATACAGGTACAATGCAGTTACCGTCGCTGTTGTTCCTGGATAAAAGGTCACGGTCACATAATTTATGGCAAGGTCAGCACCTTATCTAGTTTCCTTCCTCCTCCTCTCCCAATATAATAATTTCAATTCTTCAACAAATATATCTTACAAATGTTTTATTCAGGTCCAAGAAGCTAGTACAAGAAATTATAATTGCCGTAAAATAACAATAACACAGATAGAGACAGACAAAGAGAGACAGGAAAATGGACAAAGAGAGAGAGAAAGGGACAGATAATGAAAAAGGATGTAGGATTATAAATAGGCTACTCACGTGATGACAGGAAAGTAGGAACAGAAAAGGTCAGATTCATGACCTTGAACTTCACGGTGTTGGATGGGAACATCGCTAAGGTAAGTGTCCAGTTCGACTGTCTTGTAGGCTGCAGTCCCGTATTCATCCTGAAAAGTGACAACAGATACTCAAGACTACGTCCCGTACTCATCCTGCAAAGTGACAACACTACAACCCGTACTCATCCTGCAAAGTGACAACACTACATCCCGTATTCATCTTGCAAAGTGACAACACTACACCCCGTACACATCCTGCAAAGTGACAACACTACAACCCGTACTCATCCTGCAAAGTGATAACACTACGTCCCGTACTCATCCTGCAAAGTGACAACACTACGTCCCGTACTCATCCTGCAAAGTGACAACAGGCACTCAAGACAAGTCATTTTGGAGATAATGAGTGGCAATGTGAAATCCTTCTTGACAGTGCCACCTACTGACAATGCATTAGAAATCTAATCCATCGCAGCTGGGTTAATAATTAGTATTTGGTGTATTTATAACCAACTTCTTATTTTGAACTCTACAACGAAATGTCATAGACATTATAGCACATTTCAGCCATCTTCAGATGTCTATTGCATTTTTATTTCTATTTACTCCTTCTCGTTTGTTTGCCACTTGACGTTTTGACTGACTTGGCAGTGACGTCATAACCGAGTATTCTTAATGTCCTCTCCATCGATATTGTCGCAAACATACAACTTTCAAGAGAATGTTAAGTGACCAATACCATGACGTCACAATAAATAGTTACAACCTAAAAATATACTTCATCGTATAGCACACTCAAACCCGCATGCAGCGCATACAAGTCACGTGCGTAATCAGCTTGCAAACTGCCAGGACTCTCACCTGGGTGCTGAATTTACCAATCCAAAAGTGAATATCATACAGCAGCTGCTCGTTGTCTGGTTCTGTATATGTCTGGAATCAAAGAAATTATCATTGTGTGTAGACAAATTCAGTGTGATAAAGGAAACATACTTTGTCCACTTGAATAAACGACTAACACTGTGTTTCGCTAGCGAGCAGGCTGTCATCAAGAGACGTAAAATACGTTTTGATTTTAAAAACACGTGGTTTTGTATTTTATAATGCTTTTTGACATATCAAGACCCCCTACATTCGTGTTGAATGTTATTCATTTTGATATTGCAAAATATCTTGGATATGTATTTACGGGGTGTATTGTGATGTTACCAGGCGTCATGAATATGTATTTTATGCAATTCATTTTGATATCACAAGACATCCTGCATTATATTGCATATTATGCATTTTGATATCAAAAGACATCCTACATGTATTATATGTTCTACCCGCGTTACATCTGTTTATTATTTTGTTGTTTAATTCTTTTGTTTGCATTCTATTTTGTTCCGTGTTAGTTTTTTTTAATAAAATGTTTGTTCTGTTAGTACTTTATACATAAACCAACTTTACAATAGAGTTCTTTTCTGATGCTATGATATATGTAGTAGACTGTAGTGTTTACATTAATCTAGTGACTTAACTATTAGTTAATTAAAACACTTTGGTGGACCTCGTCCCCCCCCACCCCCGAGCACAATAAAGGAGTAGACTTTTACACTACAGAATGAGAACACTATAAAGGAGTAGACTTTTACACTACAAATGAGAACACTATAAAGGAGTAGACTTTTACACTACAGAATGAGAACACTATAAAGGAGTAGACTTTTACACTACAGAATGAGAACACTATAAAGGAGTAGACTTTTACACTACAAATGAGAACACTATAAAGGAGTAGACTTTTACACTACAGAATGAGAACACTATAAAGGAGTAGACTTTTACACTACACAATGAGAACACTACTGATACGTTTGCCTTACGTTCAGTACAATGTACGAGTCCCCATTAAAGAACTTCCCGTAGTCTTCAACTGGCCATTCTGAGACCTTGAATTTTACAATGCGCCAAATCTGAAGGCCAGGCTTTTGGCCCGCATTTTTCCAGGCTGGCTCAATCCCAGAAGAGTCCTCTGAAAGAAACAAAAAAATTGGTAAAAGTTGACGAGGCTATCTGAGCACAAATCTTGACAGATTTTAAATACTGCAATCTCTTTATTGAGAACATTTACATGTCTGCGTTCAATCTCCGTGATCCGTGTATGTGCATGCTCTATATCTCATAGGCTACTAACAAACTGCTATCTATCTATCTATCTATCTATCTATCTATCTATCTATCTATCTATCTATCTATCTATCTATCTATCTATCTATCTATCTATCTATCTATCTATCTATCTATCTATCTATCTATCTATCTATCTATCTATCTGTCTATCTATCTATCTATCTATGTATCTATCTATCTATCTATCTATCTGTCTATCTATCTATCTATCTATGTATCTATCTATCTATCTATCTGTCTGTCTGTCTATCTATCTATCTATCTATCTATTTGTCTGTCTGTCTACCTATCCAGTTATATATCGATTTAGCCATAGCCACATATACAGTGATGTTCATAATAGATAAAGTGGGACAGAAACATGAAACAGGTGAGCGACAGATGGCTTCTAATAATATGGCATAAACACTGTCCTATATTTTGTACATTCAAGCTTTAAATGCGTACTCAACGAAACTCACACTAATAAGATTGTATTTTATTTCATGATGATGATGATGATTGCGGTGCTGGTTGATGTTCGTGTTGATAATGGTAATGATTGGGACGAAGATGATATAATAAAACGTGAAGTCGTTATAATGTTCAATTTTGAAATTGCCAGCAAAACGAATTTTCAAAACACGAACTTTCACACTAATTCATTCGCAGCAGATGAATTTTCTGCTGACCTGCTATTGCTTTACCACTTCGTGTACTTAGGTCAAAGGTCACTATTTCGACCATACTCTTACTGTAGATTATTACCCTGTCAATAGGCGTATTAAGAATCCTGCAGAGATGTCAGTATTCTTATAATATGTTATTACTGTGCCAGAAGGCCTATCGGCAGCTCCTGATCTATCAACAGGCCGATCATTGTTACTGAATTTTAATCTCTTTCTAGGCATTTTCTCCAGGTGGGAAACGAAATGAAAGCAAGCAATAAGGCAGACATCTTGTGTAGCATGGAGCAGTGTGCGTACAGTATCCGACGAAACTGTTAAAATTGTACCCACTTTTAATATTGCGTTCAACATCAGAGCCGAACAGCTCTAGGTTCGAATCCTTCCAGTTGTACTCCTTGGCTTTAACGAGACCTGGAATACAGAAATAAAAAACCAAGCACTCAGCTCTGAACATAAGTTTACCTATGAACATTACCGATGTTCGCACATGCGCACTTGAGGTTTGATATTGAAAATTATGTATAAATAAATACTTATCTTCAAAACTATTTTGTACGGCATCTTGGCAGTGTGTACACTATTAATAAATCGATATTTCCAGGTAAAGGACACTCTCTAAAAGTTATAATGATAACAAAAACAATGAGCTAAGGGTGATTGCAAGAAAACTGTGGAGGAGAAGGGGATAGAGGAGGCGGGGGTGTGGTGGTGGTGGCGATTATGGTGGTGGTGGTGAGAATGACAACAACGACTGTGATGATAGGACTTGCTACTGTAATTCCAATGACAAGAATGGAGAATTGGCTGGCAGGCGTATTACAAGAATTGGCAAAGGTAAAGAATAAAGAAGTAAGACATTAGCATACAATTGCCTCACGCACGCGACAAACTTTGACCTTACACGGTTCGGTGGCCATTACATGCGGGTGTCCAAATAGCCCCCCTGGGGAGTCAGCAAACTTGGGCGTGGACTGTAAGCAAAATCGAAATCAATCAAAGCCTGGCTAACTGGTCGTGGTCTGTGCAATCAAGAACCCAACATATGACACAGATAATAATCCCACATACTCAAACTCTCATATACAAACAATCTCACACATATATACACACATATAGTTATATGCTAACCATATATCCTAATTACGAATATATATAACAATTTATTTTACCTTTGAAAGCACTAGCTTTTATTTGCCTCATTCTTAGCCACAACATTAATATTTTACTACTAATTATGTTTGTCTTCCATCCTTCTCCATTATTATTATTGATGATTGTACTCTACTGGTTTAGTACTGGAAGTATCATGTTTTGGATAAAGAAAACATTGTCATAACAGATGGCTGTAATCCTTTATGCCCGCACGGTGCAATGCGATAAATGTTCCCCATTACATTTTTATTGATTACATTCGTACTTTTCACTGTTTTGAACGCATTCCCTCGTTTCATAAATCATCCTCAACCATTGTGCTACACACCACCTGAACGAGCGCCGCCAAGTAGGTCATCTCGGATCGATAGTGCTGTATCTATGCAAATAAAACGGCGACAAGTCTATCTCTGCACCTCATGCACTTTATACACCAGTCGAGTTTTCTTAGATCAGTCAATAGGTCTACGAAAGCAAGAGACCATTTGTAGTGACTCACTTTAAACGGACTTCACTCTTAATTTATCTTTTTCATTTGACAATTTTCAGGGCATTCACATTTTAAAGGAGTATAGTTTAAAAACGGTCTATCTAGCCACAGATAATTCCAAAATATTAATTTTAATTCTTCTTAATTTTAGCAGCTGTATTTTAATGCCTTTAAAAACAATAGCAAAACGATCGCACAATTTTATTACCGTAATTGCAAAATGTCAAATGTCAAGACGTCAGTCAGGCCAAAATGTCAAGATGTCTAATCAAGAGATCAAGAAATCAAGTCAAGAAGTTAGGATGTCTAATCAAAGTGTCTAATCAAGAAATCAAGTCAAGAAGTCAAGATGTCTAATCAAAGTGTATAATCAAGAAATAAAGCCAAGACGTCAAGATGTCTAATACAAGATATCAAGAAATCAAGTCAAGAAGTTAGGATGTCTAATCAAAGTGTCTAATCAAGAAATCAAGTCAAGAACTGAAAGTAGTCAATTATCATGACATCTTCAAACTGGTTATAATGTAGGTTGTAATTGTTTTCAATTTGTTCAGCCTTGTATGAATAGACGCCTGTAGGAGAAAAATGTTTATGTTGCATTATTTTGTCTATGTACTAGTCAATTTAGGCAAACTGGAAAACTTCGACAAGTGTCGATTGTATTCCGCGTGTGAGAACTCGAATAAATTTGCCAATGTTGTTTTTATGATTGTGAATGAAAGAGAGAATACGAATACATACAAAGTGTATTCAATGTTTGAAGGTTTTACAACGATATATGCCAACTAATATTTTACGGTCTTGAATGAATGAAGTCTGGTTGTAGAAACAAACCACTCGTGTTGCCATTGTAGAGTGAAGTGGTGAGGAGAGAGTGCGTTTTAAACAGTCATAATTTTCCTGTCAAATGCCCATCAATGTTTTTTGGTGTCATAATGACTTACATCGGCGATAAGGGGAAATACTTGTGTGCAGCGTGGAATGGAGGTGGTTGTTAATGTCATTAGATCGGCAGAGAATTAATTTTGCCCGATTATATTGTTCGTTGTCCTGTCCAGTGGTTAATGCTTCTGTCAAAGTCGGTGTTGCATCAAAACATTCCCTAAAGGGTTGTTAAGGAGTTGATGAGAGTTGACTCACTCAGTTTGACAAAGCAAAGGAAAAGAAGACAAGAAAACGTGGATCAAACTCAAAACAAATTGACAAAGCAAAGGAAAAGAAGACAAGAAAACGTGGATCAAAATCACTGAACTGGGAGACAAAATAGTATCCATAGTCTTGTGTTATTATTTTGTTATCTTAGTCCTATAGATTTGGTCTTGACATTGAATCCAAATAAGCCACCTTCGAGAATATGGAGATGGGGTCGATCGTTCTTGTTTTTTTTTTATCTCTCTATTTTGGAGAGAATTTTACCTTTACCTATATCCCACCCACCCACCCCCTGGACAGGCCACTGAACGATTGTGGGAAAGAAGTCACAGGAATAAAGTCTCAGGAAAAAAGTCATATGTAAAAAAATGTCACAAGAAAAAAAGCCACAGGAAATAAAGTCACGATATATGTTAAGTAAAAAGTCGTAAGTTATAGTGTGTATTTGCTATACTATTAACTGTAAGTGCAGCAGGAAATGGCACGGAGGTTAATTGCTCGCTCAAGATGTGCGTGGTTCAAATCCCATTCGGGATAAAAAAAAAAAAAACACTACTAGTGAATGCATGCATTCACGCGTCTTCTGTCTTTGGTGTGCGCGAGTGTGTATTTTGTATACCGTATAAATGCATTCTAATTCATACATTTAGTTCTGTCTTTGGTGTGCGCGAGTGTGTATTTTATATACCGTATAAATGCATTCTAATTCATACATTTAGTTCTGTTTTAATTAATTTTAATTGTAAGTCCATATGCATGTTTATTATAGACGGAATAACAGTAAAGGGAAGTAAGCGACGGCTCATTAGGATCGAGGTTCGATTCTAGCTCGGGATTAAATATGTGTGTGTCTGCTTGTGGTGTATGTGTTATTTGTATAACGTATACATTTTATAATTCATGTTATAATTCATCCATTTAATTATATGATTTATTCATACTGACTTATGTTGTTATGCATGAAGTCCATAAATTGAATAACAGTAAATGTTCGCCCCTCGCCTCTGGATTGTGTACCCTTTAAAACAATCCTCGTGCAAACAGCATATGCGAAAGATGTAATAATAAATTCTACAATCTTGTTAGCATTATCACCCCTCAACTGGGCGTAATTCAATGGTTTCGGCATAAAGAAGCTACAGTTAGAGTCAGTAGTTTGCTGTGGGCAGACAACCCCAGAAAAAGATATGTAGGAAAACAACGTCTTCGATAGCCCGACAAGAAAACCGCAATATAGTGCCAGTCAGTTGGAACATTCGCCTTAATCATGAATATTGAATCATAAACAAAACATCAAACCTAAAATCATTCATTAATCATACTATCAAACGCAAACTAATAACCATAAATAAAAGAAAAAAGCTTTAAAACTTAGAACATTCTGGTATCCTCAATAGTACATAATAAAATGATTATGAAGATATAAAAAACCTCATATATTAATCTAGCATAATTTTTTTAAATGTAGTTTTGTGTTTTTGATAATACTGTACTATTTTTGTTTTTACTTGATTTTATTTACTTTAATAATACTTTACTTGTTTAATACCTACGATAGGTAAATGTAAATAAAATGTTCTTAAAATATCACCTAACATACATTACCAACAAATGTTTAGTTTGATGTGACTGACTGAAACGTGATTTCATTGATGAAATTTTATTTAATTTCATTTTATGTCAATACGTCGGTTTCTTTTCATTTTTAGAAATTATTTCCCGATTATTAATTATTAATAGCGTTCTATTGTTCTCGTACTGATCGAGATTAAAAACTTGGACTGTATTAGCTCTAATATTAATAGCGTTCTATTGTTCTCGTACTGATCGAGATTAAAAACTTGGACTGTATTAGCTCTAATATTAATAGCGTTCTATTGTTCTCGTACTGATCGAGATTAAAAACTTGGACTGTATTAGCTCTAATATTAATAGCGTTCTATTGTTCTCGCACTAGTCGGCGATTATAAAATTTAAATATGGAACTAATTGATCCAAACGATCGGCATATCTTTAAGTTCTATCTATAATCTATAAATTTGAACGGTGGCATGCAATATTAATAAAACTCACCTACCATACATCTATCTAAAAATGTTTATATTACAATGAATGCTATAACCATATGATTGCATTGGTGTCTTTTTGTGTATTTAGTTTCATTTAGTTTCCCAAATTATTGCATATATTAAAATAAACATGTAAACTAATTTGAGTTTATTATGAGATTTTTCTCGTGATATTAAAATAATGCAAAATTATTTTTTTTAAATGTGTTACTTTAAGACTTATTTATTAATATTTTATGTGGTACTCATCCTTGCTTATAATAATGTGTAAATGCATCTGATTTTCTTTTTTTTTTTCAAGTGGCCTTTCTCCTTTAAATATTTTTGGTAGCAAATAAAGCTTTCAATAATACTGGTATCTTTACGCCTTAGTCGGCAACACGTTTGAACCTGACTAAGCCCTCTATAATACTGGTATCTTTATGCCCTAGGCCTAGGCAATTAAGCCCTCTATAATACTGGTATCTTTATGCCCTAGTCGGCAACATGTTTGAACCTGACTAAGCCCTCTATAATAATGGTACCTCTATGCCCTAGTCGGCAACACATTTGAAACTAAGATCTATCACGGAGACGTATGATTTAAAAGATTTTGCCTCTCATCTCTCCGACACAACTCACATAGTAAACAAGATGTAAAAATAATAAAATATTTTGATTCAAAGTAAGGCGCATTGCATTGTTGTATTAGTTTAGTGCTAACATGTCAGACGACTAGGTAAATAAATAATAAAATACGTACAAAATTATTCTGTGACTTCCTTCCCGCGACTTTTTTCCACTTCACCCACTCAATTAACAGAGAATAAATAAAACTGTAATGGGACGAAACACTAAAGAATGACAAGTGTCTCAGAGGTCGTAAGCCTTGGTGACAGGATCGACAGAATAAAACGTGTTTATTTATTTCAAACACTTGACACATCAAAGCATTCTATATAGAGTATAGAGAGATCTTTGTATAAAGTCTTTCCTGAAAAATCATTTTTGGAAGTTATTAATAATCATTTGAGATTTGGATCCCCTTTATCATTCGTCTGGCTAGTGGAGTATTGTTGGTGTGATACGCCTTCTATAACGGCCCGCTGTTGGTACGAACATTTTACGTGTGTGCGCGCGTGCGTACGTACGTACTTTCCCTCCTTCTTGTCGAAAAATCTGTAAGGAGTAAACATGCTCAGTTAATCGCTAATGAGCATGCACACGCCCACTACACGTTTGCTTTAGTCGGCTGGAGAATTACGCAACAATGTTGCAAGAGTTCTGAAAGAGTCAAACCTCCCGGAAACAGCAAATAAAATTATGCCTTCAATTTATTCAAAGCCGATATGTCTTGACACGTTTCACTCCATAGCAATAATAACCGTAAACAAACAAGAACCAACCATTAATTAATATTTACGACTTTTTAAAATTTAAAAGAAAAAAATTATGTCACCATGTTTGACAAGTATCGTGTCATTAACTATATTGTAGTATGTACACCAAATCTTTGCCTAATATTTACGACACAAAATGTTAAGTGTAGATTATTTCCACAATCACACACAGCACACGTTACAAGTAGAAATACACAATTACTATTGAAACTAAGCTCGGGAACTACAAAGTCTAGACACCGCCCTGCCGACTAGGGCAGTTTGCGGGGTTTTGTTTTGTTTTCTTTTAAATAGCTCACACACACTCATTCCACGGATGGGGGTTGTCGCACTAACATTCTGGTAAATACTGCTGTAAGAAGAATGACATCTCATAGACTAACACTCTCTAGTAATGACTGCTGAAGAAGAATGACATCTCATGGGCACTAACATTCTAGTAATGACTGCTCTAAGAGGAATGATGCATTATGGCATTTTTAACTCTTGTAATGATTGCACTAAAAAGAACGACCACTCTAAGAGTATTAAAATCTTATGGGTACTAACACTCGTAAAGACTGCTGTTTGAAGAATGATATCTGCTCATGTACAGTTATTTAGTACTGCACATTAATTAAGCTACATACGGATTTTAACCGAAATTGTCACACGGCCAATCGATATCAGTACTTAGCCAAGTTGCAATCGAACATAATATGTTCTTATCGCGAGTCCCCTTTCAACACGTTTACTGATAAGTTCGACAACAACGTTGGGTTTACACACCAACCTGATCCCGTAAACTACAGTAGTCGCTGCAGTCTAAAGCGGATCAAAACGTCAAAGATAAAATGGCGAGCTCCTCTCTGCAAAAGTTAAATTAAGGGCATCACTAAATTTCAGGCATATTTCAGGCATAAAACTCTTTTCTCTTTGACAAACACTCTTGACTTACAAAGCCTTAAACAATATTCAACAGCCCGACACACACACACACACACACACACACACACACACAGAGTGCCCAAGGTCAGGTCACTTTGACATTGGCAACAAATATATATTTATTAAGTTTAGAATTAGAGATAGGCAAATTTATTCCGCCACATAGAACATTTTCTAATCAAAACAATCAATTACCCATAATCCTCTCACGTACGTACTCTCAAACACTGAAGCTAAAAACAAAAATGCGGACAGGCTCGTGTTAAATTTAGTCCGTGTCGAGTCCAAGATTGTAAATTATTAACTTTTCTCTAACATCTGTCTACCTCGAACAAAAGTAACAGATTATTAAATTTTTTCTAACACTAGTCGATCTCGAACACAGTCGCAATAAATGGGGTACATTCTTTAATACTTTTGTTTGTAAGTAGAGTTTGTAACCAAAAAGTATAACTGATAGAAAGAAAGAAAGTTTGTATTGTGACGCAATGCTTTAGACTATATTAGAAAAGAGAAGATAACTAAGGTCTATAGTGAATATAGATTGGCAATTTGCTTAGATCTAACTGTCGGTAGATTTTAAAAAATTGCAAATCTATATTCACTATAGACTTCATAGATTATCAGTCTAGTACTCTAATACATCTGAAAAATTAATCAATCTAATATTCTCAAATACCTCAAAGACCATTAATCTAATACTAAAAATAGACTTCATATATCACAAATCATTGGTCACAATAGTAATGAAAGTGTCGTCAGCTTATACTTATAGTGGCTCTCAAAGATCATCAGTCCTCACTGTCTCAAAATGGCCCTCAAAGACCATTAGACAGCAGTCTCACAATGGCTCTCAAAGATCATCAATCTGCATTCAGTCTCACAATGGTTCTCAAAGATCATCAATCTGCACTCAGTCTCACAATGGTTCTCAAAGATCATCAATCTGCACTCAATCTAACAATGGACACTCCCAACATCCTAACGATCACCTACCTACTCAACCTCCTAAAGAGATTTGAAACACGCGCAAATGCTGACGAGAAAATTGAAAGAGCTTACCGACTTCCTTAGAGACCACCAAGTGCTTGTTATTGATACTGGATCGTCGTTTTCTTTAATAGAGTTATCTTCTTCAAACGTCAATACGACCCACAAGAACCAACCTAGTCAGTCCCGTTCTTCTCAACACGACAGCCCTCGCTTGCAGTTCTCGCGATGACAGTTTCACGACTTCCAAACTACCTCACCCTCACCTGCTGTCTGCTTGCTTGCTCGCTGAAAGTTCGGATATGTTTACTGAAAATAATTAGCGGGACTGGAGAACAGTGCTTGGTTCACGAGTACCTGTAACCTACGACCTATGACCTACGGCCGACGTGAACATAACATTTGTCGCGTTTATCTATCGATTGCAACCTCCTGTAGCAGGACAGATTTCACAATGCATGTGATGAGATTGATTCCAAAACTGAAACAGCAGCTGTGGGAGCCCCCCCCCCCCAACTACTCTCCTTTCTTCTTTGTGATTGATCTTGCAAATAGCTGGTGGAAAAATGTTACTCTAAAAATATGTGATTAAAAGAAGTTATATTTATTTTTTTAAAATATAATAAAAACAATACAGAACCACGGGAATTCAGGTGATACATCCTTTTCTTATGATTATGCTGAAAAAGATGTTGCTCAATCTACATACACAAACGCGCATATACTCTCCCCCCCCTCTCTCTCTCTCTCTCTCACTCACACACACACACACACACACGCATACACATTCCCGGAACATACATATGGATATTATTCTTCAAGCCAGGTAAATCCACAATACTTCAGACAATAGAGCAGTCAGTCGCGAGAGCTTTCTGTCAATTGGCGCTCAGCAGCTGACGGCTCGCGCACGGGATGTCGCTGAACAAGTCGCGTCGACTCCATAAAATTAACTGGTTTATTGCTAGTGGCATCTGGTTTATTGCCTATAACAAATGGTTTATTGCTAGTGGCAAGTGGTTTAATGCTAATAACTGGTTTCTTGCTACTAACAAACTACTAGAAACAATTAGCTTTAAGATGGACGTTGTCTCTGTATTTACGCGTTTACTATGCACATGAGTTGATTTGTTTTGGTGAGTGTGTAAATGTTTCTTGTGAGTGTCTTTTTATGAGAACATATCTGTTTGGTGTGTTTAATTATTGTGTGTATATATATATACCTATATAATTATATACATTTTTGTGGTTGTATGTGTATGTATGTGTGTTTTGTGTGTGTGTACGTTTTAGCGTGTGTGGATGGACATGTGTAACATGTTTTTGTTTATGCATGGATAGGTGTTGTGCATATGTGCATGTATATACATGAGACGGTGTAAGTATATGCATATAACCTACTGCTTTTGTCAGCTCATATCACCAGAATGCAGACAACACCAAGCATCTTAATTTTAGAGTATGACCCCAGCAAGTCATTGCGCAGAAGAAATTAAAAAAGAACTTGAAACTTAAGGTCATTAAATGTGGCAAATGATCATATCGTAATAATATTTCTTTGTAATAAAATCTAGCCACATAGGGTTAAGCGAACCACAAAGGGTTAAACGAACCACAGACTGAAATATGCCAATGATTATTTTATTGCGATAGTCGCGTACTTATTTATTTTATAAGACGTATGTTACAAACGTATTACTATAAAAAGAATTAAACAGGTATGCATCAGATTAATTTTAAAAAAAAAAAGCCACGTTGTGTTATTTCTGAGCTAATAGCACGCTGCTTTGTGTTGAAACCAATAATGAATTACTCAACAAATATTGAAGCAGAGGGAGCAGTTGACCAGAACATCACACATATACTCTCACAAACACACTGTGAACCCAGAACATTACACATAATCTCACAAACATACTGTGAACCCAGAATATTACACATAATCTCACAAACACAGTGTGAACCCAGAACATCACACATAATCTCACAAACACACTGTGAACCCAGAACATCACACATAATCTCACAAGCACTCTGTGAACCCAGAACATCACACATAATCTCAGAAACACACTGTGAATCCAGAAGATCACACATAATCTCACAAACACACTGTGAACCCAGAACATTACATATAATCTCACAAGCACACTGTGAACCCAGAACATTACACATAATCTCACAAACACACTGTGAACCCAGAAAAGCAAATAGCGTAGTTGATAATTAACTATTAATTCTCTTTTGTATTATTTAATCAATTTAAATTTTATTAAACGTTTTGGATATTTTCATATGTAAAGTGCGAATTAACTGTTTGAAGTCTCGATCAAAGAGACTGTCCAGTGTAAAATAAGTCACGCATGTAATCGTGTATTTTTTTTTAGCAAGCTAACAGATGTGCACCTTGTCACGTGTGAACAGACGCTTACAATCAGAAGACTGCCCCTCCATGCATACGAGAAAAGGTAGGTTTTATAATAGAACTAAAGTCACAAGTGTCACTTAGAAGATACCCGACACGATATGAAACATGACTGATCGAAAGAGTTATCCTCTTAAAAGACAGAGGGTCCCCTCCATGTATAACTAAAAATAACTAAACATATTCCAGGGCCTTGTGCCAGCCAGTCAAGTGGATCAACCTTTTATTCTGGGTTTAGCAATAGGAATTAACTCGCATGAGTATGTCTAACTGTCACTTGCATGTATCTAGTCTCGAATTTTGTTGGTTTTGATTCGGATAACAGCTACAGTTCAGATATGTATGGAATTGTTAAATCCTTATGTATTTGGAAATTATAAACTTAAAACTCCTTGCTTTGCTAATGCACAAAGAACTTACTGTAACTAAATGCTGTTGGAATTCGATTCGTATAATAATTTTTTTTAAATGTGTAGATGTTTCTCTCTCTCTCTAGGAGGAACCCTTCCCTGAGAAACTGTGCATTGTAACATTTGTAGAATAGTTTTGCTGCCACTCCATATGGAAGATTTAATTGAAGTTTTGAATAATCTGTACTTAGGCAGACCACAGTTTGGTGTGCCTGTTACTGTGGATGGCATAAGGCTGTATATTAGCCTGCTAGATCCGCTTATGTCTGATTATATATACATATATATATCTTTAAGTTTTATAGCGGACAAACAGACACTCTACATTACATATTTATATTGTTCAACAGCATTCTTCACCAATAAAAAACGTTCAAGCTACAAGAAGCGTTATTACAATTTTATTCAGGGCTTCATCTTGTCCCGACAGTTTAAAAAAAATAAAATATAAAAGATTTTTAAAATGACATTTAATAATATCGTTCATAACTGTCCTGTCTACTCCCACGCACAGTAGTTACCAACCGTGATTCCTAAAGAACACTTCAAAGCTGGAAATATGATAATTGCACGAATGTTTTTGTACAGATGTGATTCATAAATCTGTTATCAAAGAAAATGGTTGTTGGAATAATGTAATGTTGTTGAGTGAATTTGGTCAATATTCGTCCAGATACAGGTGAGATATTAACACTAGGGTCTACATACCGGAGGGCAGTTGTGTCCAAACAAGGTGAAACATTGGATATGACGCAAGCTATTGGTGGAATGTTAACACTAAAATCAAAATACCAGTGGGACGTTGTGTCTAAATAAGATGAAACTTTGGTGACGAAGGCTACAGGTAGAATATTAACACTAAAATCAAAATACCAGTGGGACGTTGTGTCTAAATAAGATGAAACTTTGGTGACGAAGGCTACAGGTAGAATATTAACACTAAAATCAAAATACCAGTGGGACGTTGTGTCTAAATAAGATGAAACTTTGGTGACGAAGGCTACAGGTAGAATATTAACACTAAAATCAAAATACCAGTGGGACGTTGTGTCTAAATAAGATGAAACTTTGGTGACGAAGGCTACAGGTAGAATATTAACACTAAAATCAAAATACCAGTGGGACGTTGTGTCTAAATAAGATGAAACTTTGGTGACGAAGGCTACAGGTAGAATATTAACACTAAAAGCAAAATATCAGTGGGATGTTGTGTCTAAATACGGTGAAACTTTGACTGGTGACGCAGACTACAGGTGGAATATTAACACTAGAAACAAAATACCGTTGAGATGTCTAAATACGATGAAACTTTGACAGGTGACGCAGACTACAGGTGGAATATTAACACTAGAAACAAAATATCGGTGGGACGTTGTGTCTAAACGCAGACTACAGGTGAAATATTAACACTAGAAACAAAATACCGGTGGGACGTTGTGTCTAAACGCAGACTACAGGTAAAATATTAACACTAGAAACAAAATACCGGTGGGACGTTGTGTCTAAATACGGTGAAACTTTGACAGGTGACGCAGACTACAGGTGGAATATTAACACTAGCAACAAAATACCAGTGGGACCGGGTTGTATCTAATACGGCGAAACTTTGACTGGTGACGCAGACTACAGGTGGAATATTAACACTAGAAACAAAATACCGTTGAGATGTTGTCTAAATATGTTTATGTTTCACTCTAAGCACGCATTACAGGTGGGACAGGACTCAAGACAAAGGTAGAACTTTAATTGCAGGAAGAAATGATTGTTCGTACTGGTAGACCTGGAGTCCAGAGGCAGCAGGAAATAATCATAGACATAGGTGGGACGTTGTTATGTTAAAAAAAAATTCATTAATTCTTTGCAAAAATATACTGTGTTAACTGCTTAGAGTATTGTTGTGCATGATGACGTATGATATGCTGTACATATGACGTTTGTACACTAAGCATGATGACGTTTGCAGTCTGTGCATGATATGTACATCTGCATTATTCTGCTGTTGGGGAGTATATATCAGGTGTTTTGATTTTTTAAAAAAAGTGTGCGTTACATGCTGGGATCACAATTTGCAGCAAACTTAAATGTCAGCTTATAGAAATTATCTCCTCATTTAAACAAACCCGTGTTGAGCGCTGCAAAACATGAGTGCTTTTGTTACGTCAGCACGCAGGGAAATATCCCTGAGATTTCCTTATATGGTAATGCTGTATACGGCGTGTGTCCCTTGCCTTACTGGAACATACGTATTGCTGATAAGTTAGGCAGCGAGTGCTTTTTGAAAGGCCGGTGATTTCCTTCCGTTCTCGCTTAGACACTCCACGGGTACCAGAGGATGGTCTGTCTTCATCAGGTATTTCTGCACAGCGCAGGAGAACAAAGGACACATTTATGATCATACAATGCTTAAATCTGTCTACCAAAACACAGCAAAACAATGGACATATTTATGGTATAATACTAAGTGTATTCGAAAAAACTTAATAAAAGGACTTTCAAAAAATATTATCTGTACTACAAGATCACTGCTAGGCAAGAGTTAACAAACAGAAGGTTGTCTAATCGGTCAACATTAATTATTGTCATCCTTAAAAACCCCTATTTGAATTTCCTCTGGTTTCCTACAAATATCGATACAAGTTTTAGTGTGTGTGTGTGTGTGTTAAAATGACCCTGTTTAATTACTTTCAGACACGTATTAGACAGCATACATTAGAAACCAAAATCCGCTTAATTTAAACTTTGTGTGTGTACACTATCAAAGAATCCTATTCTAATAAACAAATAATGTTACTGCTCATATTTATCTTTTATTTTAAAAATATTTATCCATGTTTGAAATAAGCGACTGTGTTTAACTTCGTCCATGCATTTTCATGAAAATGTTACTCTATCCTCTCTCTCACTCACCCCCCACCCCGACACACACACAAAAATGAAATGCCAGCAATGCTACACTCATATTTAAAATACAAACTAAACACAATAAAAATAAATTTCCTTGCAGCAAGGGCGACTACTTGCTTACACTGTTACAGACATGCGCGCGATACGCAAACGCACCTGACTTCCTATTTGCGCATGCCTACCGAGTTGAAAAATCACTCAACGACCAAGTGACTTTTCTAAAGCGCACAAACAACCACTTAGGCGTACTTGTACATACATCACTGCATTCTACATTTTTTAAACTTAATAATACATACATCATTGCACTTTTTTTTACTCACGTGCACATGCGTCACTGCATTATTTTACTTACGTATGCGTACACTGTATTCTTGGTGTACTTAAGGTGTGCGCAGGACGGTGCATTCTTGTTACATACTTGTGGGTTCGTTATTTTTTTCTTTTTCCACTTAGGTGTGCATACGACAGTGTATTCTTTGTTACTTACATGTGCATACGTCAATGTATTCCTCAATCTATTCCTCTTTACTTACGTGTGTATACATCAATGTATTCCTCTTTACTTACATGTGCATACGTCAATGTATTCCACTTACGAGTGCTTACGTCAATGTATTCCTCTTACGTGTGCTTACGTCAATGTATTCCTCTTACGTGTGCTTACGTCAATGTATTCCTCTTACGTGTGCTTACCTCAATCTATTCTTCTTTACTTAAATGTGTATACATCAATGTATTCCTCTTTACTTACATGTGCATACGTCAATGTATTCCTCTTTACTTACGTGTGCATACGTCAATGTATTCCTCTTTACTTACATGTGCATACGTCAATCTATTCCTATTTACTTAAATGTGTATACATCAATGTATTCCTCTTTACTTACGTGTGCATACGTCAATGTATTCCTCTTACGTGTGCTTACGTCAATGTATTCCTCTTTACTTACATGTGCATACGACATTGCATTCCTTCTCTCCGCTGGCGAGGTCTGGTTGCCAATCCAAACAAACACCTGAGACTTTGTGTCGAATATGAAGACATCCTGCAAACAGAACGAGCACTTTGGTGACAGTAAACACGATTTTGAGAGACACAAATCAAAATGTAAAACAACTTTAAATGTAATTACAAATTCATTCCGTAATATATAGTCAGGATCAAGACATCATATAGTACTAAGTTATAGTCTACCTTTCAGAATGTAAAAATATTGCCACTGAAAACAGATGTCATACCAGTAGAAACACTGTCGTACAGTCAACGTGTATTCTATACTAAGTCAAAGTAAGGTGTTGAACAAATATTTTGTAAACTCTATGTACTAGGATAAAATAAGAGATTTACGGAATATTGTATCAAAACAATGCGAATAATATTTCCAAAAATGATATTGATATAATACAAAGAGTACCAAGTAAGCAGAATTTGTAAAATGTAAGCAGTGTGAGTAAAATAATGTTCCAAAGACATCTGTTCTACGTAGCCCACACGCTGTAAGACGCAGTACACACGCTGAAATACGCAGTCCACAAGGTGAAAACGCAGTCCACAAGGTGAAAGACGCAGCCCACAAGGTGAAAGACGCAGCCCACAAGCAGAAAGCGACAACGAATCATTCAAGTGTTCCTATTTTGACAAGTCTTGAAGATGCGTGGCGAAATGTGGTTCTATCAAACATAGAACTGGTATCTCTTCCAGTGAAAGCCAGTACACGACACCTGTTTCCGTTCTTCCTTATTTGGAAAATAAAACTGACAACAAACAATAAAACAAGCTATTTTTCTTTCGATGACATATGCTGACGAAAGAACTTAATGACTAGAGAGACGGGAACAGACCAGTAATGACGTCAAAGTGCGGAGATCTGAAGCATTCTGTATTTCAGTTTGTGACACGAATAATGCCGATGTTTCCAGATGATGAAAATGAACATCAATAACACTATCGTCATCCAAATTATCGATGGTTTGCATATCTTGGCACATCGTGTGTAAATGATGTTGATAAAACTGTTGCAGAGCGTGTACAAACTGCGTCATCAAAATGCCTCATCATATTTTTGTCAGCGGACCTGGCAACAGCAAATTACCTCCGCTTTATATGTGTGATGTAGTCCTACACAAGACATGCAATAAAACGCCTTAGCTTTATATCTCTAATGTAGGTCTACACAAGGCGTGCATTAAATTATATTAGCTTTATATCTGTGATGTAGGTCAACTCTTGACATGCATTAAACTATATTAGCTTTATATCTGTAATGTAGATCTACACAAGGCGTGCATTAAATGATATTAGCTTTATATCTGTGATGTAGGTCAACTCTTGACATGTATTAAACTATATTAGCTTTATATCTCTAATGTAGATCTACACAAGGCATGCATTAAATTATATTAGCTTTATATCTGTGATGTAGGTCAACTCTTGACATGTATTAAACTATATTAGCTTTATATCTCTAATGTAGATCTACACAAGGCATGCATTAAATTATATTAGCTTTATATCTGTGATGTAGGCCAACGATTGATTAACTATATTAGCTTTATATCTGTGATGTAGGTCAACTTTTCTCATGAACCATTATTACCCTGTATTAAGTTTGAGACGTTTCATCAAACGGGAGCAGTTTGATATAGCATTAAGTCTTTAATGCTGTCATCTCATGATTTCAAATTTTCTGAAGCATTGAGCTTGCTCAGTTCACAAACAATTTCCTTTAGTAACGAAGTCCGCCATCACTTTAGCAATGAAGCTTGACGCCATCACATGGACCAAATACTGTAGCACTTAATTCTGACGCCTGACATGGACCAAAATATTGTAGCATTTAATTCTGATGCCATCACATAGACCAAAAATACTTGAGCACTGAAGTCTGACGCCATCACATGGACCAAAATACTTTAGCAATATTTCTGTTAAGTTGTAAAGAGATGAAGGATGTTAGAAAATCATTGTCTGTGTTGTTTTCAAACTGGATTAAAAAAAAATATATACACGCTGCCGTCCATTTGTTCTCATAAAGTGGAATCTGCAGATTTCTGGATTGATTTAAATATACACTTTTTCATTTAATCTCAGTTACGAGTTTATCAGCTTATATATATATATATATATTGTTTCGTACACTGTAACAAAGAAATTGTTGAGAATATAACTGTACCTTCCGTGGACTTACGGCTTAAAAATCCAAAGGACTGTGAATGCGAGAGGCTGTTACGCTCACCTTGAAAGAAACTGCACGCACAATTTGTCACGAAAACAACACACCTTGAAAGAGACTGCACACATTTTTGTCACGAAAACAACAGGCACCTTAAAACCAACTGCACTCATTTTTGTCATAAAAACAAAGCTCATCTTAAAAACAAACTGCAAAATGTTTTTGTCATTAAACAACTCCCACCTTGAAAACAAACTGCACACACTTTTTGTCATTAAAAATACAACTACCACCTTGAAACAAACTGCTCACATATTTTTTTCATGAAAAAAACAAACAACGCCCACCTTGCTGTCGAAGTCGTCAATGGACATGTCTCCTTTTCTCTCCAGCGTGAACAGCAACTCGCCGGAAGCGTCAGACAAGCGGAATAATTCCTTGGTACGGTCAGCGGCCAGGAACTGCTCTTCCGTCTCCATCTGTTCCGTCAGGTAGCTGTTAAAGTCACCCTGCGCGGGACAAAAATGTCATATTTTGTTCTTCTTAGAATCTATCGATCGTTTGTAGAAGACTATTAGGGAGAGGAGCGGTGTCAATTCCTGCCCGTAGCTAAAATAAAAAGGGTGGTGGTGGTGTGTCAACATTTAGTTTGCTTTCAAGAGTTACTTTGTCTTGTACTCGTGTAGCAGTCAATAATTTCAATCAAAATAAAACAGTTTGTCAAACGCAAGTATTTCTTCTTAATTTCTTATTGTCCTGAGGCTGTCAAAACCGTTCAGTGAAAATAAGAATAGAACAACTACTCACAAATGCTGTTAAAATACACATAATACCACAAAAATATGGTCAAAATGCACACATCAACAGTCCACAGTTGTGGGAAATATACACAAATCAATAGTCCATAGTTGTGGGCAATATACACACATCAACAGCCCACAATTGTGGGCAATATACACACATCAACAGTCCACAGTCGAGGGCAATATACACATATTAAACAGCCCACCACTACATAAAACGGCCCACAGTTGTGGGCCACATACGTACATCGCCGGAACCCTCGTCCACAGTGTCCGTTTGAGGTTTGCCTCCTCGTTCGTTAACAATGCCTTTAATGTACTGCAACGCCTGAAACAATACAAGGACTGAGTAACGTACATTGACTACAAACAATAAAATGACTATGTAAACTTCATTGACTACAAGTAGAAACAATACAAGGACTGTGTAACCTACATTGACTATAACAACATTGACTACAAGTAGAAACAATAAAACGACTATGTAAACTTCATTGACTACAAGTAGAAACAATACAAGGACTGTGTAACCTACATTGACTATAACTACATTGACTACAAGTAGAAACAATAAAACGACTATGTAAACTTCATTGACTACAAGTAGAAACAATACAAGGACTGTGTAACCTACATTGACTATAACTACATTGACTACAAGTAGAAACAATAAAACGACTATGTAAACTTCATTGACTACAAGTAGAAACAATACAAGGACTGTGTAACCTACATTGACTATAACTACATTGACTACAAGTAGAAACAATAAAACGACTATGTAAACTTCATTGACTACAAGTAGAAACAATACAAGGACTACATCAACTACATTGACTACAAATGTGGTGCTGAATAAACTGTACTGTATATACATATCTTGTAGGTATATCATTAAATTCTATCAGTCTATTCACTCATTTGTCACCAATTCATTATTCCACTGTCCTCATTACTGTGAGACTATCAAATTAATTAATTGTGTCATTATCCTCATTACTGTGAGACTATCAAATTAATTAATTGTGTCATTATCCTCATTACTGTGAGACTATCAAATTAATTAATTGTGTCATTATCCTAATTACTGTGCGACTATCAAATTAATTAATTGTGTCATTATCCTCATCACTGTGAGACTATCACATTAATTTATTGTGTCATTATCCTCATTACTGTGAGACTATCACATTAATTAATTGTGCCACTATCCTCATTACTCTGACAATATAAAATTAATTCATTATCTTAGTATCCTCATTTATATTATATCAGCTTATTCTCTCAGTCGTCAACCAATTCATATTTAGATCTCAATACGATCTCTGTTTGCCACTAATTCATTATTAGATCTCAATATAATAACTGAGTTTGCCACAAATTTATTATTAGATCTCAATATGATCATTGAGTTTTCTACTAATTTATCATTAGAATTCAATATGATCACCGGTGTTTGCCACTAATTCATTATTAGATCTCAATATGATCACCTAGTTTGCCACTAATTCATTATTAGATCTTAATATGACCACAGACTTTGCCCTAATTCATTAAGATATTTTAAATTCATTCAATTCACATGTTATTTCATCGCTATTAAATTCACAGTGGTTAATTAATATGTTCACTTTACTCCCTCACATACACTGGTTAATAATACATTATTCGACTTAACTTTCTCAAATAATCTTAAACTAATTCCTTGGCATATTTGTGTTCACTCACTCGATAGTCTAAAAAATCGTGACTAGATCTCACTAACGCTGCCACTAGTACTGCATTCTACAACTCTAACTTTGCCACTAATTATGTATTAGATTTCACTGTACTCTGTCTTTGCCACTAATTATGTATTAGATTTCACTGTACTCTGTCTTTGCCACTAATTCTGTATATCACTGCACTCCCTCGGAATATTATTAAATCAGTTCAGATCTTTGTTTAGGCTACTTCTTTACAAGTCTACTAATTCCTTTTCATATCTAAGTGTAATCGCTCAGGATGTTAATCACCAGTTCGCTACAAGACCTAAATGTACTCGCTTAGAGTGTTTAATTACTTCTTCGCTACATGACCTCAGTGTACTCAGAGTGTCACTACTTCGCTACAAGACCTTAAAGTACTCAGAATGTTAATCTCTACTTCGCTGCACTACCTCAATGTACTCAGAGTGTTAGCCTCTACTTCGCTACAAAATCTCAGTGTATTCAAAAGTGTTAGCCACTACTTCGCTACAAGATCTCAATGTATTCAAGATCATGTAGCGAAGTAGTAGCTATCCCTCTGAGTACATTGAAATTTTGTAGCGAAGTAGTGGCTAACCCTTTTGAATACACTGAGATTTTGTAGCGAAGTAGAGGCTAACACTCTTGAATACATTGAGATCTTGCAGCGAAGTAGAGGCTAACACTTTCTTAATTTCCTCATAATATTAGCCAATTCCTAATTTGCATCTACTTAAACACCAACAGACGCACTAAAGATATGTGTATTATTAAGGGTAGGCAAATTACTCACTCGGAACCGCTCGTCCTTGTTACTGCCTTTTCCATTCCACTGAATAAGTCGGAGACCAAGGTCAAGGATATAGACGTCACCAGAGTCCACGCATGATCTGGACCGAGGTACCTGTAACATTTCATTTAGTTAGCTTTGCGTCTCTAGCATAAACAGTCTATAAAATTAAATTTTGGTTTCATATCGTTTCATCACCAGCAGAATTATCACGAAAGATATCTGCATAGTTTTCAAAACAGATTCGTTGTGCGATTTTGCTAACAAGTTATTAAGACGGTGCAGCTATTAAAAGAAATCGTGGATGCGGGAGGTAGAGTTTCAAACAATAAAACGGGAGGGGAATTAAACTATTATTACTGCTCATTAAGATTTTGTTGTTTGCTTAACTTCTTAAACCGTTGTACTATACTCTAAGAAGTGCACTAAATTAGCGTGCGTACATTTAAATAGGTCTACCCATCTACTAATATAGATTGTTAGATTATGACGTAATGCTTTGAAAGCTCTAATGTGTCTAACCATCTACTAATATAGATTGTTAGATTGTGACGTAATGCTTTGAAAGCTCTAATATGTCGATCGTACAGTCCGTCGGATCGATCGCATGACGAGCTCCAAAGACTGATGTGTTGCTTTGTCAACAGAACACTGTTCTTATCTGAGTTTATAGTACACAACATCCTATGGACTGCACAATCTACACGCTAATACAGAAGTAACATTGTTAGTACTGGCAGGCCGAATGAGTTGTCAGTGATGTATTTTAGTGTGAAGGAAACAAAAGTTAGGTTCTTTCGGTTATTAGACTGTCAGTTAGCGATTTAATTAGTTCCTTGAGTTGTCTTTTGTGTACAGACCTTGTATTTGTGTGTGCGAGTGTGTCTATTGTAGAAAGAAAACGAAGGCAGAACCCCTACATTGCATTGAGACGATAACTTTTCTTGTCATACCCGATTTTGTACATCTGTCTATTCCTCTGTTTCTATTTCTTTGTTAGTCTTTTTATGTGTATCTCTGTGTCCCAGCCTTTCTCTGTTCCTCCCTCCCTCTCTCTGTACCTCTCTGTTCCTCTTTCTGTGTGTTCCTACTTCTCTCTCTCTCTCTCTCTCTCTCTCTCTCCACTCTTTGTATTAGAAACAGTCAATAATAAAATATAATTTTTATTTAATCTAAAAATAAGCTGCTAAATCATATTTAGAAATTTACCTCTGTGACCTTAACACCTCGTCTGTCGCCATGGAAATGAAGGAGGCGTGGCTTGTACGCCTCTGGCTTCACCTTTTTGAAACCACTCTCGGCGCCACCTTCCATTATCCTGAACATGAAAAAAAGTTTTATTTTGTCTAAAAATATGCCAGTTCTTCATATCGAAATTGTGTAAGCTTGGGCAACACTGCCTGTGTGGGTATACTTATGGGAAAGAAATTTATGCCGGCGTAATATTCTGCTGTTATTTCTAGTCTGAAGGAAAATAAAATCGAATTGAAAAACTAGAGCAGTATAGATAAAAAGATGACAGTGATGGACATGGTTAGAAGACACCTAATAATCAGCTTCTCATGCATAATGCTGTTTCCTCTTAAAAATAATACACACGAAGCGACGGCGCGAATGTTTGTGCATATATATTTTACTAACTGCAAAACTCATCTTTCGTGAAATAACTAGACTTCTAAATATATAAGTTACTAACTGCAAAACTCATCTTTCGTGAAATAACTAGACTTCTAAATATATAAGTTACTAACTGCAAAACTCATCTTTCGTGAAATAACTAGACTTCTAAATCTAACTGTCTTGGTCACTTATTATGGAAGCGGGAGTTCAAGGAGATCGGAGTTCTCGGTTGTTGGAGCGACTTCCCTTAGGACGTTAAAGAGGAAAACCAATAGTCATCAACTTTGAAAAGTTGAAGAAAGTTAGATTCAGCTTAAAAAGTTAATGAAGAAAACCAGTAAATATCAGTTTTGAAAAGTTGTAGAAAGATTCAGCTTTAGCCTTTAACTATTTTTACTAAGATAGTCATCTATATCTTGGAAAGTCTTTTACTTTTCAAAACTGGCCATACAAATGAAAACTTTGAAAGATCATGATAATGTCAGTTTCCTTCAGTGTTTGTAAACACTTGTTAATCCTAGCAACCCGAAATCTTGGCTTCTTCAGAACGGAGTTGCATATTTTAAAATAAATGGCAAATTAAACTGTTAAATAAGTGAAAGAAAAGCAGAAAGAGTTAATAAAAAAGATAATCTGCAGACGAGGGTTAGAAGGAGGAGAAATTAATTTAGCACGCTACTCACGTGATAATCGGAAAGTAGGAGCAGAAAAGATCGGATTCGTGGCCTTGAACTTCACGATGCTGGATGGGAACATCGTCAAGGTGAGTGTCTAGTTCCACGGTCTTGTAGGCTGCAGTTCCGTACTCATCCTGAAAGGTAACGCATATCTACATCAGTTACAGGTATTACAATGTAACAAATTCATTACTACAACTGATCTTCAAATGTATCGCTTGTCTACACCCTTGCAAGAATGACTACATCTGTTATTAATCTTGCAATGTAAAGTGCATCTACATTCCTTATACATGTTGCAATGTAACAAACTCATTACTACATCTCTTATTCATCTTACAATGTAACATGTATCTGCATTCCTTACACGTGCTGCAATGTAATAAACTACTGAATGTATCTCTTACTCATCCAGCAATGTAATACGTGTAATCTCATGTACATAGATCTCTGTGTTTAATCATTCCGTTATCCGCGAATACAGAAGTTTTAATCAATAAGTACCACAGTTACAATAGACATATTTCAAGATTTTACGTCATAACTCTTACATTTGAAATATGACATAGAATATTTTTATTTCAAGCATGCTTTAAAATATGTTTTCTTCCAAACACAACTTCGAATTTGCTCATTTTCAAATTATAAAATACACTTTATTTCACGAAGACGTATGAATAACATTATTTCAAGCATGTTTTTAAAAATGCTTGTTTCAAGGTGTTCAGAAAAGATTTTTTGAAGCGGGTCTAATTATACATCATACATAATCAAGTTTTATAATGTGCATCTATAAAATCAGTCTTGTAGTGTACTGTATTTCAAATCAGTCTTGTGTACTTTATTTCAAATATGTCTTTTAGTGTACTTTATTTCAAATTAGTTTTGTATTTTATTTCAAATCAGTCTTATGTATTTTATTTCAAACTAATCTTGTGTACTTTATTTCAAGCCTGTCTTCTAGTAGTATAATATGCTTTGCTGAAGGCTATGTTGTGGTCCTGTAGTGTACTTAATTTAAAGCCTGTCTTGTAGTCGTTTAGTAGGCTTGTTTTCATAGCATGACTTTGACAGCGTTGGTAAAGGGAAGACGCTTGGTTTTATAGCATGACTTTGACAGCGTTGGGAAGACGTTTGTTTTCATAGCATGACTTTGACAGCGTTGGGAAGACGTTTGTTTTCATAGCATGACTTTGACAGCGTTGGGAAGACGTTTGTTTTCATAGCATGACTTTGACAGCGTTGGGAAGACGCTTGTTTTCATAGCATGACTTTGACAGTAAAGGGAAGACGCTTGTTTTTATAGCATGACTTTGACAGTAAAGGGAAGACGCTTGTTTTTATAGCATGACTTTGACAGTAAAGGGAAGACGCTTGTTTTCATAGCATTTCGACTACTTTTATTGGAAAGACGCATTATTTCGTAATGTGAATTTGATGGGCATTTTCCCCAATGCTGGTCTTAAAAGAATGACTGAATTAGAAATGTGTCTTAGAAAACACTTCCTTTGAAACAGGTCTTAGAAAACACTTTCTTTGAAACAGGTCTTAGAAAACACTTTCTTTGAAACAGGTCTTAGAAAACACTTTCTTTGAAACAGGTCTTAGAAAACACTTTCTTTGAAACGAATCTTAAACAGGAAATAGTCGCGTATGTAGCGTATGATAAATGTGTTTTGGAGAAGAGCAGATAATTATAATTTATGGAAGTTTCCCTACAAATGCATTTGATGTGCTGTCACGTTCCGATATTCCTAGAGCGAGAATAATCACACTCGTTACAAATGCTTTAGACGTGCTGTCACGTTCTGATATTCCTAGAGCGAGAATAATCACACTCGTTACAAATGCATTAAAACTACTTCCCAGCTAAGTGAAGGAACCATTTTCTTAAGAATAATCCACCTTATAATATAATCAGTGTTTCCCATCATATAAAATGGCTTTTTGCACCATCACGAGGAACGTGTCTTTATCCTTGCTCATTTATCAATATGCAGACGTGTCTTAATTATTACTCATTTATCAATTTACAGACGTGTCTTTATCCTTACTCATTATCAATTTACAGACGTGTCTTTATTCTTACTCATTTATCAATTTACAGACGTGTCTTTATTCTTACTCATTTTTCAATTTACAGACGTGTCTTTATTCTTACTCATTTATCAATTTACAGACGTGTCTTTATTCTTACTCATTTTTCAATTTACAGACGTGTCTTTATTCTTACTCATTTATCAATTTACAGACGTGTCTTTATTCTTACTCATTTTTCAATTTACAGACGTGTCTTTATTCTTACTCATTTTTCAATTTACAGACGTGTCTTTATTCTTACTCATTTATCAATTTACAGACGTGTCTTTATTCTTGCTCATTTTTCAATTTACAGACGTGTCTTTATTCTTACTCATTTATCAATTTACAGACGTGTCTTTATTCTTACTCATTTTTCAATTTACAGACTAAAAGTCAGTGATGGGAAACATTACCCAGCATAGAACGGTGGGGAATAAAGGGAATTCTACTTATAAAAGATTTTTTCTCTCTACACACGTGATCTTTTGTGCAGAAGATTGGGGGGGGGGGAGGACAAATTTGTAGCAAATGATATCTGTGCAAAGTGACAAATATTTTATTGTTTTAATTTTATTTAAAATATTTATTTTACTTTCCCTATTTGTTCACATATATGGGTGGGGGTGGGACATTTTGGGAGTGCTCGTTTCCATATCAACATCTCTAGTGATCCTACTGTTTACATTAACTACTTCTTTCTAGAAGTTGAGAAATATACCCCACAAACAAATTTCTGAGGCGTATAAATATCTTTAATTTTTTTTTTTAATTAGTGTGTGAAACAACATACAATATGTTCCTATCTTTCTTTTTAAATACGTTCATTAGTCACTGAAACGGGGGAGAACTACATGATGAATGGTTAAAGTACATTTTTAGGGTTACTTCCCTGAAACATACATTATCGCCAATAAATTAAAAAAACTAAATGTGATTGCATGCTACGTTTTTCTCGAGGTAAAGACAGGAGATTACAAATTTGTAATCGAAAGATATTTATAGCTTTTGCGCATGGTTGGTACAGTCTTTTAAAATATACATGAATATAAATTATAAACAATAATGCATCGCACATGACACATCTGAGAGAAATAATATTTGTGCAGTGTGTGTGTGTGTGTGTGTGTGTGTGTGTGTGTGTGTGTGTGTGTGTGTGTGTGTGTGTGTGTGTGCATGTGTGCAATGAACTAAATATACCTCTGAGTGCACTTAGCCTACCTGAACGGAACAGATGTCAGTCTTATAAATGTCCTTTTCTAACGAAAGTCGCGGACCGCATCAAACCATTTATTTATTTATTTTTGCACTTCCCTTCAAGGAAGGAAGAATGGAAAGTAGCAGACACATCTCATAAATACATTTATTAAGCGCGCCCATTCAAGATAAGATTTTACTATCCTAAACTGGCAGAGAAGTATGCGTGTGGAAATTTGAATTTATTGTAAAATAGGTGATAAGGAGGTGGGGGAATTAACTTCGGATTAGTTCATCGATCGAGTGACGTCAGTAAGCGGCCTGCTCTGACGACACAAAGTGATAATGCTACACTTAGGCCGAGCGCAATACTGCGCAGTTCACCACTAACTGGTTCTGTTCATTTACGGGAATTTAATATCGAAAGCTGTGCCACACATTCATCAGCTCTGTCCCCCCCAACACCCCCACACACACACACACACACACTCTCTCTCTCTCTCTCTAGCTAGCTCTAAGATCAAGCATGCATTGCAAATATGCTGTTATCCATCATCATCGTTGGAGAGAATGGATTCGAATACTCTGATTATGGTTGATTGTAAGCTTACATGTAACTAAGGTAATCATTATTTGGAGGAAGTGACCTCACACCCACTCAACAAACACAGCTCGCCGTCTATAAAGAGTCTGACCTGGGTGCTGTATTTGCCAATCCAGAAGTGAACATCATAGAGTAACTGCTCGTTGCCTGGTTCTTTATATGTCTGGAATAAAAAGAATGGCCATAATTATATTTTTCTTTTTTTTAAAAAAAAGAAGCATTAATGGTTGTATTCAGACACTCCGAAATTTTAGTATACGTATTAATTCTATACTTCATACTTCAATAGATTTAGAAATTGCCAAGAAAACAATGCTTCAGTACATTTAAAAGTTACCTGATAAAGTATGTTTCAATAGATTTAGAAATTGCCAAGAAAACAATGCTGCAGTACATTTAAAAGTTACCTGGTAAAGTGTGTTTCAATAGATTTAAAAGTAACCTTGTAAATAGTTTTTCTGAAGATTTAAAAGATTAAAGTTTTTCAGTAGATTTAAACGTTATCCGATAAACAGTTTTTCAGTAGGTCTAAAAGTTACTATTTAAATGTTCCAAGCAACCTCACTGTAAGCGTGACAGTCATCATAGCATATGCATTTGTGTCAAGTAGTCTGGCCTGCGTAAAAAGTTCCTAAACAGTCTACCCAGCACACAAAGGCCGACCAACACATGATCCTGGCCTTCATAAACTGTTACTTAAAGCCTGCCGAACATTGGTGCTAAAAATAGGCTATCGTTAAAATTCCAAGCAGCCTGGCCTACATAAGTGTTCAATATAGCCTGTGTTGTCCAACCTTTCAGCAAAATTTTATTTTAATGTAGTATGTTTTCTTTACTTCTTCTTTGTGTGGGGGTGAGGCTCTTATCAGGTGTCTTTATAATATTTTTTAAAAATATAGTATCTGACCTATTTCTTTGTGTGGTGGTGAGGTTCTCATCCGGTGTCTTTATAATATTTTTTTAAATATAGTATCTGACCTGTTTGCAAAATAATACAATGTAGTATGAAATTGTTTTTGTCGTTATACTATGATCTTTATGTACTAATATAATTTAGAGAAATATTAATTATTTCCTGTTTGTAATATTTAATATAATATACACAAAAATAAACACGAAAACAATTTGTGAAGCGACTTTTAAAAAAAATGTCTCATTGTTCATTATACAAAGTTTTCTGTCGCGTCTGTAATTACGTTCCTGGCTCTTGTACCGACTAGCCGGTTTGTAATGCTAAACAAAAATTTAGTAATTAATGCAGTATTTACTGGTGTAATGTTAATAACGATAGAGTTAGTATTTATCGGTGTAGAGTTATTTATAGTGAAGTGTTAATTAGTGTAGTAATAGTAATGCTGTGGCATTAGTCTGGGTGTAGTATTAATTGGTTTAGTGTTAATTATGGTATTGTGTAGCATTAATCGGTGTAGTAATAGTTAGAGTAAGATGCAGTTTTAATTAGTGTAGCATTAGTTATGGTAAGGTTTGGCATTAATTAGTATAGTTATGGTACTGTGTATAGTAATAAGTCTAGTTATGTTATGGTGTAGCATTATTTAGTATAGTATTAGTTATGGTATACAGTAAATAGTCTAATTATGGTGTAGCATTAATTAGTGTAGTGTTAGTTATGGTATACAGTAATTAGCCTAATTATGGTGTAGCATTAATTAGTGTAGTGTTAGTTATGAAAACGTATAGAATTAACTGGTTTAGTGTTTGTTAAGATGTGGTGTAGCATTAATTGGTGTTGTTTTTGTTACAGTGGAGTTTGAATTGATTTAGTGTCAGTTACGGTGTAGTATTAGCTGGTGTAGTATTAATTTAGTATAAAATTATGTGGAATTAGTTATGATGTAGCATTAGTGTCATATAAACAGTTTTTCAGTTTTACTCGGGGTCTACATTGCCTCTTGAACGGCTGTCATTGCACATAAAGTTACAACCACTAAAAGCTTAATTAGTGTTCTATGGAGCAGGGCGAGAGCGGTCACTAACTTTGGCCTTACATGAAGTACGATGTACGAGTCCCCATTGAAGAACTTCCCATAGTCCTCAAGTGGCCATTCCGTGACCTTGAACTTCACAATGCGCCATATCTGAAGACCAGGTTTTAGGCCTGCTTTTTTCCATGCTGGCTCGGTTTCTGCAGAATCCTCTGGAAGATAAAGATACAAGACATACGTACTTGGTATAGCAGTAGGAGGAGGGTGATTTCTCGGTGCCTGAACTGAACCACACTGTGTCTAAGTGTGGTGTTTATAAAATGCAATGTTTATCTTGTTTTGTTTAGGCGCTATGATTTCTATTTACGGCGATTTTGTTCACATGTGTATGTTTGTGCATGTGTGCGTGTGTGTGTGTGTGTGTGTGTGTGTGTGTGTGTGTGTAATGCAATAGCTTGTGCATGAACGTGCTAAAGTGTTTCAACGTAGCTCCTCGTGGGTAGGAATTGTTTCGCCCTTGGGCAACAAATGTATCTACCCACCATGTGTCTCTTGGTCACCATGTACCTATACGTCAATATATCTACACACTATGTATCTACCCACCATGTGTCTCTTGGTCACCATGAACCTATACGTCAATATATCTACACACTATGTATCTACCCACCATGTGTCTCTTGGTCACCATGTACCTATACGTCAATATATCTGCACACTATGTATCTACCCACCATGTGTCTCTTGGTCACCATGTACTATACGTCAATATATCTACACACTATGTATCTACCCACCATGTGTCTCTTGGTGACCATGTACCTATACGTCAGTATATCTGCACACTATGTATCTACCCACCATGTGTCTCTTGGTGACCATGTACCTATATGTCAGTATATCTACACACTATGTATCTACCCACCATGTAATTACTATGCATGCCATTTCACTATCATGTATCTACTTATCCATATATCTACCCACCATGTAAGTACCCATCCGTGCGTTTAATTAGTATGTATCTACCCGTCCAGATATCTATGTAGTGGTGTAGTTCTTTAGGAAATATATTTGGTCATTGCCCTTTTGCAGTCCATCAACATATGTATCTACCCGTCCATGTATCTAACCACCATACATCTACCCGTTTATGTATATTTACCACTATCAGTGTTCCTGACAGAAGTTTAAAATGATTTTCTAGACTTTTTCCAGACCTTATACAGAACAGTTTTTTAAAAGTTCCAGATCTATACTGTGAACAGTGTTTAGCAACACACTAAATAGTGATGAAAAAAAATTATAACCTAGGTTCTGATGATAGAATTAATATTTAAATTTTAAAGGACAATTAAAAGTATTTTTAAAAAAAATAATCACCTGCAAAATCGGAACATGAAATTTCCTTAGACTAACAGCACCCAGTTTAAAAATAAAAAATATTAAAAGTCACAAATTAAAATCACACCTGATATGTGTTTAAAAATTTATGCAAATTTACAATGAAACTAAGATCACACAAAAGTACACCATGTACACATACATCAATGAAAATTAATCAGTCGACAAGAACAGAAAGCTGTAAATTCTAGTAGCCTAGAGTTTGAAAGCTGAACTGAAAAATATTGAATATTTTAGAAACTAACTTCGAAATTGTGCTCAGCGCACCCGGGTATAGTTTATTTGTTCACTGGGTAACTTTCGGATTTGGGGGGTGGGGGAAAGCTAAAAACCATTATATCCGGAATTAACAAAGACATTTGAAATCTGTCTGACATTTCTGTTTAGAATACCTTCAGTTTGATGTGTGACAATTTCGGTTGCTTTCTGGCATGGTAGATATTTAAATACAAATTAAATGGTAGAAAATTTCACGAAAATAGTGTATTTCTTCATTGTTAAGTGTATACTTATTGGTGACGTAACCTTTTTCTTTTTAAGCTATTCTAGAGATATTTAGACACATCTGTGTCCGATGGTTTCTCTTGATGTATGGTGGCAAGGTACGCTGATTAATTTCTGGTATAAGGAAGTTACTGGAAATTACTACAATTGTTGTCCTGCCTGAGGGAAGCAATATGGCAGAGCATCAAATGGCCTTGAGAGAATAGCAGCTAGTCAGTTAAAAAGTCAATCAAAGGCTCCTGGTCTGCCACTGTTAAAACTGTTACAGCCTGCTGTCTATTAATAGTTCTTTCATAGGTACAGTCCTTTCAATTGCATTGCTTAACACTATACATATGCTACAAGACTACGACGTTTGCTGGGTCTCTCGTACTAATTTATCAATGTATCTATTGTTCACCACAAACAAAAGTCAATATGCGTACAGTAATATACCGCTTTCCCAAAGCTGTACTCACTTTTAATATTCCGTTCAACGTCAGTACCAAAGAATTCAAGGTTCGAGTCCTTCCAGTTATACTCCTTGGCCTTGACAAGTGCTGGAGAAGGAAAACAGGTTTTGAGTTTTAGTGAGTTAGTTTCCAGTTATAGAACGCACAAATGTTTATTTATAAATGTAATAATTTCAGGGAAAAAAAACGAAACTATAAACAGGGAGACTTCTTTCGCAATGAAAAGACTTTTGCGTCACAGAGAAGCACGTGTGCTGCAAAAGACAGCACGTGTGTCGCAGTCAAAGAGGAACACGTGTGTGCAAAGAGAAACACGTATTGCAGTCCAAGAAGAACACGTGTGTGCAAAGAGGAACATGTATGTTGCAGTCAAAAGGAACACGTGTGTGCAAAGAGGAACATGTATGTTGCAGTCAAAAGGAACACGTGTGTGCAAAGAGGAACATGTATGTTGCAGTCAAAAGGAACACGTGTGTGCAAAGAGGAACATGTGTGTTGCAGTCACAGAGCATCAATGCATTCTAAGAAGAACACGCGTGTTGCAGTCAAAGAGAAACACGTATTGCAGTCCAAGAAGAACACGCGTGTTGCAGTCAAAGAGAAACACGTATTGCAGTCCAAGAAGAACACGTGTGCTGCAGTCCAAGAGAAGCATATAGGTTGCAGACTTATTACACTATTGTAACCTCTAACATAAATTAGTAATAACAAGAATAACAAGACGGTGGCGATTGTGATGATGATAAAGACGACTATGAAGAGAATTTGAACATTGACAAACCAATATAACATATCGACAGTGGATAGCAAGAACTGAAGAAGGGGTGCTTAATTGTTCGGCCTTCAGTGATGCAAAAAACCTTGACCTTACCTGGTTCGCTAGCCATGGAGACGTGTGAGTGACGGCTGTCTGATCAAGTCTCGAGCTGTAAAACCTGTAATAAAGCAAACACAAACATAAATAAAAAGCAAGCACATTAATTCTTTAAAGTAGGACATGCAGCCTGCGCGTCAGAGAAAATATTCTAGATTTAAACTCTTGCTATTAATCAGTGCCTCAAGTATCTCTTCCACTAGACTGCAGTAAACAAAGAAAGTTTGACGGTTATTTTCTAGCTAGTTTCTCTCACAATTGTTACACGCTGCATCGCGATTAGTTGCTAGTCTGAATGCCCCTTTATTAATCACATTTTCAAAATGAAATAGGATAGGCTTGAGATGAGAGATGAAACACTTGTGAGGAAAGATGCTAGGCTTGTGGTGGAGAGATGATTAGCTGTTGTGAGATAGCGTACGCTTTTGATGACAAATGATAAGCTCAAGATGAGATAGGATAGATGAGATAGGATAGATGTGATGAGATAGGATAGACGTGGTGTGATACGATAAGCTTGATACAAGATAGGCTAGGCTTATGAGAAGACAGACTTGTCGTGAGATGGGATAGACTTGTGGTGAGAGATGACAGGCTTGTGAAGAGAGATGACAGGCTTGTGTTGAGAGATGACAGGCTTGTGGTGAGAGATGACAGGCTTGTGAAGAGAGATGGGGTAGGTTCGTGATCGTCTCATAAATTCTACTAATTTGACGCAATTATCACCTCCGTCAGATTTGTATTCATGCACGCCTGGCAAATAAAACTATTGAAGGAAAGCATGTATTTTCCTGTAATTTAGACAATGTTATGTATTTACACCTCTTTTTTTTTTTTGCTTTTACAGTAAAATCCAACCACCTGTATTCCAACTGTCACCATTCCAGAAAGTGCTATTGAGTCTACTATAGCAAGTAAATAAATAGTAGACCAAGACGTTTCCTTTTTGGAAAACAATTGCATATTTGTGCTAACTCCTTAACAACAAAAATTATCTTTGCTTTGTTTTAAAATGTACGCATTGTTTCAGATTTATCCTTATAGTCTGAAAGTAGTTTTCCATTTTTTAAATTTATATTTGACTACAAAAGTAATCTAGACTGATACTAAAATAGTTCCTTCTCAATTCAACACAGAGTAATATATTTCTTAAAATTAAAAAGGGAGGTTTTACTGTAGTTTTAAATGTATTATAAATTGTTAATTACAATGAGATAAATGTATCACTAATCACAAAGACACACTAAAGTCACTAACTGCAGGCTCAGAGCTCAAGTCACAGATGGTTCAATCCAGCGATTATACTCAAACGGTGCAAAACTGGAGAATTCTCAGATTGGTCCACATAGAATTTTAGTACTCCAATCCTCAAACGGTGCAAAACTGGAGAATTCTCAGATTGGTCCACATAGAATTTTAGTATTTCGATCCAGAGATTATACTCAAACTGTATAATAGTGATCAGATTGATCCACATATCATTTTGTACTCCAATCCTCAAACGGTGTAAAACTAGAGTATTCTCAGATTGGACCAATGGCATTTTAGTACTTCAATTGATTATACACAAACAGTACAATACTGGAGAATCGTCAGACTGATCCACATTGCATTTTAGTACTTCAATCCAGTGATTATCCTCAAACGGTATAATACTGGTCAGACTGATCTACATGGCATTTTAGTACTTCAATCCAGTGATTATACACAAACGGTGTAAAACTGGAGTATTCTCAGATTGGACCATATTGTATTTTAATATTTCAGTTCAAGTGATTATACTCAAACGGTGTAAAACTGGAGTATTCTCAGATTGGCCCACATTGCATTTTAGTACTTCAATCCAGTGATTATACTCAAACGATGTAACTTTGGAGAATCGTCAGACTGGTCCACATAATATTTCAATCCACTGATAATACTCAAATGGTGCAGCAACTTAAGACTTGTCAAGCTGGTCCACATATACTGTAGAAATCCTGCACTAATGGCAATTCGAGCTACAGATCTATACTTAAATTTGCCGCTTTAATTGAGCAAAATAAAGCCTTTGTAAGCTAAATGATATTTTGTTAAGATCCGACACATATATAGCACCAATAACTTAGAAAACGACACATAATTTAGAAATTTTGTAGAGTGTTGTGGAAATCGCAGCTTTATCTAAAAATGTTTTTGAAAATGTTATTCGAGTTGTGCAACGCGCTACGTATCCAAAAGGTCACAGCAGTTTCCCGATAAGCAGTCAAAGTTTAAGACATAGATATTATAGTAAGTTTACTGTATTGAAAAGTCAAATTAAATCAGGGATACTGTTGAGTTTACCCGGAATGCGCAACCTTAATAAGTAGTTTAAAGATTGAAGTTAGAGATATCGTCAAGAGTTTACCCGAGAAGTCAAAGATTCAGTCAGACGTGACCAAGAAACTATACTATACCTGATATGTACAACCCTACTTAGAAATCAAGATTCAGTCAGACGCGATCAAGAAACTATACTATACCTGATATGTACAA
Organism: Sinotaia quadrata; assembly: GCA_028829895.1. Taxonomy (NCBI): domain Eukaryota; kingdom Metazoa; phylum Mollusca; class Gastropoda; order Architaenioglossa; family Viviparidae; genus Sinotaia; species Sinotaia quadrata. Next base: position 22,503,190 of record CM054178.1, read on the forward strand.
CCCTACTTAGAAATTAGATTATGTCAAACATGATTTAAAAAAAAAACCTTCCCTACGTGTACAACCCTACTAAAATGTCAAAGATTAAGGTAGAGAAACCGTAGGGATTTTATCCGTTGTGCAAACAATTCCAAGAATTCACTAGTCATGCTACAAAATGTGCATTATCTTGGAATGTGTATTCCTGTTAAGTTTAATCCTACACGAGTTCTACAGCCCTACTGAAATTCATAAAATTAATTATGGACAAACGCGAGATAGTTTGCACGGTGTTATAATACACTAAATGTTATTCCTAAGAAACCTACTGAATGCGTTCAACAGTTTATTTCACAACCTTTGCTCTAGACACTCGAACGATCCTCGTCGACGTGACCAAATCCTACTCAGAACTCAGATATCATATCCACTCTGAGCCGACTGAATGTGCGTTCACACTTTTGGCGAACAAGACTAAGTGTGCAGAATAATGTAGATAACGAGATAGTGTGGGTAAAACTCGTTATGTCACTGAGAAATAACCAGAAAGGGAAAGGAAAGGACGTTCAAAGTGCGTGCCAAACATTTTTATTCGAGAACGTTCGATCACGGGTTGTGGGCTGAGAAGAGGCGACATTGAATACACCTGAAACGTAATATATATAGTTATATAGTTCCTGCTTTTTTGTTCTTAACGTACTTGTCATGATAGTGGTGGACCTGGGAGTTGCTTTGCTTGTAATCTGAACCTTGAAAATCTTGCGACTTTGACAGAGAGATTGTGCACGACCTTTTGGTTCCAATTTCCTTGGTGTAACTGGAAAGGCTGTATTTTTTTTCAGATGACGTTATGCAAACGTCGGAAGTTCTGTGCGCGTTTCACTTACATGCGTCTAGTCAGTTGGCACTAGAAATGCAGGGATAATTTGTTAGTTAAGTTTTTGACTCATTTCAAATGCACTAGAAATGCAGGGATAATATGTTAGTTAAGTTTTTGACTCATTTCAAATGCACTAGAAATGCAGGGATAATTTGTTAGTTAAGTTTTTTGACTCATTTCAAATGCACTAGAAATGCAGGGATAATATGTTAGTTAAGTTTTTGACTCATTTCAAATGCACTAGAAGTGCATGGATAATATGTTAGTTAAGTTTTTGACTCATTTCAAATGCACTAGAAATGCAGGGATAATTTGTTTGTTGAGCTCTCGTCTGTTATTTCAAATGCACTAGAAATGCAGGGATAATTTGTTTGTTGAGCTCTCGTCTGTTATTTCAAATGCACTAGAAATGCAGGGATAATTTGTTTGTTGAGCTCTCGTCTGTTATTTCAAATGCACTGATGGGAGATTTGTGAAACTCCAGTAGATAATCGTAACCTAATACAACTAATGCATAATGTATTTAGTTCTCTCTAGGTTTTGTTTCCTTACAATCATGTCAGTTAAGCATCCGATGTAGTGAGTCACGTTTTTGCTTCCTGATAAAAAAATTAATAATCTTTATATGCGAATCTCCGTGTGGTGGGCTCATTTATGTGAGGTAGGGGTGGGTACTTTAAATTTTAAAAAAAAATCTTTCTCCACCAGAACCAAATTTAAGCAGTTAAAAAATTCCTTTATTGTTTATAGTAGATCCTCTTTAGTTTTCTAGGTGAACCTGAACTTTAGATGTGAAATTTTATATTCAACTTCTTACTTCACCAAGTTTTAAAGACGTCACTTCTTGCTAAGTTTTTTTATACTCCAACTTCTTACTTCACCAAGTTTTAAAGACGTCACTTCTTGCTAAGTGTACGAAAATACCCACGAAAGGAAGTATTTCGAATTTCCTCATCATGCCTCATCAGGGAATAATAATAAAATATGAGAAATAAACATCTGCATTTTATCACAAGGCAAAAACGTTGATAATATTTTCCCCACCACGTGTGCATCCTGTTTCAGACAGGTGGTGGTTCAGAAGAAATGGTGTTGCGCCATCGTGACCATATTGCTAATGTCAAATGCGCAAACTGACATTTGCGCGATAAGGTTAGGGTTAGGGCTAGGATTAGGGGTTAGGGTTAGAGTTAGGGACAGAACGGGTCGTCGCGCTTTTGTCGGCGCGCATTTGTCGGTGAACCATAAATAACTATTTTGACTCAGTCGTTATAAATAACTAGTTTTGACCCAATCGCTATAAATAACTAGTTTTGACTCAGTCGTTATAAATAACTAGTTTTGACCCAATCGCTATAAATAACTAGTTTTGACCCAATCGCTATAAATAACTAGTTTTGACCCAATCGCTATAAATAACTAGTTTTGACTCAGTCGTTATAAATAACTAGTTTTGACTCAGTCGTTATAAATAACTAGTTTTGACTCAGTCATTATAAATAACTAGTTTTGACTATACTTCAAGAAATTAGCAATGGTTCACCAACAAATACGCGCCCCGACAAATAGAGTCAAAACTAGTTATTTATAATCACTGAGGTTTACGTTCCCTATAAGCAGTGTCAATGCCGTATAAAGACTATATTGTTTATGCCCGTAGTATTATTTCTTTTTTCAGTTAATGACTTTAATTGCTTGCCCTTGTAATAGTTCTTCAATCAGTATCAAAAAGTGTATTGCCTATTCCTCAAAAACAGTGACAGCATATTATATTAGTTGCACTGTCATCACTTTTAAACTGCATCACCCCAGTTATCACGCTGACCTTCACGCCCATTTGAACACCGTCAAAACTAGTTGGAAATTTTCTACTATATCAGCATTGTCAAACCATTTAAAATAATGAATGTCCATCTTTAAATACTGGCATACAGTTACGAGGACTTAACTGCCTACTGTATCAATTGTGTAAAGCAATTAAAAAATCTTAATTGCCATCTCCTTGGAATATTGGCATACAGCTACAAAGGCTGAATGTATCCTATCGCTTTGTCAAGTCATTACTATAAAGGCTGAACAATGTCATAAACAATGTCATTACCTACTAGTTCAAAAGATACTAAAGACCAATTTGAAAGGCTGATTTCAGTTCGATTAAAAAAAAAAAACAGTCAAAATCCTTACATATCGAGACCCAACTATCGACCATCGGGCGCAATGTTCAACTGACTTTTACAAATGTAAGGATTTCGGTAGTAGTGGTCAAATTAACTGACTTAAAAATATAAAAAAAATCTCATGCTACTTTGAGGCTGAATTATGAACTATTGTGAGCAATGTCAAGGTCAAATTAAAATGTTAAAATAAGACAATGATTGTATCGAAACATAGCGCCCTATATCAAGACATCCCCCCACACGCTCTCTCTCTCTCTCTCTCTCACTCACACACACACACACACACACACACACACACACACACACACACACACACACACACATATAAACACTTTATGTCGAAACATTGGCAGTTAAGGATACAGGATTTCAAAAAGGGCTGACAAACACATAAACAAAAATCTCCCTATAAACCCCACCCCCAACTCTATCCCCACTCTCGGGTCCGCCAAATGCGCCAAAACGACAACGGTTAAACATTACGAAAGAAATGATTAACCACTGTGTGTTATCTTGAATAAACAATGTTTCAATCTTTAATGACGTCATAACCAATGGCGTACACTCCTATGGCGCGCGGTTTAATCTACAGAACGCAAGTTTTTAGAAGACGCAGTCTAACTTCCGGATATCAGTGCATGACTAAACACAGCCATATTTTCTATTCAAAACAACCTACACGTGATTTCCTTTGGAAAATTTCAAGTCTGACAATGTGAAAAAACAACTGTGCAATGCACAATGATTTCGGTTTCTAGCATTAGCTGGGGAATAAGTACACAGTTTACTATTGTTTTATTTCAAGGCAACTATTTTAGTGTACAGAATATTTTATGACTTATCAAATCTGTACATAGGTAAAAATTGCTTCACACAAGATAAATAAATACCTTACATTATAATACTTTATTCTATTCCACACACACGCGCGCGCGCGCGCACTTATAGCCAAACAATTAACAGTATTATCTTCTCGCCATTATATACAATGAAAAGTAATATAACATTTTAGAAGTTGTGTGGCAATCTCTGGTTGTCGCCTGATTCACCATTTCCGTAACGGACCGAAATTGATAGCTAACTATAACGGATTGAAACTGATAGGTAACTAAAACGGATTGAAATTGACATTTAAAATCATAATGGACTGAAATGGATACCTAACTATAATGGATTGAAACTGACAGCTAACATAATGGACTAAAACTGACATTTAACCGTAATGGAATGAAATTGATAGCTAACTATAACGGATTGAAAGTGGCAGTTAACTGTAATGGACCGAGATGACAGTTAACTAAAACGCATTGAAAATGACAGTTAATCTTAGTGATTGGAACCGACAACTTACCGAAATGGACTGAAACTGACAGTTAACTGCCGTGGAATGAAACCGACAGCTAACTATAACGGATTGAAATTGCCAGTTAAACCGTAATCGACTGAAATGATAGCCTTGAAATTGACAGTAAACATGAATGGACTGAAAATTACAATTAACCGTAATGGAATGAAACCGACGGATATAACTATAACGGATTAAAATTGCCAGTTAAACCGTAATCGACTGAAATGTGTGGTGTGGTGTGTGTGTGTGTGTGTGTGTGTGTGTGTGTGTGTGTGTGTGTGTGTGTGTATGTGTGTGTGTGTGTGTGTATTTTATAACATAATAATAAAGTACAGTATTGATAGCGTCTCAAGTCCTTTGTTGACTAGCACTTCACTCTTTCTTGCGAAATTTGAGACATTGAGCGAGAGAGAAAAATTACCACTTGACTCTTGTGTTTTGACTCATTCTTACTCGTAGACTTAGCGGCCTAAAAGCAGTATATACGTTTTATCTTATACACGTTGACTAAGCAACTAAAAATAGTATCTCTATATTTTTTTTGTTTATAAACCCCACATCGTGCATGTCGACAAAGCAATCTAAATATAGCATATGTGCTCTATATACTCTCATTAGAAAGGAAAAGTGCACACTTCGAACTTATTTATTTTTATTTATTTTTATTTTCAATCCTGCTTTCTGCCCAGATCTTCGATCGAAATGAATGTGTGAAGAAGCATTTGTTTATAAATATGTGAACATTATTCTGCAAGTTCTCCAAGATATTGAGTTTGTCTTGAGATATTTTATATTGCCAGTTAAATGCAGTAAATGCATTCTTTTAATTGAAATTATTTGGTGAACAGAAAATGCCTCACATTTTTTTTCTGAAAGCGCGCCCTTCACTCTTTAACAAAGCATGCAGTAGTTAAGGATTAAGGACACAAGCAAACAGGAGAAAATCAATGGCTCCTTTGCAACAAAAGCACTTTTTTTTTTCTTCCGGTTTTATCTGGCTGATCAGAAAGTAGCTGTAACGACGTCTGCTTGTACTTAGCCGACAACGAACATGAAGCCATTTTTGCGTGTCGACACGGAGTATAAATAGTACAGGGGACAGCAAAGACTTTCGACACTACATGATTACCTTCCCACCCAACCACACGTATACAACATACTGACCTAGATATATTTTAGTTTTGAAAAAAGCGTTTAGTTTTGAAAAAAAAAGATTATATGTATGCAAAGATTCAAATTTATTCAAAGGTAAGCCTACTTTTTTAAATACAAAAACAGAGCGTAGCGAAGGCGAAGACAAAATTTTAAAAAATCATGCGCGTTTACGCAAATATTTCTATAGAGAACATACACTCACATCACCGTCATTTGGATAAAATAATCCAATTTTTCACCTTTACAAACAAAATAATAACTCCCTTTCGACACGTTGACTGCAGAACAGACATACGTGACAGTTTCTCTTTTACAATAACTTTACTTCTGACAGAACTTCTGTGATACGTGACTGATTCTCTTTCCTCAATACCTTTAGTGATGACAGAACTTGTGTGATACGTGACTGATTCTCTTTCCTCAGTACCTTTAGTGCTGACAGAACTTGTGTGATACGTGACTGATTCTCTTTCCACAAAAAAACTTTTAGTGTTGACAGAACTTGTGTGATACGTGACTGATTCTCTCTTTCCACAAAAAAAACTTTTAGTGCTGACAGAACTTGTGTGATACGTGACTGATTCTCTTTCCACAAAAAAAACTTTTAGTGCTGACAGAACTTGTGTGATACGTGACTGATTCTCTTTCACAATACATTTACTTCTGATAGAACTTCTATGCTTTAACTTGCTGAACAATTCAACAACTCGACCGACATCGCAGCAGAGTCAAACCCACAAAGTCACGTGTCAATCCATCCCTTGATCTCAAGCTACACACTTTCCATTTAGCACATAAACACTCGTGACCCATAAGCTGACACTTAAATAATTCTAACATATCTTCTGTGCAAATCTCTCAGTCCATAAAAGTCCTCTTTTTCGATTGTTCAACTGTTTTTCCCTGTGTCGTGAGGCATCCCTAGTGCTCTGTCACGAACGTGTGAAGATAAAACAAAAAACAAAACGAACAAGGAAACAACAACAATTAAAGAGGGATGATAGGCTCGCTCAGCTGAAACCTATAAATGACGTCACTAGGAATAAAACTGAAGGCCACGACAGTCTCGTGTGTATAAGTTAAACTTGTGCGGAAACACGAGAAAAGAATTACAAACATTTTGACAGCTGTCATTTGGGGCGGCCCAGTATCAAATCACGAACTACTAAGCTGAAATTAATTAAGATTGTGACATCCGCATTAAAAATTCTTAGAAAGGAATAAAAGAAATGTTCTCCGGTCTCCGATGAAATATATTTTCCCTGAAAGATATAACAAAAGTTATCTGTGCACACGCTGTCGAGTTAGACCGTTTCCGTTTCCGAACACAAATTAAAGAGCGTTGTTGAAAACGGTAACATTTTCTTCCTTTAAGAGATGGATGCCTGCTTCAATCACGTGAATTCGTGACTACTTTTGATGTGATCGCTAGTACGACGCACATTAAATTTAATTATGAATTTGATCAAATCTATATCTTAGGCTCCACTGCAGTAGGAGCAGTTATTATCTGAAAGCCAGCGGCCCCACAATGAAGTGAAAGAATGCTTGTTATTTCACTGTTTGCACGAGCCGATTGACCTCAGTCAACATTACTGCACTCTTAAGTCAGATCTTAAGAGTGGAAGCCCTCATTATAAAATACAACATGCTATATAATTATTTTGTAAATCTTAAAAGTTAAGGCTGCGTTATTTATAAATTATGACAGGCTAGCTTATATATACCTGTGTATAATCATTTGGTTGAGTAGATATTCATCAATACATGTAATACCACACTATTCTTGAACTTAACGGTTAACTCTTACAGGACGAAACTTACTAAATCAACAGAGTGCCAAATGGGAGAATGAAACTCACGCTTACCTTTGTACCCAACCCAAGATAGTGTGTCTCTTACTACTGACTGTTGACAATTTCGACACTCACAGCTTAAGTAATTTGACCTTGCTCGCGTTGCGCAGTACTCAAGCGGCGCAATAACCAATCGTATTCGTCCCTCTTACTGAAGCTATTGGCTGAGCGGCGGGATTTATTTGTAGCACACGACAGACAAGACAGGAAATGTCACCTACCCAGATAGCTGTAGTTCACGAGCTCCATTGACACCGCACGGCTGCTTCTAAATCTTAGAAAATATAGGTTGTATTTATAGAAATCCCGTACACTTAATGTCATGCATTCTCAGAGTTACTTCCCATGAGGGAATGGAGTGGCTAAAGAAAACTGACGATAGTACATGTAATATTAATATCAGTGAAAGCTACAAAAGAATTAACAGTGGGTAGAGAATGCGTTGCTAAATAACATACCAATAATTCTGTGAAAACACTAGGCATTTCCTGCTTTCATTTATAGCTTGATGAATTAAGGAGTTCGTTATGGTTCTAAGCTGAGAAATTTGATGATAGAGATGAGACACTCTCGGTACCCATTCTGATACAAATGGTTGTGTTAGTCTAAACTCCTGTAGTTTTTATGCCATTCACTGAGTGTACTACACACACACACACACACACACACACACACACACACACACACACACACACACACACACACACACGCACGCACACACGCACACACACACACACACACACACACACACACACACAACGTATAAAGATATATAGACAGAGATGGAGGGGGGGGGTGTCTTACAAGTGAGACTCTGTGGGCTGGCTATCTTACATTATATCATTACAGTTTTAAAAAATATTAACGTTTACGCTACAAAAAGATATGCTATTTGCTGTACTAAAACAGCAAATAGTCTTTTCATTTAATTTTATAGCATTGTTGAACATGTTTCAAGTTCTCATGTATACGTTTAACAAAACGAAAAGTGTAATAATATTTTACATGCAACTGTCAAAAAGTACATTCAACCAGTTTATTTAAATTTTAGAAGGCAAGAAATAAAAATGTTCAAACTAAGAAATAAACTTAACTGCCTGCCAAGACGATGGTTTCAAACTGAACTACAAATACCTAAAGTCCATAGTATTTAAGCAAAACTAATTTATTAATTTACATATTAGCTATGTCGATCAGGAAAATAAAAATATCAATATATTCAAACTTGAGCCACTGGGTTGGACTCACAATCCTTTTCTCGATCTGGATGCTCTTAAGACACGCATCTACATAAGTGAGCGCTACAAAAGAATTAACAAAGGACAGAGAACGCATACAGTAAAACGTCACAAACTGCAGAGAAAGAGTCAAGCACTGCTATCCAAGGAAAACTGATAATCCAAAGTAAATTATCCTCAAACTGACCAAACATAACAGTCGAACGGTGTTTGTGAAAGATACCAAGTTAACTGATCAAGAAAGTCAAAGAAAATCCCAATCGGCCAATCTACAACCTAATCTAATTTCTCTGATAGTCATGACACGAGTCTCAAACATAAAACATTGAAAACCCGGATTATACGTACAAAAGTTTAATGAAAACTCCAATCGGGGAATTTACAACCTACTCTAAATTTCTCTGATTCTCATGAAACGAATCTCAAAAAAAAAAAAAAAAAAAAATGGAAATCCCACGTTATGCGTAGAAAAGGTAAATGAAAACTCCAATCGGGAAATTTACAACCTATTCTAAATTTCTCAGATACACATGAAAAGAATCTCAAACAATAACAAAAATGGAAAACCCAGGTTATGCATATAAAAGGTAAATGAAAATCCCAATGCAAAGAAAGCGCGAAATATAGTGAACAGCAGAAGTCGCCGACTTGGAAATTGATACAACCCCGTCATAACACCATCAACAAGCATCACGCTGACTCCTTCAGAATTCAGGAAGTGCCGCTCTATGCAGACACGACACTGTCACACCTGTCACACGAAGACCAGATACAGTTGGGGAGGGTGGGGGAGAACAGCAATTCTAAGTAATTAGATTCACACCAAGTGACTATACTTTTCCGACAAGAAAGATGGCCACTAAGGCGAAACACGATTCTAAAGGAAATTTTTTTTCCTTACTCAGATTTGTTTGTGATGCATGAGAAGTATATTAGTCTCCCCATTTAGGTTACAATAACATACATCCTGTTATCATCAGGGGAGGTTACACAGACGAAGAGCTTATTCAGTGGGTAAAGGTAATCGATATGCCAGACTTGACGTGCTTTTATTTATGGGTTTCCCGTACTGGTAAAAACTTTCCTCAGTTCGCAAGCAGACCACAGCGATTAGTATGGGATTGGAAAGATGAATACTCATAGAATAGGGTATGTGCGGACTTTCGAGATGACATATCTAAATATCATTGCCAGTACATCTGACCTAGAGTACATTCCTATTTTCTACTGCCCAATAAGCTTTGTTCATGCATAGTCTGTAGTATCAGAGGGCCCGCTTTATCGACTCACCCAAAGATTAAACTGTATTCAATTATGCTGAATTTTAATATGTAAATTTCTCCGTAAATATTGCCGTTATTTTAACTGTTGTCTCTTGAACGATAGCTGAACCAATTTGCCCTGCCTACTTTCTTACACTTCTCTCACACACATACACACACCAACACTAACAATCTACACACAATCTCACTGACATAACTCACACCTACACACACACACACACACACACACACATACACACTCACTAACACATAATATAGATCAGCACATCACAATCAAATCTCCACGTTTTCCCCAGGCCATATCGTCGATTGGAACTGTACTGACATACACATGAATAAATCAAGTGAATTCGTGTGTTGCTCTCAGTATCATTGTCTGTACTGTCTTTCTTTAATTATAACCCTTTGATTTCTAATATCTAATTCATAACCTATTTATCAAGTTAATTTCATGGTAATGAACTTCTATCAGAAGACTATTCGAATTATGAACAATAATTAGAGACCTATGAACTGTTGGTCCTAATGACTTGGTAGAAGTATTGAATGATTAGCTATAAGATATCACAAGACATAAAATACAAGTTTAGTTTTAAAATATCTTATGTAAATTCCGTGTATATAATTTTATTGATTGTTTTCTATATATGTTACATTAATAAAATTTATTAATTTTCATCTTTCCACTTTTTACTAATTAATTGAAAGGACGTATGCAGACTTATGGGGTGGGAGCAGATCATAATTTATAAATTTAAAAGACAGTCACGCATACTTTGGGAAATATCATCTTAAGCTGGATATGGAGACCGTGAAGGGGCGAGAGTGAATTCCAAGAACCTGGCATTATTAGTAACTACACGAGGATAATTTGCTATGGACGAGTAACACTTACAAACGGAGAGTAATTAGTGAATTATTGGTTTCTAGAGCTTGACTTAAGTCTCTCCGACTGCAAAAGGTGATGATCCCATCAACAGGTGGATTAAATAGATCATAAAATAAGAACTATCGTTAATCCATCCAGTGATAAGAGAAATAATCACTTTCACACCAGCATTTATATAATAATTATGATTTGTAATTTAATAGCAATAAACTTTCTATTTGTTTCCTGTCTCTCTCACACACACGTGGGCGCATGATTTGTAATTTAATAGCAATAAACTTTCTACTTATTTCCTGTCTCTCACACCCACGTGCGCGCGTGATTTATAATTTAATAATAACATTTCTATTTACTTCCTGTCTCTCTCACACACACGTGCGCGCATGCATACCACACACATGATGCAGTAATTACATTTTAACTCTCCAGTATCTTTAAGTTGTTTAGTAATTAATCTCAGAAGAAAGAAACTCATGCTTATTAATCAAATGATTACAACTATTTCAATTTTAGAAAACCACTTTACTGTTATAAATTCTTTAACTCAGAGGCTTTGCCACTCAAAGTTTTATTAGCACTTGATATGTAACCGCTATAACAGTTTAATACTGTTTCACAATAGTTTTCTTTTAAATTCGTAATATCATGGGAGGTGGTGGGGTTACGTGTTGAGTTCAAAGAGATATTCTGAGCAAAAATTCGACTTAGCTGTGTGTCAGTGTGTCACGTGTTGATCTGTTCTTCCCTGTTAATTTTTTTGGTTCGATGCAATCGAACACATGATAAGAAATGAGGTGCACTGTTTCTTTGTTTCCAATTTAACTGTTAGAAAGCACTATTACATTTTGTATTAAACAAATATATAAAGAGTTATATTTTGTTCCTTTTGCTTGTCGCTCTGTTCTTGTTCTTTTTTTCCTCAGGAAGATTTTCACAATGGAAGTCACTTCCCGAATTTAAACATTAACCTTGCGTTATTGATAGTTTGTCAGACAATTCACGTCCTTCATAGGACAAAGGGCGTCTCTTGTGCATTGCAAATAAGGAAACGAAGTAGATACTCGGCAAATGGTGACGAGACATTTCCTTACCCACAACAACACACTGTAGAAAACGTGCGCGTCATATTTAGTCCTGAAACCCACGCATTTGCTTTGTTATGAAAAAGCTCATATTCCTACATACACCTCGAACTACTTTTCAACCTTGACCTTTGTCACGTCATCCTCTTTCAACATGCTGGTCGAGAAACATATGTGATGTGATACTTAGTACGACCTTTTACTGGACTCGTTTATTTCCTGTAATAAACTTTACATTGCCATAAAAGTTCGTTACAATTTAAAATTCCGGGAGTGACTTTAATAACCATCTAACTCTCTGACTTTCTACACTGTACAGAACACCTATGACGCGACTTCATGTAACGCTTTGAACTCGTTGGCTTGCTCCACTGTACCAAACCAAGTGAGGCGTTTCAAGCAACTCGACCTGCTTGTCATATTAGTTAATCCGCTGTGGAATACAGCATTACTTTGTGTAATTAGGCTAATTATGACTCACTAGCAAGTTACAATACATATGCGAATCCACTTGTACCACTCACAGTCAATATTCTGAATCCACTTGTACCACTCACAGTCAATATTCTGAATCCACTTGTACCATTCACAGTCAATATTCTGAATCCACTTGTGGCCACTCACAGTCAATATTCTGAATCCACTTGTGGCCACTCACAGTCAATATTCTGAATCCACTTGTGCTGATGCAGAGTATGGGTCACTGGTTAGATATGTATATCTGCAACTGTTACTCCGATATACTGGTACGCCGCCAAGTGTGGCTCCAGCCCCCCCCCCCTCAGATTTCAGTGAGAATCAATGTTTATGAATATATGACGATTATAAATAGACGAACAGAGGACAATATGTAATCATTAGATTATCACTCCAGACTATGAAAACAAATGATAGAAATTACTTCACTAACAAATGCAGTTTAAAATAATAACAAGAAATTTAATAAAAGAAAAGTTAACAAATTTAGAAAAATAAGTAACAAGGGTTCATCATAGCTAGCTAGTTTGCTACACTGTAGTCATGTTCATGATCTCCACTCAACTTATGCACTGGAGTGATGTATACAGTCTGTAGACTCGCTGTGACAGACTCTGACTAGATTCTGTGTCACGAACTTCTGACCCACATCCGAAACTTGAATATCATATTCGAATTGAATTCCTTTGTTAGAACCCTCCCGTCGTGCACCAGCATGAGGATAAAACAACAGAGAGTTCAACCCTGTTATGTAACTTTAGACGACAGTCGAGAAAGTTCGGATCAACAAGCATACCTCGTGATCTAGTCACGTGATGCATTCATGCACTACAATAAATACTCTTGTCGCGATAATATACTTCACTCACACACAAGACTGGCCGGACACACACATCTGCTCACATAGCATCTTAGTCGCCGAATTGCTGAGTCGGAAAGGAACATAGGACCCGTTGCTTTTATGTAAAGTCTACTTAAGAAGAGCGGGTTCTTCTTGTTCTTCTTCTTCTCTACCTTATCCTTTGTTCAACCCTGGACGGACGATGTTCAATACCGTGCCGCCAATCACTGATGATGTTATACTTTGACGGATCTTTAGCGTGACAAGTCGAGAGACGACTAGTTACTGGAAGCTACCGACCGTATGATGCAACATCGCTTGATGTGGAAGGATCGAACTGACCTTAGTCCACACGAATCAAGACTACTGAGATAGATAAGTAACTGAACTGAACTCTGAATCAGTGGAATGTGCTGGCAAAAATAACTTTCTTGAACATTAACTTTCAAGGATTAAATAAGCACATTAACTTGCCTTAGTTTAGATCTGAAGCTGTGTCTTCGTAATTGATTGTTATTGTTAAATCTTAATTATTAAATTCTTTTATTGTTAATACCTCTTTCGTAGTGATTCTTATGCATATAGACCTAATCGTGGTTTGGATGGGAGATCGACTGAGCTAAATGTAACATTTTGAGTGCATAAAGATTTAAGAGAGTGTTAACGGTTTCCAAACCGGCTATTGTACACAAGTTGTCTGTTCGTGAATCTGTTTGTCTGTACTACAAAGGCGCATTTTCATTTGAGACGAAGGATAACTTGAGCAACCAGTCTGTTTAGGGAAAGAGGAGAAATTAATTTATCTAATTAAATTAAGGTTCTGTAAAATTCCTAAGCAGGGTCTCTAAATAAAAACTGGACATGTAACACTTGCAATGGATTTCAAATCTCAGAATCAAGTCAAGATGTTGCAACCATCAAACTAAAACAAAATCCAAGCCAAAAAGGCAACCAGCCACCAAGGCCGACAACTACAAAAACAGGCAGCCACAAAAACAGCAGCAGCAAACCTGAAACACAAGCAATTGCAGAGTCTAAGTGTCCAATCAATTGCTCTATTAATAAATACTAAGTTTGGCATAAACCTCTGAAAGAAAGAAATGTTCAAATTAAAACTTAGCATGGACATCATAATAAAACCTAACCATTCATACAATACAAAGACGTTTTTACCTTATTCAGCCAAGGGTTTTGCTCTGCATTTACAACCCACTAGGGAAAGACTCCGATTTCCAGTTTCTCACCCAAAGAGATGATTTCAGAAATGAGTGCTGGCAAAATTCACTATCCCCCTTTTATCACCCTTAGAATCACATCTTTGCCTGTTAGATCTGGCCAATTACTTAGCGCTAATAAGATTATGGCTTTCTAACAGCTTCTAAACACACGCGCCCACCTAGTTAACAATGCTTCCCACTGTATACCAAAACGCAAATATATGCCGCAAAGTAATCTCTAGCTACGCTTATTGGCCATTGATCACGCAACTTTAGACAACAAACACTCGATCACCTATCTGATGCAAACATCAAACACCGGTCAGTAACTCTACCACCATGCATGACTCATTCTTCAGGAGTTCACTTCTAAGCCAACATGACACAATACGCACAAGAAAATCATATACATGCACTTTTTCTTCCTGGTTTTAGTTTTAAATTCTTGCTTGATCTCACAATAATTGCCAATTATATTCCCACTTTGTATGCGTATGTGAATTAGCTTTACTCTGTTCAGTAAGTGAATTTTAATGGTAGTAATCCTTTATACGGTTATAATGTAACTGTGCTTCATACATGTATTTTAAGTGTTATAGTTCTTTATAGCAACTATAATGTATATTACTCTCTTTTGTACGTGTGTATGTTTGCTGTAATATTCCTGCCTGCCTATATAAGTTTGCGTTACTGTGCTTATGCATACATTTAACTATAATAATCCTTTGTATATTAATAATGTACGCTATTGTGCTTAGGTTTTATCATCTTTTCTATAGCCATGGTGTGCGTTACTTTACGTGCATCTTTTAGTTTCAACAATCATGTGTGCATATGTGAGTTTACGCTATTTGGCTTAGTACGTGTATTTAACTGTAATAATCGTTTGTATAGCCATAGTATTCGTCACTGAGTTTAGTGTATGTAACTCTAGCAATCGTTTGTATAGCCATAGTATTCGTCACTGAGTTTAGTGTATGTAACTCTAACAATCGTTTGTATAGCCATAGTGTACGTCACTGTCCTTAGTATGCACATTTAATTATAATAATCGTTTGTATAGGCCTAGCTAAAGTGTACGTCACTGTGCTTAGTACGTGTATTTAATAATAATAATCGTTTGTATAGGCCTAGCTATAGTGTACGTCACTGTCCTTAGTATGCACATTTAATTATAATAATCGTTTGTATAGGCCTAGCTATAGTGTACGTACGTCACTGTGCTTAGTACTGTGACGATGTGTGACAAATTCTGTGTCATGACCTCGTGACCCAATTGCTCGTTTCAAAATTAAATTTTTGAACGGACCTTTGTTGAAATTCACCCGTGATACATCAGTATCGAGAGAAGCTTTCTAGCAAGGTCGGATTGTTGCATAACTTTAGGCCAGTGTCCAGCACCTTCGAGATCAAACATACCACGTGAGCGGTCACGTGATGCGTTCAATGCAGTTTCATAAAAATGATCATAAGGCGCCAAAACACTCACTCACCCACAGACCGGCAGACACACCAGGCAGCTTTAACATAGCTCCGTCCCGCCGCCATACCAGAGTCGTAAGAGAGTCGAAGATGAACCCGCGCTAGAGCAGTAAAATCTACTTTTAAGAGGTAACAATAACACGTCTACTTCTTACAGTATCTATTGCATTTATTGATTGTATTTTGTAATTGAATTGACGTATGTATTTTGTGCAGCTTAGCGCTATTTTAGCCAAAGCACGTGTTTCGATGTAAAGGGACAAATCTAAAAGTTATTGTATATAAATTATTGTAACTTTTCTTATCTTTAATTTATATAAATCTTAAATTCACTAGTGCCGCCAGTATGTCTGTGCACGTGGTGAATTCTTCTTGTAATTCAACTTGTTCTTGCATATAATTTTTCGTGTAAAATTGTAAAGCATTCATGCTTCATTTTGAATTAATCCTTTGTGTGAATTCTAATTTTTAATGCTGTAAATATTTGGGAATTCATACGTTCGTGTAACGTTATATGTAACACACACGTGAACCACAATGTATATTTAAATATAACCATATTTGAATTGTAAACGACACGATAGTCAAAGATTCTAATTCAGAACCTTAAACAAAGAAACATGTGCTTGGGTTTTGCGAATATAGACGCAAATAGTTACAGAGCCCAAATCCTTTGTTTCAGCCGGGTTCTTCTTATGTTATTCCTCTCTACCTTCGTACTTCTTGAGTCGTACACCGACTCGGGCGTCTTCATGACCCATACGTAAAAGTACATCGTGTTAACTACGGTTAACGATCGTCGCAAGTACATTAGCGATGCAGTAATTGAGTGGACATTGACTGTTATGCTATGCGGTACTGACGATGAGCCAAAGGATGTGGACCAGTTCTAACCAGTTGAACCCCACATGCGACCAAGAGTGTAGTTAAGTATATCTACTAGGGTCCAGAATCAAGTGACTATTTGGCAACAGAAAAGCAAATTCTCGTTAGAACTTTTAACCAGGACGGTAAATGAGAGAACAACGCTGTGTAGAATTAAGACGTCGTGTCGTAATTAATCGTTGCTGTTAATTGTTAAACTTATTAAATCTATTTCATTTTGTTAAGAACCTCTTTTTGTAGTAAATTGTATGCATATAGACCAAATGGGATTGGATGGGGGCTGTCTGAGCTAAACGAATGACGTAATGAATGCATATGAATCTAAGAGAGTTTTTAACGATTTCCAATCTAGCTAATGTACGCAAATTATCAGTTTCGTAAATCTGTGATCTAGACTACAAAGATGCATTTTTAATTTAGTCGAATGATGATTTGAGCAACCAGTCTGTTTAGGTTAAACGAGAGAGAATTAATTTAAATAGTAAATTAAAGTTCTATAATTTCCTAAGCAGGGTCTTTAAATAAATACTGGAAACGTAACAAGTGGGGAAATCTCGTCCGTGGATTGATATGTATTAAATTGTAACATTTTTATATACATAGGGCGTATCATATCTTTAGGAAACGAACATCTGAGAATTGCCAATATTCTATTGATTCAGGATTGTTGAAATATTTATCTTGCTTTTGTTGTGACATGTGCATGTATTCTTTTGCAGAGTAGCGTGCATGTTAGTTAATGTTGATATATTTAAGCGTAGTTAAATATGTCATGTTAGCTATTAATGATTATTTAGCATGGTGATGTTAAATATTTCATTGTGAGAAGTCGACGTGTTATACCGCCAGCTAGGAGAGTTACCGGTAGTAACAGACTTCGGACTATTATATTTAGGGTGCTAAGTATAATGTGTAATGTTGTATGGTTGGAGCCGTGACATTACGAAAGCCTTGGAGACAACAGATTGTAGCCAAGCAGGTGAACGTGTAACCAACGCGTAATTTAATTCGGAAGGTGTTCTGAATAAGTTCAATAATTTTTGTAAGGTCGTAGCCTAAAAGTTATTGTGGGATAAAAGCGGAGTTTTATCGCCTACGGTTAGATACACAATCACGAGAGATATTTATTGTAGCCAGACGCGCTAAATAAATAAGATGGATCTCGAACAGGTTATTGCGGATCTGAGAGAGATAGGTTCCTTGATCGGATTCCGAACGGAAGACGAGTTAATGAACTTCGTTAGAACTGAACTAGACAGGGAAAAGAGGAGAGAGGAACACGAACGGGAAGAGGAAAGGTTAGAGATAGAACATGATCATATTATGTCTTTGATACATCTAGGGATCAACTATCGGAAGAACAGTGTAGGGAGCTTACAGCTCATGGAGATTCTAAAACGCGAACAGGAGATAGGCATATCACTAAAATATAAAGGTGAACCGCTACGTAATTCTGCCCTACTTGCACTCAATGGAAAGGAAATAGAACACAGGGAAGAAAATATATCTTCATTAAGCTCACGTGTAAAACTTACAGAAGCGCAGTTGTGTGATAAAGATTTCCGATTCAAAGGGGAAGGGGAGGCTGAAATACGAGATCTAACGTTTGAAATTAGAAAGTTGAAGAAAGAAAGGCAAGTGCTTATGGAAAGGAAAGAAAGTCTAGAATTAGAATGGTTGTGGACAGAAATCAAAACAGAGTCTAAAATTGTTGGGAAAGGTGAGGGTACTGTTGACAAATTACGACAGGAAGGTCAGGCCGTGAACTTTGACTTGCCGAGGTCAAACGCCGCGAGCGTGGAGACTGACACACAGAAATTAGTCGCGCTACCGAACACAGCAGACGAATTAGACAGTTTGATTGAAAACAAAAACAAATGTTTTGACGAAACCATTACAGTTCAACTTGCTAACCAGTTTACAGAAACAGTTAGCGCACCAAAGCTTGATCTTGAAACAGAGACAAGAAAAGACACTGTTGTTAAGGACTTAATAACACGTGTAGAATTTGGACAAACACATACACCGCCGTGTACGTGTGACACCTTGTTTGACGGACTGAATGCGCATGATAAGATAGAGACAGATTCTATCGGTTGTGTACCGTTAAGGTGTGATGAAACTTCTAGCAACACAGTGACTGATTTTTCTGACAGGACAAATATGCATGAGAAGATAGAAACCGATTCTATCAGTTGTGTATCGTCGAAAGGCAGTGACACATCGACTGAGTCTACTGACCGAACTGTTAGTTTAAGAGGGAGTCATGAGAATATGCTCGCTACGAAGACTGACATCGGTAGATCTCGATCTCCGATGATTGACGTGAGTCATGACGTAATTTTGGAACACAAGATTATTGCGTTATGCGAGGTTTCGAGTGCTAATACATTGACAGCCAGGGAAACAGAAGTATTTGATCCAGATGACAGCATAGGTAGCAATACAGACGGAGACGATGTGCCTATGATAAATTCATTTGCTTCAGATGACATGACAGTTGTCAGAGCTGAGACAGAGTTCTTTTCCAAACGCGACATGGAAGAAGATATTGTCGAAAACTGTACAGGGACGAAATCTAATATAGGGATATTAGAGACGGTCAACGATAATGCATGTGTACTGACGTGTATGCACGCAGTTGTCGGAGACATGGCAGAACTGTCTGCAGATAAATCACTTAACGGAATTAGTGACGTAGACAGAAGCCACGGTACAGGGACTACCTTTATTGACTCACCTGTTGAGATAAAGGAATGTCATGAGTACGTACCAAAAACTGAGACAAGTGGGAGTAAGGAGGAGGGGGTTTCATTAACTGATAGGTTCCTTGATTCACTGACGAAAAGTGCGGAGTGTGATCCCAAATTGATCAAAGACACAGTACAAATGAGTGACAGAACTAGATCGATAGACAATGAAAACCGGAGTGACGGACTGATAACCAGAGTAGGTAGGGCATCAGGACTGTCACTGACATCAGATGCAGAGAATTATGATAGAGGAAACAGTGGGAGTGTAGCCTACAACACACAGGGAGTAGACATAGTGATGTTATTCAGTGTAATAGAGACAGGTAACATTCACTGCCAGTTGGTGACTGAAACTGACAGAATTTCCATCATAGATTCTGACGACCTGATGAGAGGACATATTGAATTAACTGAGTCAGTGGAGACAGATTATGTTAGTTCAATAAACGGTATGGTCCAGGGGAGACAATCAGTAACTCTTGGAGAGTTTAAAACAGAACCCTTGTTCATACAACCACAGGAGTCTGACTTGCTAGCGAGTGAGTCTGACCACACAGTGACTAGGGAATACTCGAGTGGAAAGTTAGACAATTCTAGAGTCACAAAAGAGACACAGACTTATGTTGTCAAGGAGAGAGACAAATTGACAGACATAACAGTCGAAAACCTAGTTGTGAATGGGTTAAAACAGAAAACAACTAGTGGGATGAGGTATTTCACTTCAGTCTATGATAAGATCAGGAGAACGGAACCTCCAGATTTAGGGGAGAAGCTAATGTTGCAATTCAGGTACTTCAGAGAGACTGGTAGCCGCAACAGAGCACATTTGCGAACCTATGACGTTAGACTTGATGCGAAATGGACCCATAGTAGATCTGACGCCATTCCGACGAAAGACGTTGAGTGCATGCGAACTAGAGACGTTCAATGTGTACACAATGACGTAACTACAAATGCACGAAACACCAAGAGAGCAAATTTCCATTTGCGTGAGTTCAGTGACAAGGCTAAGAGCGATAGATTTGAAATTCAGACTTCGCAGAGTCAAGGCCACAATGACACTGACATGATACCGAACGTATCGAGAAGTTTGAAACTGTTAGACAGGGTAGAGACCAGTCATACAGAAACTGACACTACCAGAAACATTTTAAACTTGACAAGTACTTTGGAGAGTTTTGAAAGAGATAAAACACTTCAGGGACGTACTTACCGGACGAGAAATGAAAAGTCTAAACTTGACATGCAATATATTGCACCTCACAGTGACATTCTGACGAACAGAGTAAGAAAGAAAGAATACAGTTGTCATGCCGTAGACATGTTGACACACATGGACGATGACGTGTATTGGGATTGGGACAGAACTACGAAGATTGTGCTAGGCAGGATAGTGCAGCAGTAGAAATGATTTGACACTTCTTTTGAAATTTCATTATCTTCTTGTTGTACTGTAGTTGGTGGTTGTTATTGTAAATATGTTGGACATTTCATAAAGACTTGGGACTAGCTATAACACTGATTGAATTGTGTTAGTGTTGTAACTCTGAATATGACAGGTAGACTGACAGATGGTTCATTGAGTTGGTAATTCATAAACTCTGATATTTGGTTGATACAGGAAATCAATATCTGGAACTTTTCATAACCTGCATATTGATAGTGTTGTTCATTGGAAGTCAATTTTTTTGATCACACTATTGTTGGATACGTATTCAGTGGAATTGGTTGGTGTTGGATTTCTATTCTGAATAATCTGGTTAGATCAAACTAGGTTGTGTGTGAACTATTGATTATTGGGACAGATAGTGAGAATTTCAGAACATGTTATTCCATTGGATGGATGTCTATTCAATTAGACTGAACGTTCTTCTTAAATCATTTTATTTGATTTTCTTAAATCATTTTTCTTTGATTTCTTGAAGTGAGAAATATTGTATGAGAGTGCCGTTAATCTAGAGTTGATTTCTCTGCCGCGTTACATTATTTCTAGTTATGTTGAAATTTTTTAATTGTAAATTTTTTCTTCATTTTGCACTTCTACATTTTATAACACATAATTTGTAGGAGGCATTTATCTTTTGGTAAGATAAACGCCTCAAAAGCAAGGGGGTGTGACGATGTGTGACAAATTCTGTGTCATGACCTCGTGACCCAATTGCTCGTTTCAAAATTAAATTTTTGAACGGACCTTTGTTGAAATTCACCCGTGATACATCAGTATCGAGAGAAGCTTTCTAGCAAGGTCGGATTGTTGCATAACTTTAGGCCAGTGTCCAGCACCTTCGAGATCAAACATACCACGTGAGCGGTCACGTGATGCGTTCAATGCAGTTTCATAAAAATGATCATAAGGCGCCAAAACACTCACTCACCCACAGACCGGCAGACACACCAGGCAGCTTTAACATAGCTCCGTCCCGCCGCCATACCAGAGTCGTAAGAGAGTCGAAGATGAACCCGCGCTAGAGCAGTAAAATCTACTTTTAAGAGGTAACAATAACACGTCTACTTCTTACAGTATCTATTGCATTTATTGATTGTATTTTGTAATTGAATTGACGTATGTATTTTGTGCAGCTTAGCGCTATTTTAGCCAAAGCACGTGTTTCGATGTAAAGGGACAAATCTAAAAGTTATTGTATATAAATTATTGTAACTTTTCTTATCTTTAATTTATATAAATCTTAAATTCACTAGTGCCGCCAGTATGTCTGTGCACGTGGTGAATTCTTCTTGTAATTCAACTTGTTCTTGCATATAATTTTTCGTGTAAAATTGTAAAGCATTCATGCTTCATTTTGAATTAATCCTTTGTGTGAATTCTAATTTTTAATGCTGTAAATATTTGGGAATTCATACGTTCGTGTAACGTTATATGTAACACACACGTGAACCACAATGTATATTTAAATATAACCATATTTGAATTGTAAACGACACGATAGTCAAAGATTCTAATTCAGAACCTTAAACAAAGAAACATGTGCTTGGGTTTTGCGAATATAGACGCAAATAGTTACAGAGCCCAAATCCTTTGTTTCAGCCGGGTTCTTCTTATGTTATTCCTCTCTACCTTCGTACTTCTTGAGTCGTACACCGACTCGGGCGTCTTCATGACCCATACGTAAAAGTACATCGTGTTAACTACGGTTAACGATCGTCGCAAGTACATTAGCGATGCAGTAATTGAGTGGACATTGACTGTTATGCTATGCGGTACTGACGATGAGCCAAAGGATGTGGACCAGTTCTAACCAGTTGAACCCCACATGCGACCAAGAGTGTAGTTAAGTATATCTACTAGGGTCCAGAATCAAGTGACTATTTGGCAACAGAAAAGCAAATTCTCGTTAGAACTTTTAACCAGGACGGTAAATGAGAGAACAACGCTGTGTAGAATTAAGACGTCGTGTCGTAATTAATCGTTGCTGTTAATTGTTAAACTTATTAAATCTATTTCATTTTGTTAAGAACCTCTTTTTGTAGTAAATTGTATGCATATAGACCAAATGGGATTGGATGGGGGCTGTCTGAGCTAAACGAATGACGTAATGAATGCATATGAATCTAAGAGAGTTTTTAACGATTTCCAATCTAGCTAATGTACGCAAATTATCAGTTTCGTAAATCTGTGATCTAGACTACAAAGATGCATTTTTAATTTAGTCGAATGATGATTTGAGCAACCAGTCTGTTTAGGTTAAACGAGAGAGAATTAATTTAAATAGTAAATTAAAGTTCTATAATTTCCTAAGCAGGGTCTTTAAATAAATACTGGAAACGTAACAAGTACATGTATTTAATAATAATAATCGTTTGTATAGGCCTAGCTATAGTGTATGTCACTGTGCTTAGTACGTGTATTTAATAATAATAATAATCGTTTGTATAGGCCTAGTATGTCATCGTGCTTAGTACGTGTATTTTTAGCTACACTAATCTTGTGTGCATATGTGAGTAAGAATGTGTGCTTGCTTTTATTTATTTATATATAGTGCATATGCATCCTTGTTGCTTGTCGCCGCTATACTCTGGGGTGACTTTGTAATAATGACTTATACCAACTATGTATAATTAGCTATGATACAAGACATCTACAAGTGCCGGAGCAGAGTATGGGTCACTGGTTAAATATGTATATCTGCAACTGTTACGTGTTCTGCAACTTATATAGGCTGTGAGCTTGTTTTTTGCATTTGGGTGGTGTGTTTTGAAACAATGTGCGTGTAGATGTTGTGAGAAAGTCATAAACATTAATTAGCTCTATGTGTATTCTTAAATTTGATTATTTAAAATAGCTAGTCTACGTAGATCTGGGTGTGGTTTCTACTCCGAGTGGAAATTCTAACTCTTTGCAAACAATCTCTAGGTGAGTCATATGCGAGTCCTTCCTGTATGATAACGGGTTGTCAAAGGAACAAAGAAGATCCTTGGCTAGAAAACGTGTCTCTGTATGTGTGAATGATTAGGTTTCATTAGGAATGTTAGGTTATTATAAACATGTTTAACTTTTATTTGTTGCAGAGGCATATGCCAATTTAAATATTTATGAATGTAATAATTTGCGAATACATTTAGGATCTGCAATTTACTATATTTAAGGGTTACTGTCTTTGATTGTAGGGGGAAAAGTCAAAGGAATAAAAGTCACAGGAAAAAAGTAACAGAAAAAAGTTATAGGAACAAACGTCGCAGGAAAAAAGTCACAATATATTTAAATATAAATTTGTGTCAGTGAGGAACATCAATTCTTTCAAACAAGACTCATGCCACCTATGAAGAATTGTTTCAACCAATAGTTGATAAGTGTTCATACTTGAACTATACTATTATTGTGCTGACTGATTTTGAAAACGCTGCGTTACGAGCACTTCTTGCTGTGTTTGGACGTGACGTCATCAGAAAAGGATGTTTTTATCATCTTACGCAATCCACTTGACGTAAAGTCCAAGAGTTGGGCTTACCACACCATTATAGTAATAATGCTGACTTTCGCTTGTTGTGTGGCACGATTGACGTACTAGCCTTTTTTGCCCCTTGATGAAGTTGATGAAGTATGAGATACCTTAAAACTGTCATTCCAAATGAATCCGAGGAGTTACTATTGTACTTCGATCGCACTTAAAGTAAGTGGCTCCTTTCGATACATTTAGCAGCCTGATGCCAAAAATCATCTGATAATGCCTTTGAGAATATACCAATTTCCACCTATGTTCGTCACTCGCCTCTGGAATGTGCAACTTGCCATCTTAACAATCCTCGTACAAACAACATATGCGAAGGATGGAATAATAAATTCTACAATCTCGTTAAGTACTATCATCCCTCAGTCTGGCATGTAATTCAATGGTTTCAGCTTGAAGAAGCTACAGTCAGAACCATTACTTTGCAAAATTTAAATTTTTAGATCATAGAGATTCTTATTGGTGTGAACAATAAGTTGACTATGATCCAATAGCACTTGCTACAATTACTAAGGACTCCATTATAATCTTAAATATTTTTTACTGACGAAATTTACGACAAAGATTATTGAATATGTCCAAACAAGTCTTAAAGTAAATGCCGGTGATATATCATTGCCGAGAGTTTATTTTTTTAAAATTATGTACGATAACTGTTCGTTTAGAAGAACCTGTCTATCCAACAAACGAGTATTTCCTAGCAAAAGATTTCCTAATAAACAAAGTTACAGTTTACAGACGTGTTTATATATTGTAAATTATTTGGCTGTTTATATATTGAAATAAAAAGTACTAAAATATGTAAAAATGCCTATTTAGACAAATATCAGTATACAATGTCAACAAATACTACACAATGTAATTATAGTTCTTCTATCTACAGGAAAACGAATGACGAAATTATGTCCTTTTCATCGGCTCTGAACTAAATTCACAAATCTTTACTTTTTCCTTCTTTTTTTTTTTGTGCAAGCGCCTTACTGATGTCGAATTCATACGCCGTATAAAGCGTATGTCCATTTGTGCGTGTTTTATTTTGCACTCTGTTTGTTCAGAAGCTAAACCCCATCTGGTTACATCTGTTTTCCCATAATTATGACAAGTATCCTTGTTGCAGAAATTCATGTTATTATACACAGGAGACACTAATAATAAATCATTGTCAGTCGTTATTTTTCATTGTGGTTTCCATATTTAGATTACTTGTCTGTGATGTCCTAGATATCATGTGGCAGACAAGATCTAAACAATTTGCAGGAGATCACGTATGTCCTTAATGCCATCACACATATGTTGAAGGGGAAGTTTGCAAATCACGTATATTCTTAATGTCATCACACAAATGCTGAATGGGAAGTTTGTAGCAAGAAAAATCAGAGGCTACTTATGGTCTGTATGCTCTCTCTCTCTCTCTCTCTCTCTCTCACTCACACACACACACACAGAAACACACACACACACACACTAACACAAACACTCAAACTCACACACAAAACAAGTTTCAATTAAGATAAGATTCGTATATTTTAATACAAACTCCATCTTTTTGCATACGTTATCACAGTAGCTGCCATAAAAACTGATATTCATGACAGTGCACGGTTAAAACAAACGCACAAACAGAAGTCTCTCATTCCTTTAAGCATAAACTAAATTAGACGTTTCTAAGCTTTCACTCATCAATTCTACAAATTCTCTTTTTCGCACAACTAAAACATTTATAAAGCATACACCGCCATCCTATTTTACGGACAACGTGTTCCAGCTAAACTAATAAATCCATTCCCAAACTTGTCCTAGTTACGGTAACTCCTAGAACACAAAATACGCTGCGTGCGTGCTGCGTGTGTGTGTGTGTGCGTGTGTGTGTGTGTGTGTGTGCGTATGTGTGTGTAAATCCACTTCGTACGACGCTCTTCCGCATGTAGGAAGACCTCGTGGTGAGATGTAGAGATATGCATAGGTTAGTTGATGATATGAGGATCATTGTATGGTATTAATAATGGTATTTATTTAATGTTAATGCTAATGACAGCACTTGTCTTATTATTAAACTTTTAATTCCAGTTCATCCGCGTTCGTATGCACTGATGTTCAAATCAGCAGGAATAGAGCTATGTCTCCTTATCACTGTATGTTCAAACTGTACTTGTAAATCTATTGCGTTCATTTTTCATTCTGTAAATGCATTCATTTTACACACACACACACACACACACACACAGGTAAATATAGTCGATTTACAAAGGGATTCTAAAGTTTTGTTTTGTTGTACAATCTCCAGTTTAAATCTTGCAAGAAGGACGTTCCTTAATTTACCTTAAATAAATTTTAACATCATTTCAAATTCCGTTTGTCTTCCTCCTCCTCTTCGCCATCATCATGATGAGTTAATAAAGCTGTTACTCCTGTAAAAGCGGTAAGAACTTTACTGTAATTAAACCTTCCTCCCGATTTTAACCATACGTTGTGTCATTCCAGACGAAATTTCATATGGCTGTAGATGACAAGTCACAGCGAGAATTATCAAGAGGAACTCTTCTGGGTTAGTTATGTGTTATTATTAACAGTGACTCAGTGACGAAGGAAATGGAAAAATGAAAATTGAAATTGGTCACCATTTTCTTAGTATATCATATTATACGTTAATTTGCGTTTGCAAAGGCACTTCCGGTTAAGACTTTCCAAGAAAAAAGCATCCAGGTCTATCTCACCACTGTTTACACGTGACGTACATAAAGCTATCTCTCATAGTGCGTTGTGGTGGCTGTTATTTTTAATATCGCACTGTTTTATATGCTTAAGCACATATATTGTGACATACAAGCTGTGCCATTGTTGACATTGTAAAAAATGTAGACTGTGTCATTACTGATACTACGACACATCGATTGTATCTGTGAAAAAAAACGCGGGGTTATATAAACTTCCTTCAAATTAATTAATAATTAATTTACAATATTAATTCCATAACCCACACTTCGACCGGCTCTTCGTCTTTTGCAGTCTGGGAGACTGAGTCAAGACCTAGAATCTACAATTGTTAATTGTTTCTCATCTTCTAGGTGTTACTCGTCCAGAGTGAAAATGCAATCCTGTTAATTAGTAGAAATAAAGAGAGGATATAAGAGACAACGAAAGAAAAGACAGAAAAATTTAAGAAATGCAATTTGGACGTCATTTGCAATTGCGTAGCTTGTTCCGTCGTTTGTTTTTTTTACGTCATAGATATGTTCGTCATTTAGGTTTTAGAAATTGTTTCGCCACTATAAGGAGACTATTTCGTGGTTTAATATAAGCCCGAATTGTCGTTTTAACAATTTTCAGGTGAGATTTCATTGATTTGATGAAGTGAAATATTGATTAAACTCTTTAATAGTTTTAAGATCTCAAGGTATTATGGCAGCATATTGTGCATAAAGAAAATCCATTGCGAGTATAGAAAAAGAGTGAAATGGTGAAGGAGAAAGAAACTATAAATCATGGTTAATGGCTGTTACCACAAAAGTATAAAATAATAATTAGTTAAGAAAGATTGGGTATTGTAGTGATTGCTTACTAATTATACCTGTTCACTTAATAAAATTGTTACAATTCAAACACTGTTTACTGGTCAGTTAATTACCCCTTTGCGAGGATGAAATTGCTACAGTTTAAAATTGATTGTGTACTGGACAGCAAATATACCTGTGTAGATGAAATTATTGCAGATCAAAATTGATTGTGTACTGGATAGCAAATATACCTGTGTAGATGAAATTATTGCAGATCAAAATTGATTGTGTACTGGATAGCAAATATACCTGTTAATGTAGATGAGATTGTTGCAGGTCAATATTGATAGTGTACTGGACAGTAATATGCATGTTAAAGTAGATGAAATTATTGCAGGTCAACATTGATTGTGTACTGGACAGTACTATACATGTTAATGTAGATGAAATTATTGCAGGTCAAAATTGATTGTGTACTGGACTACAAATATACCTGTTAATGTATACGATTTTTTTTCCGCTGTCTCACCCCAGAAGCCGCATTAGACATTTTATCGTAAGATATTCTCAGTCCTAGGATGCTTCTGGGTGCGTGGGGGGAACCCCACAGCCTCACAGGTGGAGGGCAGGAGGGTTGGCGGAAGGGGTGAAACAGGTCCACCAGTTTGGCGCACACCCTCAACCGCCCTCCGTCGGAGGGGGGCTTAAATGTAGATGCAATTATTTTATTTTGTTTGTATACTAACGCGATTGTACAAGTGTTGATAGCTGTCAGTGTTACTATCAAATTGTGGTATGTTTTTTTTTTTTGTGCAAAGTAGTTTTATTGTTTTATTGTTTTCGTCAAAGTGGAAATGCTAATGACAGTTCAATATTACTTTCAAATGATTGGGCTTTATTGTTTTATTGTGTTTAATTCAAATTGGAAATGTTAATGGCTGTTCAACATTACTCTGAAATGACTGGGCTTTTGTTTTTTATTGTGTTTACTTCAGGATAAAAATGGGCATTCAAAAACAAGGTCACAGAGTCGGAAGAACCAGTCACCGCAACTCATCACTGGTAACTTTATCCCCACCTCCTTGATTTATTGTTTTATTCATTTTATAATAGTCAAATATCTCTTCCCTATCTCTAAACTTTATAGACAGCGAGATTATTCATCTAAGACCCGTATTCTCAGACTAAATCCTCTTTCAAAAACCCCAAGCTGATAGCATTTATACAAACACGCACGCACGCACGCACGCACGCACGCACGCACGCACGCACGCACGCACACACACACACACACACACACACACACACATATATATATATATAAGAATTCCAGAAGAATTCCCGTGTGTTAGCATGTCTATGTGTCTTTCTCACTCTTTTCTTGAGTCTTGTACATTACATGTGTGTGTATCTATGCAAATGTGTGTGTTTAAGAATTTAATTAGCAGGCATTTTCTTCACTACTATTTCGAAAGCAAAGTCACACTGAACCAGCATCATCTTGATATCAATGGGTTAAACGACTGCCGTACTGATATTTTTCTCTCAGTTATAATGCTTACAGCAAATATTGTTTCAAGAATACATATAAAATATAATTTCCTTTACGTTCGGGTCTCGAGAAGAAGTGTAGCATTCACTAAGAATGGATGTACATTAAAGATGGTGTGCCTTTGACGATTTATCTTTTGCAGCATAGAAAATGTCCAAAACACCCGTAAACCCGACTTAACAAAACACAAATTGTCCCAAACAGGCGCAAATTGGACTGAACAAAATACAAACTGTCAACAAAGCACGTTCGAACCCGACTGAATAAAACACAACCTGTCCAAAGCAAACATTAACTCAACGAAACAAAACAGAACCTGTCCAAAGCAAACGTTAACTCAACTGAACAAAACACAACCTGTCCAAAGCAAACGTTAACTCAACGGAACAAAACAGAACCTGTCCAAAGCAAACGTTAACTCAACTGAACAAAACACAACCTGTCCAAAGCAAACGTTAACTCAACGGAACAAAACAGAACCTGTCCAAAGCAAACGTTAACTCAAATGAACAAAACACAACCTGTCCAAAGCAAACGTTAACTCAACGGAACAAAACAGAACCTGTCCAAAGCAAACGTTAACTCAACGGAACAAAACACAACCTGTCCAAAGCAAACGTTAACTCAACTGAACACAACAGAAAGTCCAAAAATACACGTAAAACGACTGAACGTACGTAAACTGGACTGAATAAAATACACGAAACTGAACTCAATGAAATACACGAAACCGGACTCAATAAAACATAAACTATAAAATACACGAAACTGGACTCAATAAAATATAAACTATAAAATACACGAAACTGGACTCTATAAAACATAAACTATAAAATACACAAAACTGGACTCAATAAAACATAAACTATAAAATACACGAAACTGGACTCAATAAAATATAAACTATAAAATACACGAAACTGGACTCAATAAAACATAAACTATAAAATACACGAAACTGGACTCAATAAAACATAAACTATAACATATGTACGCAAACTCGAATGAACAAAACAAAAACTGTCCAGAACACAATAAACTCGACTGAAAGAGAAACTAAAACTGTCAAAATAAAACTGTCCAAAACATCAAATCTGGACTAAAACAGAGATAGGGAAGAGATATTTGACTAGCAAAATAGACATTTATAATGCAGTCCGATCTTGCTGATGATTTTTTTTATATCACTCTCTAGAATTTGTCTTGTTTTGTCTATCCCTTTTTCTGTTTTGAAATTTTTTTTTTTATTAACCTTTTGATTTATTTATGGATTGTATAATATTGATACATGTATTACAATAGTCTTCATTATTGATGTGTGGAAATTATATTGTTTACATTGAATATGCATTTAAAATACTAGATCTAAAATTTACTAGTTGCTTGAGTGTGTGTGGAGATACTTTGGTAAAATCAGTCAGATAGATCGCCATTAAGCTAAGTTGTCACGTTTCTGTGCTTGAGTGTTTAAAATTTAAACTACACTAGAAATAAGAGAGAGGTGGATACAGGAAGGGAAGGAAGAAGATAGCAAGTATTATCTTTCTGGATGAGATGCTATAGAGCAATGCTATAAACAATATAAATAAGAAAGTTTAAAGATTGAAAGAGAGAATAAACACAAATGATTAAAGAAATATTTGCAACTGATTTATACTTCTAATTCATGTGTTGTTAGATCAGGATTGAATGTGTAAAGGCTTGTATAGTCTTATCTACCTTATATCTTGTCTGCTTTGTGTTTTGTCTTTTGTCTCTTGTCTGTTTAGTATCAACTCTGCTTTGTGCATCATGACTGCAGACAACTCTCAAGGTTATGATTTTTAATTCAGTTAAGAGTATTAATAATTAGGCACGTGCATGGCAATTTTATTTTTTCTTTTCTTAGGAAATAGCATTTAATTTTCAAAAGATATACACACTGTACAGTTTAGAAAAATTAAAGAAAGTAAATCCTTAGTACAAAATTCTTTTCAAACAGGACACCCATCTGTCCGTGGATATGAGTATTGAAGGGCTGACATACAAAGTGGCCAAACAGCAGAATACAGGTTGGAAGAACTGGCTTGTGGCCACCACCATATTCCCTGCATGTATCGAAGAGACAGTGACGGTGCTGGACAATATAAGCTTCAGAGTGCAGAGTGGTCAGATGCTGGCTATTTTGGGAAGTTCAGGTTAATTTAGGAGATTTTTCTTTCTTTACTTCTTTAACATTCATCTTTTATAAAAAAAATAAGTGTTGCAGAGTAAATTTGCCTATTCCTATTTCTAAACTTAATTGCTATATAAATTGTTAAATGTCAAAGTGACCCGACCTTGGGCACTGCTTATGATGATACTTTGGTAAGTGCCAAGATTTGGAGAAACAACTCGGGGGAAAATGGCTAGATTTGTTGATGTAATCTAAACCAGTTTTAGGTGGCTGAGTAATTTTATTATCCAATAGTTGATATTTACAAGAACGAGATCAGCAATCATCTCAGTGTGCGAATAGAGAGCGCAAATGACATTGTTTGGGTCATACACAATGGCGAAATCGACTACGTTCTTTTTTTAATCACAGGAAGTGGAAAGACGTCATTGCTGGATGTCATTATGTGTCGCAACAAATCAGGGCACATAACCGGAAAAGTCCTGATGAACGGAGAGGAGCGCACTCTAGAAATGATTGAAGCATGTGCTTCCTATGTCCGCCAGGAGGACAATCTGATGCCGTCCTTGACCGTGCAGGAAACGCTCATGTTTGTTGCACAACTCAAACTGCCTAAACTATTTTCTAGCACAGAGATCAAAGCGAGGGTAAGCTTCTGATATAACTGAATATATTTCATCCTCGGGTGGGGTAGGGAGAGCTGTCAGGAATCTATAGATTCGGGTGTTCAGGGTGTCCTTAGTATTTATCAGAGTTTGTCATGCAGTGGTACACAGCTATCAAACATATACCCATTCCAGGTCGTTGTGACGTTTTGCTGGGAGATTGGCAGACTGTTGATTCTCCACTACCCCAAGGTTGTTTGTAACCGTAGGTTAATCCCCAGAATACACCTAGCATTGATTCTCCACCACCTCAGGCTGTCTGTAACCGTAGGTTAATCCCCAGAATACACCTTCTGGCATTGATTCTCCACCACCCCAGGCTGTTTGTAACCGTAGGTTAATCCCCAAAATACACCTTCTGGCTGGCCACATGTTTTAGAAGACGAGTGATAGATAATGTAGAAGAGTGATAGTTCTAGAAGACAGCTCGAGACCCCTGAAACATACAACCAGGATAGTAAGTAAATACGTGACAGACTACAACGTATAACATATAAGTAAGTCACGCTACTACGAGTGGTCTATGTATCAACATATCAACAGTATTTGTATTCAACAAGAAATAACATAAGACAGCTTGGTTACATATAGCAAATAGCTCAACAGTTACAATTAGTATTTATACATATATTATTTAAGTTCATAATCACGACCATGTAGTATTGTAAGAGAATGTTCCTTTGAGTCCCTTTGTAGTAGTTATTCAGTTCGTTCGTATGAGCGAACTATAAATGAGTTTATAACACTGAATTTCTCTGAGTGAGCTCTAGAGTACTTATAAAAATAAACTTTGTCTACAATGTGACTGAAGCTGTGTAGTTGTGATTTGATAAATACATAATGTTAGATTGCCTGACGTGTAGCCTAGGGTCTCAGTGAATGTCATTAGCAGATATGCACCATAGTTTGTTGAACTGGTCTTTGGCCCATGGGTCATTCTGCTCTGGGGTTGCTTGTGGCTCAGCGCTCATCAAACCAACATCCAAGATAAAGTGCAGATCTTTGGCAGCAATAAAGGATGATTTCCTATAACCTGTGTACATAACCAGTGAAAAGGTTGGTAGTATGATTGATATTTTGTTAACACCTGGAGCCAAAAGATGTTGTCTCAATGGGCAGCTGCATTTAACTAATGATTTACAGGTGAGTTTCTGGCACATTCGTTCATGTGACTGACCTGTGCTTTGATTATTTAGTTTATTGAGTTGTCTGGAACATTCAGCCCAAGGATAATACTCAGCCTTTCTAGAAGGTAGGCTTATTTGAGGTCTGTTTTTATAGGAGGGATAGGTGTGGGCTACATAAACCATTATGTGACAGTTGTCTTGCTGAAGGCATTACAGAATGCTTATAGTTCCAGACTACCTAGGTAGAGGAGTGGGCACTATATTCAGACATATTTATTTTTTCAGATATGCCAAAGTTGTTTAAACAAACTTGGACTTAAACAACTGTTAATTGGATTGACCTAATTATATTAATATTTAGTAAATATACATCAAAGAAAATATATGATTCCTTCTTTTACCTACTCAAATGTGGGTTTGAAAGGTGGAAGAAGTGATCAAAGAATTGTCACTTTCTCACGTGGCACACACGAAGGTTGGGGACGCTGAAATCAGAGGAATTTCTGGAGGGGAGAGGAGAAGGGTCAGCATAGGAATCCAGCTGCTGATTGACCCAAGTGAGTTGTTCTTTTATAACAGTTTGTGTCCCTAATTATTTTCCACCAGTGGAGTGTGCCCTTTTAAAAATCTCACTATATTTCATAATTTGCATTAGATCACAATCATTACATAACTAATGTTCATCAGTAGAATTGGCATTAGTGAAAATAAGAACACGGTCATAGGCAGTTTGTCGATTATGCTTTGTATGGGCCTCTAACATTGTATACTCCGGGTCTTTAATTTAAGAACTAATTGACTAGTGAGTTACTGTCCTTGTTTTTTTTATTAGATCATATCTCACTTAAGTTTCCTCTTTTGAGTGGGTCATAGGAAAAGAGATTAACTGAGCCAGGTTGCCCAACGTAAGTGATTACATACAGTACGATTAGTCAGCAAATTAAAGGTAATGACTGACCCTAGTAATCTATTCTTTGTCATTGACTTCCTTGCATTGCCAAAGATACATACCTGATTATTAGAGTCACGATTTAGGAAAACTTGTAGTTACTCATATTGATAGATTAGCAGTGCTTTGTGTGTGTATGTGAGAGACAGAGACAGAGAGAGAAAGGGAGAGAGAGAGAGAGACAGAGACAGAGAGAGAAAGGGAGAGAGAGATGCGTGCATGCTCGTCTATGGTATGAAAATAATAAAACTTACTGCTTACCACAGGTGTACTTATTTTGGATGAGCCGACCTCAGGACTGGATTCACATACAGCTATCCAAATTGTGTCCACCCTTGGACGGCTGGCCGGAAATCGACGAACTGTTATGATGACTATCCACCAACCTAGGTAAATGCAAACAGACAGGATAGTAACTATCTTGCTGTTTTATGATATCATTTGAGTCTATGTAATAATCATCGGCCTGACTACGAGTCTTTTGAGTTACATGTCAGGGCTATTGTGTGTAGTTATTTTCGGCCACCCAAACTGTGTTGTTTGTTATGTTCTTCAAATGTTTTATGGACTAAATGTATTGTGTTTATTGTGTTCTTTAGATGTCTTATGGACTAGCTGTATTATGTTTGTTGTCTTCTCGAAATGTCTTATGGACATGATCTTATGTTTGTTGTATTCTCGAAGTGTCTTATGGACTAATTGTATTATGTTTGTGTTCTTCAAATGTCTTATGGACTAAGTGTATTATGTTTGTGTTTTTCAAATATCTTATGGACTGTGTTGTTTGTTATGTTCTTCGAATGTCTTATGGACTAACTGTATTATGTTTGTGTTCTTCAAATGTCTTATGGACTAAGTGTATTATGTTTGTGTTCTTCAAATGTCTTATGGACTAAGTGTATTATGTTTGTGTTCTTCAAATGTCTTATGGACTAACTGTATTATGTTTGTGTTCTTCAAATGTCTTATGGACTAAATGTATTGTGTTTGTTGTGTTCTCGAAATGTCTTATGAATTTATTGTATTACGTTTGTTGTGTTCTCGAAAGGTGTTATGGACTGTGTTATGTTTTGAAATGTCTTAAGGACTAAATGTATATGTTTGTCATGTTCTTTAAATGTCTTATGGACTAATGTGCAGACTAAACGTGCCGATAACTTTCATTCATTGAAGAAAGTATTATGCTTCTTAAGTCAATTATTGTATCAGTTTCATGGATGCGTTTTAGGATTCGTGTATTTGCATTGAAGACATTTCCACAATCTATTTTTTCCTGGATGGCAATGATATCGTGTCTCATAATATTATTTTTGAATTAATTAAAGTTATTTATGGCGTCTGGTATACGTATGAATGCTTAATTAAACTGGTAACCGACAACTTACTGACTTTAATTAATAAACTTGTCTTCAGTATTAAAATGATTAGTAAGAAAATGCATCAGTGTAAATATTTTTCCATAGGTGTGTCTTTGTACATCTCTTTGCAAAATAGGATGATGGAGTAAATGTTAACATCTTTTCACCTCAATATCAGAGGAGTATTTTCAGGCAGTCTAAACCACTTTCTCTAAATTCTGTCACAGATCGAGTATTTTCAGTCTGTTCGACCTGGCATTATTTATATCACGGGGGCGCATCGTGTATTTCGGCAAGAGCACCGAGATTGTCGATTATTTCTCAAAACTTGGTTATTCTTGTCCAGAGCACACCAATCCTTGTGACTTTTACGGTAAGAGTACCTTACCTATCAGAGCTAGACATACTGGGACAATAATTAAAAGAGTTGATCTTAATTGGATAAAGACCATCAGAACTGGTCATACATATATAATATTATTTACACAGAGAGTAAACATGAAATTACGTCTGTATCCTTTGTGCCTGCACACATACAAGCAGACTGTCTACGCACAGAAAATAACTAAATGCTAGCATACGTAAAATGGCAATATGCCTACACTGAAAATAGCTAAATGCAAGCATACATAAAATGGCAATATGCCATTTGTCAGTATGCCTACCCATGTCAGTATGCCTACCCATAAACAGAGTATGCCAGCTTTTATAAAATACAGTATGCTATCATACCAAAAAGGACACTGCCTACACAGAGAATATGAAAGTATGTTTGTCAGTTTGACTTCACGGAAAAGGACAATATTCCATACAGAACGTGACGGTATGATTGCCAGCATGACTGCGCATATAATGGTCCAGAAACATACATACCATGAAGGTTAATTTGCGAG
Organism: Sinotaia quadrata; assembly: GCA_028829895.1. Taxonomy (NCBI): domain Eukaryota; kingdom Metazoa; phylum Mollusca; class Gastropoda; order Architaenioglossa; family Viviparidae; genus Sinotaia; species Sinotaia quadrata. The sequence continues at coordinate 22,539,892 of CM054178.1, forward strand.
GAATGCACAGAAAATTACAATGTACTTGCCAATATGACGTCGCATAAAAGGACACTGCCGATATGTTTTTCAATATGACTGCGCAATTAAGGACATTACGAACTCGTATACGGGAACGTCCCAGTTATGAAGTTATAATGTTTTGTTGTTGTTAAGTTTGAAAACAGAGCAAAACCAGTCTTTTTATACTTCTTTTAAAAATCATATTTTATGGAGAGGATGGTGTAACATACAATGTTTAAATATTCACTTAATAAAATAGATATCTGTTTAGAGAGCGTGCATTTATATCCCTCGTTGATTCGAAGTGGCAACATTGTACTAGTGGAAACATTTAGATTTTTTATGCATTGGCCGAAGACGTGTTTCCCTATGTTCATTGGTGGAGTTTGCCTCTATCGCTCCCATTTGATCGATTTCAAATCCACGTGAGTTGATGACAGCTTTGAAAATAAAATATTGTGAAAGGTATTTTATTATTTTCTTTTTTTTTTTTTTAATTCAGCCGATCTTGGCACAACGACAAGAAGTGTACAGCGTGGCTTATCAATGACAGTTCTCTGTCGACATTTTATTTTTTATTTAGAATTTGTTTACATTTTGACGAAGTTTTACAATTTTATAGCTAGCATTCACGCACATTAAGCACACACACAAACACACACACACACACACACATACACACGTCTCATCATTCAATTAGTTCATTCATTTCATTTTACACTAATATAATATGGCATCTCGCTCAGACATACATCTCATTATTCAGATAGTTCATTTATTTACCGTTACACTAATATAACTGGCAACAGACATTCAGACATACACATCTCATTAATTCATTTAACATTACACTACTGTAAGTGGCAGCACACATATAGACATACACATCTCTTCATTCAGACAGTTCATTCATTTAAATTATACTAATATAACCAGCAAATTTTGAAATAAACTGTGAAGCGACAATCATCTCACGTCACTGAAACCATTAAGCTTTCTCTCCCTTACAATACTATGTTCCATTTAAGTAGCCTACCTATATTCGTCTATGTCATTGCTTGTTTCTTTTTCATTTTTATTTCACTTCTGTCTAGTGGACTTGACCTCCATTGACCCCACGTCGTTGGAGTCAGAAGCATCATCTCTGACTCTTGTGAATTACTTCCAAGACGAGTATTACCATTGCGCCAAGTTGTCCAAACGTTCAAAATCTAAAGAAGAAACTGACAGAAAGCGGTCTTCCCTGCGTGGGATTATCTTTCCCCAAGACGCGTATCCAGGACTGTGCATGCAGTTTTTTGTGTTGTTTAAGTTAGTGTAGATTTAGAAAACCATCTTGTATAGTTCTATAATAGTTTGTTTGGTTTGATGTTACTTTATACTTTTATTTATTCTTGTATTTTATAAATCAATCAAAATATTACAAAATAAACAGGTTCCTGCGAAAGTTGACAAAGGCAATGAATGTAAAAAATAAATAAATAAAACAAATGCGAACCGTTTAAAATAACAAAAAAGAAAACACGAGTAGATAAATATATTTCCCCACAGCTAATAAATACTAAACTCGTTTCAAAATGACCCATATATGTACTTTAAAAATTCTTTCTATGGTGTTTAGTTAAAAGGAGGCTTATTATGAATTCTTTTTTCATCATAATTATGATAAACATATGTTGATAATGATTAATGGGACTATTTGTACATAGTTTTGACAACGTAAATACAAGAACTTATTTTAATATGCTTAAATTAATTTATATTATGAAATGCCTACTATCTATTTGCTATTGATTTTATGTCTAACATAAAGTTCAAGTTATTTCCATTTCAGTCAGTTTTTTTTTTTCAATTTGCTGCGGACACGTATTTTTATATTGTGGTTTGTTCGTATGAATGCAAACATCTTTCTGAGTATAATTTTCCTTACAGACGCTTAATGTATGCCGGAGTAGAAAACTACCATTTACTGCTAGTCCAATCAACCCAGGCGTTTGCTCTCTCCATTATTTTGGGTGTGCTGTACTTCCGGTTAGAGAAGACGCAGGAGTCTTTGCGGGACCATTTCGGTGTGCTCTTCATGTTATGTCTAACGTATTCATCTGTTATCATGTTTGACACCATCCACAAATGTAAGTGGCAACAAAACTTTGAGGTTTCTCTGTGAAGAAAGACTGCTTAACTACACATCGCCACCTCAACCTCCCCCCCCCCTCACCATCACTACCACCATATTCACCATTACCATTGTCATCATCGGCAGCAACATCTTTCTTTCTTCTACTTTGGATTACAATCATTTCTATTGAAATTTAAAAAAAATAATGAACACCATCAATGATGAATATAGATGAGAGAATGCATGTCACTTTTATTAACTGTAGCGAAGGCTCTAGATTTATGCTCGACATGAAATTTGTTAAAAGTAAATTAAAAAAATATAATTTCAGATTCCAGAATAATTTATAATTAAATAGCAGTGCACATGATTAGAGTATATATATGTGTATGCGAGCGTGCGTGTGTGTGTGTATGTGTGTACTCCCGATCACATTATCCTTTTGGAAATTAGGAAATATTTTGAGCATATTATTTTAAAGTTTAATCAACAATTTTGCCTAATAATTCTGGTACAAGAAATTTCCCACTTACATTTGATTGTGTGGTGAGTCATTTATATGAATGTATTCCTAAATAGATGACTTATAGGCAAGCATTACCACCTTTAATGCACTTCAGAATTCTCTTACTTCAGTACCTCATTGCAAAGCAGAAACTGGACATGTTAAATTTTTTATTGTAAATATCTGCAGGAAGATATGCATACATATATATGCAGCTTTATTGAATTATATGTTTTTATTCAATAGTTTAAAGCAGCCTTTCCTAACATTCATACTTCTTGAACTTTTGAAATCATTTGCAGATCTCAGGGAACCCTCCATAAAAATTACTATATCTACAATATTTACTCATGACCCCTCGGGGAACCCAAAGTGACCTCTCGCGGAATCCTAATCGAGAAACCTTGGTTTTATGTGTACAATTAATGTGTTTTGTTGTTCTTTGCATTTAGAAAGAATTTTTTAAAAAATAATATAAATTGGCAAACTAAAGTGCTTCATGTCGTCAGATAGAAATATATTAAAGGACTCGAAGATAACATTTCAAAACACAAAAAATTTCTCACCTTTTGACTTGTGTACCACTTTCAGTCTAAGAAAAGATGAATGCGTATATACTGAAAGTGGGAAGAAGAAAACTGCTTTAAAACAATTTTACCTTTATCTGGTCTTTGGTAAGCATTATTTGAATCGCTGTTGTATATTTCCTTTTAGACGACCTCTTTTGAATGTCGTATTAGGTCTGATTTTCATATGCAAAACTGTTTATTTTGAGTTATGTGGGTACTTATTTATGTGGCTCTGTCAAATTTAAATGTAAATTCCAGGTTGCGTTAAAGTTCTATATTCATTTTCTACATGGCTAGAAAGCAAGGCAAACTGAAATCATTTATGAATTCGTTGTTTCCGTAGGTCACGCGGATCGAAAGCTACTGTACTTTGAGACCCAAGATAATCTGTACCCCTTACATGCGTACTACATTGCTAAGGTTCGTGACGTCATAACTGGGCATGAATACTCCAGTGGAGATACATGATGTTATTAAAACTTTAGCGTTTCACAAATTGTTATTGTCTGTATTTGTACGATAAATACAATTTGAAACTTAAAAATAGTAAGGCTAATGATAGTAAATTTATTCACGAAATATGTATATTTTTCAAAGTTCTGCATTCAAATTTTTTCGCCAACTTTTCTTTCACAGAAGTGCGATGTCCTTCAGAGGGTATAATACAGTTATTGCAATATGTCACTTTTGATTTAGTACAATAATCTGGAGGATAAAAAGACACAAAAATACAGCTAAGTCTATCTATCTATCTATCTGTCTGTCTCTCTGTCTGTCTGTCTCTGTCTGTCTGTCTGTCTTTCTGTCTGTCTGTCTCTCTCTCTCTCTTTCTGACTGACCGTACATATATATGTATTTCAAAATATTTCGTTAAAATTGGGTTGTCGGTATTGGAAGATGGGTTCCGCCAGCATGTAGTAATAATATTTGAAATATTAATTATAATTAAATATATCACACCTTATCTCTTTGGCTTTTTTTGGCTTATTTATATATTTAATCCTAGAGTTAAAAATGTATGCTCGTGAGTATGTACCTATTTCAGTGTGTATTTGAGTGTTCATGCATTTAAAATATACTGATTAAAGAAAATAAGCATGCATTTATTGGCATGAATGTGGTTAGGTTGCCAGTGACCTGTTGTTCCAGTCAGTTTACACTCTAATCTACGTCATTCCGTTCTACTTTCTGGTTTCCATGCCATACGATCCTTCAATTTTCTTTCAGGTAAATAGCAGTCACAAAATAAGGTGAGTTTAAGTATCGAACTCTGTGATGCAACATAGGCCTATATATACAGATTTAATGCAATAATAAAACCATATAAAACCAAACTCTATTTTTAAGAGTAACAACAGTTACATTTAAACTAGTCTATTATTTCCACAAATTTGTATCCTATTCTATACGAGGTAGAGAGAGAGAGAGAGAGAGAGAGAGAGAGAGAGAGAGAGAGAGAGAGAGAGAGAGAGAGAGAGAGAGAGAGAGAGAGAGAGACGCAAGTATGCAATGTGAACGATAGCGTGTGACTGTGAGCAGGGCCGTCAGGTCTACGGGCAAAGCAGTGCACTTGGGCCCCTGCCTACATAACCATTCACATGAATAAAAATGTAAATAAAATGACCCTACGCTTGTGAGGCCCCGGGCAACTGCCCAGCATGTCCATGCGCTAATACGGTACTGACTGTGAGTGCGAATGTAGTCCTATGTGCGCGTGTCCCATGTCTGACGAGTTTAGGTTCTGTATTACTATAATTTAAAAAGGTATGCTCTTCTGAACAAAGTGATATATTTGTGCAGGTATATTTTATCGTCCTCTTGAACGTTCTTTGTTGCCATGGTCTTGCAATATCGTCGGCAGCAGTGTTCCCAAGCTTTCAGGTGTCCAGCTATTTCTCACAGGTTATTTTTATAACGAACTTCATGGCAGGAGGATTCTTCATAAACCTCGATAATATCGTGTCTGGTGAGTATATAAGTATTTGACAAGATTCACAAGAAAGATAATGTCTTGTCCCGTGAGTATATATACATCTGACTGACTCACAAGAAAGATACTGTCTTCTCCCGTGAGTATATATATGTATCGGACAAGACTCGCAAGAAAGATAATATCTTGCCCGTGAGTATATATGCTTTTGACAAGATTCACAAGAAAGATAATATCTTGTCCCATGAGTATATATGTATCTGACTAAAGATTCACAGGAAAAATATCTTGTCCCGTGAGTATAAGTGCTTCTGACAAGACCCACAAGAAAGTTAATATCTTACAAAATTCAATTTACTTTTTCATTTTTTAAAATATATATGTTTGCATTATATATAAACACATGTACATACACACACACTTGCATGTATGCACACGTGCCCACTTACAAATACATATAATACTAGGAAACTCGGTGATACTCGGGATAGAAAAGCATGTTGACATTCCAGATGATAAGCCATATTCTCGTGAAGTTACCCCCCCCCCCGCCCTCATTCTTTTATATACATGTGTGTGGGCGCGCGCGTTATAATATATTATTTAAATCCAAATAGTTAGTGAAAAGAATTGTTTTTTAACCATGAAAACAAGCACAATGTTGCAGCTCAGGTTATGTGTCACACACACACACACACACACACACACACACACACACACACACATAAGTATTTATATACATTTACACACATCTACTCACTACACATATACACGAACGTGTACACATACACAAATATAATAAACATTCGCAAACACAAATATAAATAAACGCACACCAATATGCATGTTGAATGGAAAAGTGTTTGATATTTCTTAAATTAGGCATTCTTCAAACTAAAATTGTCCTAGTAACACACATTCTCATTATGATTTTCTCATCATTACCATATTAATTTTTGCATTTCATTTTTATCAAAGTAACTGCTTTCTTTTCCCGGGCAGGACTCCAGTGGATGTCTGTCATTTCGTTCTTCCGCTGGAGTTTCCAGGGGCTGTGCCTGATAATCATAAAACCTATGAGCTTTTCGTGTGAAGGGGAGGTAATTCCAGGCACTTGCGTGCGTGATGGTGATGCTGCGCTCAAGATGTACTCCTTGGATGAAGGCTCCATGTTGATTATGCTTGCAGTTTTCGGCGGTACTTTCGCTGTCCTTATGATCCTCTTGTTCGCTGGCATTAAGTTCATCCCGCAAACCCCTGAAGAACACTAAATGGAAACGGCGTGACAAGAGGAACATTGACGAGAAGAGCAGTGACCGAAAATGCAAGTGTTTGTTCTTCGTTCAGAGTGAAACTTTATAGATACCCTTAAGTGTTTGTATAGTTTATATGAACATTATTTGATTTAACGGTAGAGTCTTTGATCAATAATATGATGTACTTTGTTAGATGTGTATTTAATGGCATGATCATTGAAAATACGTGTTAATTTCATCTTCATTATGACATTTCTTTTTTTTAAAAAGTTTAATGCCAAAGACTTTGCAAGGAACTGAATTTTATTATATAATAATAATGTACTTTGACGTCAGTATTAATTTTGCAATATATACAAGTAACTGAATTAAATGATACATATCAGAATACATAAAATGTTTTCTTGGAAAGCTATAAATTAAAACTGACATATTTACAAATAATTTAGCAATGTTGCAAGGCATCATTTTATTACATAATACTTAATAGGGTCATTCAATGTCAAATCAACCAAGGCTTCCAGCTTGAAATTTTTGATTTCAGTTAAACTTTTACCAATTGTTTGTAGTCCATTTTGGTGAAGATATGGAAATTTGTTTGCATTAAATTAAAAAAACTTAAGGAGATATTAACACAGTAACAACTATTTCATTTTTATTAGATACTATTTTACTAGTTGCTTTTCAATTAATGTAATTTATATAACTTATAACTATAAGTAATACTCTGTATTCTTGTCCAGCACATGAGCCTAAAGTTCACTTGGTCGTCAGATGTGGTCAGTTTCAAGCTGACCAAATGGACATCTATTAAAAATATGAGCTATAGATCATCATCATAGAGAGCATGAATTATCCTTTTAATTACACCAAACTCAGCTTGGTGCTTTGTTGACTAAACTAAAGTTAATACTTGAAAGTATATAATGATTGATACTCGTGAGCACTTTCTTTTAAATTTAAACAATCATTTGCAAAAGTTCCACCAAGGGTAACGTACAAAACATTTGCACAATTATTTTAGAGAGCAAGTTAACTGATCAAATCTTGGCATTAAATTAATCAATTTAATGGCTTAAAAGTGAGTTTCTGCAAATGTTTTGAAAAGTGCTTCAGTGCAAGCGATAGATAACTTCCTACTCAAATCAATAGTACCTTCCAGTAGCTGTTAATGGTGCAGGTAAAACATAAGGAATGTGCTCATTGGCACCCAGCATTTATCTTTCTTTCCAGGCCACTGGAATAAGTCATGTTCCTGTTGTCTTCATGGCACTAATCACAACGATTTATCATATAGTTTTGTAATGTTATATCACAGATCTTTATTTTCTAACATGCTTAAAAATTCATGAAAGTAAGATTTTTAGACTATCAGTAAATGTGTTCCATCAGTTGCAGTGTATTATAGGCCAATAAATACTGATGATACACAACAAATTTCAGATCTATGTAACATAGCAGTTAAGATATTCAACATTTAGTCCCTATAAAAGTGATTGACTAATATTAGTAATAAACAAGTGGCTTAGGAGCACCAAATTGAATTTGTTATAATTTGAAAGGTTAGTTCAAGTTCTCTGTGATGATCTATAGCTCATAATTTTAGTAGGTGTCCCTTTGGTCCATTTGGTCAGCTGAAACTGATCATGTCTGATGGCCAAGTGAACTTTGGGCTCATGTGCTGTTATATATCTAAAATAGATTAAATGAAAAGCAACTAGTATCTAATCGAAATGTAATTAATTTTCTTGCTGAATGCACAGACAGAGAATTTGCAGTATGCAATCAAAAGTGGTGAAAACAAAAGTCTTGCAATCACACCTGGCGCTTTGGTGGGGAGGGGCCACAGGAAAATTCTTAAGTTACCTACATATATGATTTCATAATCAGTGTAATGTCCACAACTTTGTAACCACATGAGTGAAAACCAGAGGTCTATACCTACTCTTGATCCAAAGATATTCAAGATGAAAATGACAAAAATCATTTTTTCGTGAATTTATGGCTTACACCTACCAGTTTCAGACAGCCATATCTCAACAAGTTTTTTGAATTAAACTTAAAGATTAAAAAAAAAAAAAACTTTCCTGATCTTCATTAAACTGGACTATAAACATTTGGGGAAAGTTTCATGGAAATAAAATATTTCAAATTGGAAAAAGTGGACTTTTCATTGATTTGACCGGAATGACCCAATACACAAATACATCTACTTATACATTTATGTATGAATGTATATTTTCAACTATAAATATATGGTGTGTGTGTGTGTGTGTGTGCATGTGCATAAAAAGATAGATTATGTGTACACAGATGATAAATAATAGACTGTCCATTTTACTTATAATTTATATGATTATATAATTATAAGATTAAAACAGTCTTATATATATTTATAAGGAATCAGTAATCAAACTAGCAGAATGCTATTTTTCGTAAACATTAACATGCATAATCATGATAACTGTATTCATGTAGATGATGTACATGTCGTTTCATGTTTATAATTATATTATAAAAGAAGTATAGATCACAAGACTAAAGAGTGAGGAACATATAATGATATTTTCATATCTCAAGATTAAGAAGAACATAAGGTATAATTTAGCATTGTAAAATACCAAGACATTTAATAATCTTAGGTTTATACATTGTTTGATTGTTTGCAAACTAAAGATATTTTAGGCATATGACTGATATGTATATGTTTCCAATCAGGCTTTCCAGTACAGTGTTTCTGTTAAAGTTATGGTAGTATCCACTCAGACTTTCTAGTTAAATGTATCTGTCAAATGCATGGTAGTCAAATGCCCTCAGACTTTCTAGTTAAATGTTATTTTTCTTTGATGCAGTAGAATCCTCTCAGGTTGTTTATTGTAATTTATTAAATGTGTGGTACAATACAAGGAGGCTTACAAGTAAAATATATCTGCCCAAAGGTGCAGTACATTTGACCTGGAAAAGCAGACAATAAACACTACTAGAAATAATAATCATCATCATTGCTGTTCATAATTACCTCTGAGATTTTCTTATGAAATTACATGTAAAAGAAGTCAAATACTGAAATAGACAATTTACAAACAATAAATAATTGTTCTACTATTGTGATTTTGACAACTATAATTCTAATAAATAACCAGAAAAGCCATTTCAGTGTCATATTTTCTGGTAAAATTTCATATTTTTCATGTTACATATGTAATGAATGAACTGCATTTGAAGGATGTATTGCTATGGTTTGTAAAAAAAAAGAAAAATATTTTTTTTTACACAACTTGGCTATGGTATAATTGCTAATACCATACTAATTTGTACAGTTCATAACAATGATAGGAGTTCACACATTAATTTACTGCATGTTGTTCTCTTCTGGTGTTTGCAATATAAACTTGAAGCTGTTATATGTAAGGATCAATAATAGTTACCATGCCAAGCTCAGCCATAGATTGCCAGATGACAGTCTCACTCGAGTAGTGTCTATCATGCAGACATGCCAGGAATCAACTCACCTTGGCAGGAAAAGTTCATTGGTGCAATGCATAAGGAGTTTAATGTCTCAGAGCTTATTTTCAGGGAATATTATGGATATTCAAGGTAGTGTCCTAGTATAAGTGTTCATAAAATAGGAACAATGAACCTTTATCAAAATTTAATATGTGTAGGGGGTTATAAAAAAACGACAACTCTAAAATAATACTTTAATAAGTGAATGCAATTAAGAACAAATATAAACTATATATATTAATATTATAAAATGTAAATAAAATAAAATGAACAAACAGAATTCAAAATTAAATGTAATTCATAAATAAGAAATGTAAAATAATATAAACAATAAGAAAGAAAAATGAAGCACACAAATTTGGAAATTAAATTTTCAAAATTATATTCACATAAGATAAGAGAAGAAATGTTCTTGTAACAATTGCATTACAAAAAAAAATCAGCTGTCAAATGTAATTATGATAATTATAAATAACACAAAATAATTTGCATTATTATTTTCATAATTTTACAGGTCAGACTTTTAAACAAAATCTGTGTTGTATCATATTTTTTTAATCTCTAAATGTCTGTGGTGATGACAAGTTTGTGCAAAGATTTAACAATGAACAGATCATCAGTTTATTTCTCTGGAGGTTATTGTAATATTGTTGAACATTTTAGTGTCTTATTTATTTTGTGTGTGATAACAGACACAATTTTATAAATTGTCCAATTTTACCTCAAAAACATATGAAATTATTTTATTAGCTATCATATTTTTCACTATAAAAAAGTATAAATTATTTTATATAATAATAAACAATAATGAAAACTATTAATACAGAATTTCCATAATTTCAGATTTTCCATACAGAACATCCAGTCTGTGACTTTAGAGAAAGAATAGACTACTAAAATTCTAAAATAAATATATCAGATATAAAGATATAATTACTCAAAATGCTAGATCTTAAGTTCGGCTTGCTTGCGTGAGTTTAGCAGTAGATTCAAAATGATCTAAATGATAAAGTTAGGCAGCTGATCACATTCTGTCACAATACCTGTGGTTAAAAAAAAAATAATAATAACAAAATCCCAAGAAAAAAATCAACAGTGGAACTGAGCAAGCACCAATGCCAGCAGAAACTCCAACAGCAGCACCCCATCTCTCTATCTACCCTCCCTGAATACAAGTGAAGGGATGAAGGCCCCACAGGAACAACCCAAAACTGAGAATGTCCGGCGAGGATGAAAAGTTTATTATAGTTCCTGTGGGGCACAGACTTTAATGAGACAACAACAAAATCAATCAGTGCAGTTGAGTACAAGTCACCAATGTGTACATCTGGCTTTGTTTACTCACCAAGCCCCTGGTATTACCACAAAAACTGTTGGATTAAGGTGCCCGAGGTTACTCAGTAACATTTTAACAAAGTGATAATGGCTGTTGGTGCAACAGTGAGTTCTCATATCTGTCCTACTATTAGTCTACGGATATTCCAACTTCCTTGCTCTTCCATCTTTCACTCCCATGTCTTTTCTCTTCCCTTGTCTGGCACAGCTTTGACTGCTCAACTCCCCTTACCTTGCTCTTCCAGCTCTCATTTGCAGCTTTCCGGTTATTAGGTTATTGTCATTCCCCTTCCAAGCCTTTTTCATCTTATAATCCTTCCAGTTATTACTGATATTTTGAATCCCTTTCTTCATTCTTGTTATTGTTGAAATCCTCAACACCATTTCTTCATTCCTGTCAGTACCAAATCCCCATTCCTCTTAGTACCAAAATCCCCTCCCCTTTCTCTAATCTACTTCCATTTCTTCAGTCCAGTTAGTACCAAATTCCCTTCTCTTTCTCCATTCTTGTTAGTACCAAATCCCATTCCCTAACTGTATTCCTGTTAGAACCAAATCCCTTCCCCTTTCTCTATTCCGGTTATTACTGAAATCTTTCCACGTTCTCGTATTCCTGTTATAAGAGATGTTCCATTCCCTCTGATACCACAGTCTGCTTTCTATTCCTCCTGTTAATCCAAAATATCATTGTTCTTGTCTTCATTTCTTTTTTTTTTGGTCTTTTGTATACTACAATCTGCTTTCTATTCCTCCTGTTATTCCAAAACATCATTGTTCTTTTCTTAATTTCTTTTTTTATTGTTTTTTTTTTTTTTTTTTTTTTGGGGGGGGGGGGGGGCTGAAGTATTGAAGTATCTGTTATATTCCTTCAGTCCCATTATTGTCAAAATTCCATGATTTTCATTATTATTGCAAAATTCCCTATTCATTTTATTCAAACTTTTTATTATTAGACATTCAATTTCCCTTTTTTCATTCAATTTTATTACCAGATCCTTTTATTTGCTCTTTTTATTACCAAAATTTGCTCTTTTTGTTACCAAAATCACCCTCAAAGATTTTATTACAGAAAACTTTCCTTATCTCTTCCAAACTTTTATTATCAAAATACATCCCCCCTTTCTACCAAAATGTGACTCCTTTTATTCTTTCTTCTTATTAATAACCCCCACCTGTTTTCTTCATTCCTCTTATAACCATTATCCCTTTCCTTTCTTCATTCTTATTACCAATAACCCCTTGTTATTACCAACTTCCTTTCCCTTCCCATATGCTTACTTTTTATTAAAATCCCCATTCACTTTATTTTTGTTTTACCAGATTTTCTTTCTTTATTCCTATTGTTACCAAACTTCCTTTCCTTTCTTTCTTTCTGTATATATTATGAGCATGAGATGGATATATAATACTGTTTGCGAGGAGTGAATTAAGAAGATAGATAATATATTTTGTGTGTGAGCACTGGGAATGAGATGGATTTATGTTTGCGAGTGAGGAGTGTTTAGATGTATAAATGTGTGTGAGCACTGAGAATGAGATGGATTTATAATGCTGTATTTGTAAAGAGTGGAAATAAGGAGATGAATAATGTATTATAATTTTATATGTATGAGCACTGGGAAAAAGAGATGGATAAAGCTGTGTTTGTGTAAAGGAGATGGATGGTTCTATTTATGCCTGAAGAGTTGGGTATTAGATGAGCAACTGCTATATGTGTTTGACAGTTTGTAAGATGAGCTGGAGCTAAGGACAATTTTTTTTGTGTCACATTTGCGTATTATGTGCATGTGCTGAAATCACTTATTGAGATGTACCGTGGATGGGGTGATGGACAATGAAATGAGTGGTGAGCAAATTAAGGAGATGGTCATTGAAATGGTTGGTGAGCAAATTAAGGAGATGGACAATGAAATGGTTAGTGAGTGACTTAAAGAGATAAATAATGAAATGAGTTGTGAACAGATTAGGAGATAGATAATGAAATGAATGGTGATCAGATTAATAAGATGGATAATACTATTTGTGATTAGTATGCTAGTAATAGTATAAAGAGACACTTAATACTGTGAATGAGGCAAATCAGAAAGGAATTAGATAACGCTATTTTTGTGCTGACAAAGGTAAATGCTTTGTGAAAATCAGCTAAAGAGATGGATTGTGTTTGTTGGGCAAGGATATGAATGTGGATATTATGATTTTTGTCATTTGTTGGTATGTTATATCATGCACACTTTGTTGTTCACTTTATATGACATATTACTATGCATTGTTGTAATGAAAATTGTTCACTCAACAGTGTAATTGGTATTGACCTGTAATACAGCAAAGCTCTCTCCCTCTGAAAAGAATATAAAAAAATTACTGTCTCTCATTCTCAAGCATGCTTTTTATTTCCAAGTTATATGCATAGTGGGTAGATTATTGTAATATTATAATACATATTTACAGTTTGCAAATATTTAAATATATACATGAGAGAGAAAATATCAAACTAATCAAATTGTCCAGGAAATATGCTAGTTGTAGAATGTCCAGGAAATATGCTAGTTGTAGACTGTCCAGGAAATATACTAGTTGCAGCCAAAATACATGATATTTTAAATACTAGTTTCATAGAGGGTTGAATTCTCATCTCAGTGCAACTTTCAAATGCCTTTACAGCACTTATTTCAAAATGAGCTAAATATATTTTTAATTGATTACCAAAGCTTGAATTTTAAAGTTCTGCTAATAAAAATAATAACAGGTGAAAGCTTATGGTTTTAAGAAAAAGTCATGTGCAATCACATGCAACAAGAAATCCAAACCAACCAAATGTTTTGTTCACATCAACATATGACTACAAAAACATGTCCAAAACTTAATGTAATTATTTTTCTTTCAAACATGGTTTAAGACACATTGAATAAAATACAAAAGCATGCTAGATAAAGAAATTATCTTTAATTTTAGCCAACTCGCAAATAATTGTATTAAACTTTTAAAGAATCAAACTTTGTTACAGAAGATCACCAAATTTGTGCACTAAATGGTACTTATTCCTGCAAAACAGTGATGTTGGGACAACATACTAAAAGTTTCTGCTTAAAACCATTTGACTGTCTAAATGGGATTTGTCTGACTAAAAGTGTACTTGTCTGCTTTAAACTATAAGACTGTCTAAATGGAATTTGTCTACTGAAAAGTGTATTTAATTGCCTAGAAGTATACTTGTCTCCTTAAAAGTGTATTTGTTTCTCCAAAATTGTACTTGTATTCCTAAAATTGTAATATCTCAGCCAAAAAGTGTAAGTCTTTCTAAATGTTTCTTTAATACTTCTGTAAACCTAAAATACTGTACTTGTTTTCTGTTAAAGGCATGCAGACTTTTGTCATCTACCTACAAACTTGCAATTCAAAAGAATCCTTTCGTGCTGAGAATCCTTATAATCTGCTAATTAAAGATTAGTAAACTCCCAACAAAAAACAAAATACAACAATCATAACAGATATATCCGACAATATTTCTATGCCTGATGGCCACTTTTATTTGAAGACTAAAACTCAAACAGAGAAAAATTTTTATTTGTGCTAATCATATTTCCAAATTTGAAATGAAATAAAAAAATAAAATAAAAAGGTAAAATATAAAACCTGCTCACATGGTAAAATATAAAAACTGTTCATGTTGGCGACACCATATTTCTTTGTTAGTGAAAATCGATAAAGAGACACAAAAAAACCCTCAACAACTATAGCAACACTTTAAACTATATTTCATTAATTTAAGAAATATCTAATTGTTAATCATTTTCAAAATTATTTTTAGAATTTTACTCATTGTCAGTTTCACAAAAATTAAAAAGAAAACTGAAATCTTTTCTTATAAATGAATCAATCCTTTCCGTTATTAGGTAGCTGGTAAAATAGAGATGTCCTTCAACCTATCATACATTTAATAATGTATATAATACAAAATCTAGCAACAATACACAGGTTGATTTTATTTTTTGGTGTGTGTACATCTTTAAAAAAAAATAGTTTGCCCAAAATTGATTCCACCAACATCATAAAACTCATGTGTATGCCAGCAGGTTTATGTCATAGCAGCCATCCACCTAAAACAAAACAAATAAAAAATATCTAATTCTTAAGGTACAACAGATATTCTATTGAAATAAATGTAGCTTTAAACATAATATGCCTGAATATGTAGGGGCACACAATGATAATGCTATATATACCTATATACACTTACAATAAAACAATATACTACTAATAAAACATTTGATCATGTAAAAATTCCACAATAATACAAATAGAAATACACACATAAACACTAACAAAGACAAAGAGAAAAAGGGTCCTCACTGCCTACGTTTTCAGTCTTACATGCAGAGGACAGATTACGGAGGAACTTATTTCAACAAATTCCTGCACTAGTGAGGATTATTCTGAAATGCAAAGTAAATATACACCTAGAAATCAGATCAAAAAAGCACCCAAAATAAATATGCACCTAGAAATTAGATCAAACCTCAAAGCACCCAAAATAAATATACACCAAGATTAGATCAAACCTCAAAGCGCCCAAGTGTCTGTGAGGTCTGGCTGTTAGATGCTTCTTCAGTCAAGGCCCATAACTGCTGCAATGTTGCTGACAAGTCTTCCAGATCAGGTACACCCTGTGAAAAATAACATAAATATTTAATAATGCCAACTCTGTGAACAGAACAATGCATTTAATCTTCCCAGCTCATGTTAGCTTGGTTACATGCATAATAAGTGCACAAAGATGTGATTAATTTATATATAAAGATTGTGTAGTGCTAAGTGACAATAGCAGAAAAGTTGGTTATATACCACAGATAACATTTTGAACTATATAATCTCTTATTTTAGTGAGCTTCATCAATGGCAAGCATTTATGTTAATCTGCATTCCAACAACCACTAGAGAAATAACGATAGCAGTAAAGTGTTCATGGCAGACCAGTTGTCTGGTGCTACTGAAGAAACAATGTTAAAGGATAAGTAAGTGTTTATATGTAAATTTTCATTAACTAAGCTTGTGATTTTCAGTCCAAAATATTTCACCTCAAGAGAACTATATAAAGCTATACTTATAGCTCTAGTAAAATGATCACAAATCATATCTTCATGGTAGAATTACACAAGTGACCTAAAGGCTAAACAGGTTTAATATACAAATATAACAGCTACTATGTTAATTTGCTTCGATAACAGAAAACAGATCTACTTCAAATTATGCGAAAGAACTTAAAATATTACTGTATGGTGTCTTGATATATGTTACAAGTGAAAAAAAACCAAAACAACTGAGTGCTTCTCCAGGCAATCATTTTAAACACATTGCATTTTGCTACAGTTCATTATTTTGTCAAAGAGAACCATTTAAAAAGCTTTTAAAAACAGATTGTGAAATACAAGACTTCTAACAGTGTGGACATTAACAAAAGTGTCACAGCAGGAGAAATGTTTACTAAGTGAAACAAAGATGTGCAAGAAGAAAATTTTGTAGTGAGATTCTACTTCTACGCAAACTATAAGGAAATCAAACAATAGCTCATTTACAACAATATTGGTCCTATTATAATAAATTCCAGCAACTATACAACTACTTCTGATGTGATGTGCTAAATGTGAATAAAATTAATGTGCTAAAAAATATATATATTAAATTGGTGCTGAATGACAAAGAAATTAGGTGCAAGTGAACAAGTGCAAAATTGTGAGCAGTTTAGTTAATATCTAATCTATCTTTCAAAGCAAAGCTACTCAAAAGTTAGTTTTGTACACTTTTTAAAATGAAATTAAAAGATAAATTAAAACATTTCAGAATTGATGAGTAGTATATTTTAGTGATGAAGATAGCAGCAAAGCAACTTGTTTTGTTTCTAAACCTTAAATTTTTTTCTTGGAACTTTTAATGGCTTTGGTGTAGGAGAATTTCAGCTAACAATTTCATCAAATATTAGACATTTTAATTTAAAGTTTAAATTGAAAGTGAAGAATTAAAAGTCATTAATTCACTTTCAAAATGAGTGAAAACACACACAACACAAACTTAGTTTGTGACAAAACCCAACAACATAAATTATAATTTTTAATATTATTTTCAAACAATCAATGTCTATGATATTAGTAAAATTCTTATTCTTTTATGGCAACAGAAGGAAAAGCTCTTCTTCCATAAATTTGTTTTCAACACAAACACAAAAACCACCACACAAAATTACACACACAAACAAAAAACATTTCACAAATGAAAATTGACATTTCAATTTCTGAGATATAAAAGCTAATATGGCTATTATGAGATTAAATTATACAAAATAAAAACAAATTAATTAAACAATGTTTGTTTAATTGCATATTGTTATGAATCAACTTTTTTCTCTTGTTAACTGTACACTGCATTTATTTATTGTTATAGCTTTGGGGATATTTTATTAAATTTTGTTTCTGACAATTTGCACTAAGCATATATGATATATCTGACAGTTTTGAAGTGGCTACAGATGAGGCATTATAAGATATCAAATATTAGAATAACTGTTTAAAGAGGATAATTCTAACAGTTACATCAGTGGATACAGTTTGACATACATATTCTTGATGAGCTTCAGCTTCTTACTTTCAAACATTTGTAATAAAATTAAAATTATTTTTAAAGCTTTGGCTTTCGATGTGAATTATGATGAGAAGCAAAATAAAGCGAAATGCTTCCAGGTTTTTGCACTTTCTTACCCCCTCCCTAGTGTCTTTGGAAGAGGCTAAATTCTGGAAAAATTCATTAGAGCATGCAAAGTTTTAAAACATATTTCTTCACTATTGCAACAAATTAGCATTAATCACAACAATATCAAATACAATAACAGCAAAATTGTACTGAGCTATGATGGGGCAGTTGGCATTTCCTTTGGACTAAAGTAATACAGATTATGTAAGTAGAGAGTTACACAGACAAGAGAGTTACACATACACTGAGAATGGAGTAAAATACAATAACAGCACTGTATATACTGAGCTACAATTGAGTAGAGTTAGAATTTCCTTTGGACACAAGTAATACAGATTGTGTAAGCAGAGTTAGGCAGAAGAGAGAGAGGTACACAGACACTGACATTGGAGTAAAGTGCAATAACAGCAATATTTATATTGAGCTACAATGGAGGAGACTTTTTCCATTTCCATTGTTCACAAGCTAAACAGACAAAGGATTAGGTCTTAGGAATTTAGGCAGATACTGAGATCAGAATTTTAAAAAAAGGAATTAAAAGTTCAGAGTGTGTTGCTAATATCCTTTCAATTTAATTATAATTTAAATCAACAGAGAAAGAAAATATAACAGTAAACACATATCTTACAGAATTTCTTTTTCTGCCATTGAAAAAAAATGTGCTGTATAATGTGTATTTAGGATGAAAATAGTAGTGAAGCAGTTCCTATTTTATCTAAATAGTGCAACCATTGAAAAGCAAATGAGCATTAAGTTCAAATTTTTATAAAGAAAGAAAAGAAGAAAGTCTAACCATTCACAGAAGACTATTTAATTCAGCACTTTATAATTTTTTTATACACAAAATAAAGAAAATGAAGAAGAAGGTTTAAACATTCACTAAAGACTACTTAGTTCAATACAGTACTATAACCACCTAGCAAAGGGGGGCTTAATTTAGCAATGTACTATCACCTAGCAAAGAAGGACTTGATTTAGCTTTGCTATCACCTAGCAATCAGGGGCATAAATGAGCACTGTACTTCATCTAGCAAATAGGGACTTAAGTGACCACTGTACTATCATCTAGCAAAGAGGGACTTAAGTGACCACTGTACTATCATCTAGCAAAGAGGGACTTAATTTAGCAGTGTACTTACTATCTTCTAGCAAAGAGGGACTTAAAACTGAATTATCGTTTAGCAAAGAGGGACTTAATTTAGCACTGCATTATCATCTAGCAAAGAGGAATTAGCACTGTACTGTTATCTAGCAAAAAAGGGACTTAATTTATCAATGTACTATCATCTACAAAGAGAGACTTAATTATGCACTATATTATCATCTAACAAAAAGGGACTTTAATTTAGCATTGTACTGTTATCTAGCAAAGAGGGATTTAATTTAGCACTGTACTGTTATCTAGCAAAGAGGGATTTAATTTAGCACTGTACTGTTATCTAGCAAAGAGGGATTTAATTTAGCACTGTACTGTTACCTAGCAAAGAGGGATTTAATTTAGCACTGTATTGTTATCTAACAAAGAGAGACTTAATTTAGCACTTTACTATCTCCAAGCAAAGAGGGACTTAATTAGGCATTGTACTATCACCAAGCAAAGAGGGATTTAATTTAGCAATGTAGTCTAATCTACGAAATGAGACTTAATTTAGTTAACACTGTGTTATCACCTAGCAAAGAAGGATTTAATTTAGCAATGTACTCTAATCTACAAAGAGAGAGTTCATTTAGCACTGTACCATCATCTAACAAATAGAGGGACTTAGCAATGTACTATCATCTAGCAAAGATGGATTCAATTTAGCACTATACTATCATCTACAAAGAGGAACTTTATTTAGTACTGTACTATCACTTAACAAAGAGGGACTTAATTTAATACTGTACTATCACCTAACAAAGAGGAACTTAATTTAGTGCTCTTTTACCACCAAAAAAAAGAAGGAATTTAAGACTGTACTATCAATGAGGAACTTAATTTAGTACTGTATTATCATCTAGTCCAGAAATAATTAATTTATTTATTTTCACCTATCAAATATTTCTTGCAATTAAGCTACATTCTATTCAAAATTTATTACATATGAGACAAACAACAAATAATACTTTTCAACAACTATTTATTTAAAGAAATACAATTGATATCATCACCATCATCATCATCATCATCATTGTTGTTGTTGGGCATACTTCATGTTCTAAACACACAAGATGTAGAGAAAATCTGCATTCTTACCGGAAGAGATTTTTTTGAAGGTTTATCTGTTGTTTCCTCCAATAGCCAAGCTGGAAGTGAACTGACCTTTGGGCCCTGTCATGGCAGACAACTCTCTTTACACTCTTTGGTAAATTATGATTTTTTTTTGAAAAAAATCAACTATAAAGTTTCTAATTTTTCTTCAGCAATCAGTTCATTCTAGTTATCTTTGATGAAATGTTCAGTAACCAGTTCATTCTAATTAACAGTGATGAAATTTCCATAACTACTTTGTTCCACATATTCATAATGAAATATTCAGAAAATGGTTCAATCTAATCATGATGAAATATTAAGTAACTGGTTCATTCTAATTACTTATGTAAAATGTATTTCTGATTCAAAAACAAAGTAAATGCTGCAGTCATTCAATTTATCAGTCATATATGAAGTAGATCTAAAATTGCTTAAAATGAAAAATGTGCTATACTTCAATTTTCAATTTGTGTCTCAGATGTACAGACTTCCACAAATGCAACATAGTTCTTCTCACATTCATACACTTGCATGCAAGCTTGCAAACAGTATGCACACACACACATGCACATACACACTGCTTACTGTGGCTGAGCGGAAAAACTTGAGGTCTTCCACAAAGAAGTCTTTCCACACTGGTGATGGCTGCTGCAAAATGATTCTCAGCATCATGACATTGTTCAGCTCACACAGAAACTGAAACAGTAAGAGTTAACGTAAACAAATGTATATACTAAGCATGCCTATAAGATTTCTCATGGTTTAATATTACAAGTTACCTTTTCTTTTACCTATAAACAATTCTAAGATTAAAAATTGAATTTACAACAGGAGTTTTAAACTGAAATGTAACATTAATTTTTTTTTGTTGAGGTGGTGGTGGTGAGACCACGAACAAGATTATAATGGGATCATTAACAAGATTAAAATATGGGACTACAAACAAGATTATAATGTGGGACCATTAAAAAAATTATAATGGGATCATTAACAAGAATATACTGTCCATTTATGTTATTTAAATTTGTATTAATTGTGAACTAAACTGTAAGTGACCAGTTGATAGAGCAAGTGAAGAAAATTCACATTATATATTACAGAGTATCATAAACATTTGACTAGCTGAAGGTTAGAGGTATTATAATAATTAATTTGTGCTTTGTTCATTCCAAGATTCATTACTTAACACCCATTCATTCATCCCAAAGATTAATATTCTTAACAATTCAAACCTGTTTCTTGGTGAAGGAGAAGTAATCCTGGGAGCTTGTTTCAGAGTGAGGGTCTGGCATCAACTTCACTTGCTTTAAGCATGTCTTCCACTTGACATCACCTGAAAATAATTATTAATTATGTCAATTACCCACACCAAAAAGTATGATAGGTCACAAATATTATTAGCAACTTACCAGATTCCGCAATAATCACTCACACATGTACAGGCGCACACACACACACACATGCAAGCACGCGCATATCTGCATATCTATAACTTATTAGCACAAGCCAAACAATTACATAGCAATTCTGAAACACAAGTGCTGTTGTATATATGTATAAAAAGAAGATAGCGAGGTTTTAAAAATGTATTTTTAAAGATGGAAAGAGAGAAAGGAAAAAAATCCATTTAATATATGTCTATTACATATAAATGAAAAAGTCTTAACAAAGAAATAATGTTATATCATCATGCAGCATGCTTATATAGATAGATAGATAGATAAGATAGATATATAGATATATAGATAAGATAGATATATAGTTATTTATTTTCTTTACAAGAGCTAGACAGACAATTGGTATACTATAAGCAGCATAAATGCCTAATAAAATTATATCTTACCAAAATTAGAGAGTTATTTATCTTTCAAAGTTTCTCCCCCAATCACACACTTATACCAGACATTTCTTTCTACTTGTGTCACATTTTTTATATTCATTCCTGACAGTACAAAATCAATAAAAAGTCATTTTACTGAAAACTTTCTATGCTCAGATAATATCAATGCATCATTCCAAGCTTTCAAGGTTACACGGAAGAGCTCAACCTTATGTTGATTTTAAAATACTAGTGGACTGGACAGTTTATCATAATTTCCCTTTCAAATTATGTCATCGTCAGCTAACAGATGTTACTGTCTATGACAAGATGCATAAGAGTCATTTCACCAAAACTTTAAGCTGACATTAATAGATTCTATGCTTTCAAAACTACCTGGAAGAGCTCAGCTGTATGTAGAATTTATATGTCATCATTTTTTAATTGCTGGTGAGACAATGTGGTCTAATGATGTATTACAGCCAGTGTGATTAAGGGCAATGGATGGCTATTGATCATCTAGAAAAAGTACTTGGTAATCCAATCTAATGATGTATTATGATCAAAATCAATGTGTGTTCTAGATAATAATCCAATCTAATGGTAGATTAGGGTCAAAATGATCTTCTATGAATTGTTTCCAATCAGCTAGTTCTTTCTTCCAATCTGGACAATTAACTGTTCTAAAGATGCATTCTAGTCAAAATGTTCTTTTTTAGGTAAAATGATTGTTTCTAATCATCCAAAGTTCTAGGTACAAAATTAGTAACCCAATCTAACGATCTGCACTAGACTATATGATTCTTAAATGTAAATGAATTAATTCAATCATTTAGTTGTGCGTTTCCAAACTGCATGCTGCCTTGTCTCTGTGAAGCTTTACTTTGACACTAAAATATGTCCATCTAGAATTCTAGATGTACATTACCAACCTGCCTCTCAAGCAGTCTTGTCTCTGAAAAGTTTTACTTTGACACTAAAATACGCCCATCTAGTTGTAAGTTACCAACCTGCATCTCGTACTGCCTTGTCTCCACGAAGCTTTACTTTGACACTAAAATACGCCACATAGAAGTTTTTGAAACGAATCTCCCCAATCTGCAAAATCATCAAACACTTTAGATGAAATGTTTATAAATAAAACTTAAATAGAATATTTTTTCTACCTATATTTTACAAGGCAACAAAAACTGAAAAACAGAAGGGTAAATTAACAGGTTAATGATATATCTTCAGTGCATTAATTTGAAACATTTTACATATAAATTTAAATACTTTCCTTTATTCACCCTAAGAAAGCAACTGTTTCTTCTTCAGAAATTGTTATTTATTTGTGTTACAGAAAATTACGCATTGATTTCAAATAGTGATGAAGATTCAAACAACACACAATCTTTTGATTTTATTCAGAATAAATATAGTTTATATTGTATTTAATATTTTAAATTTATAAATATAAGCTTGAACCAATTTGGCCTTTAATTCTGCAGAAGGCATCTGACTAATAAATCATTTATATTCATTAAGCAGACATATAAAGTTTTATATTTGTTAACTGTAAAATGTAAAAAGTAACCTCTTGTGATTATATTAGATTTTCATATTCAAATAACTTTTCTTTTAGAGCTCACTTATGAATCTTTAATTTAAAGATTTGAATTAGTTTAAGAAATGTATTCACCATCTAGATGTGCTATTACATACTTAACATATATGTATTTTATTCCTCATTGCTGTGATTTTAATATTTTCTTAATTTTTTAATCAACAAGGAAACAAATCAAACTGTTTAATTAATTTTTAAAGTAAAGAGAGTATATTTTAAAAAAAATATTTCATGCTTTTTACTTAATTTACCAGATATTAATAATTATAATTCAGATTTCAAACCAAAATTCATGTATAAACTGAGTTATTTTCCAAAATAATATTGTTTTATCCATTTAACACATGTCTTTTTAATTTTAAATTTTAGTACAGTAAATTATGTGGGGGAGTAAATTTCCTATCCCTTTTTCTAAACATAACTGTACATATATTGTTAAATTGTCAAAGTGACCTGACCATGAGCATTCCTTATGATATTTTTGTAAGTGTCATTAAACACTCAAGTTAAGAATATGCTAGTAATTGCTGATGCAATGCAAACCATTTTCAATAGGATGAGTAGTTTTTTATCCAATGGTTAAGATTTAAGAGAGTGAGACCAGCCAAAAGGCTGTGATCAAAAGTTTACATGCTATAGAGAATTCTATTGTCTAATCACTTTGAATTTGGTGTGGCAAAAAGTCTGGTCATGAAAGGTGGCTATTAGCTTAATGGTGAGTTAACTGAGTGAATGAGAGAGAATGAACTTCAAAATATTTTGTGCATTTTTACTACTAATATGTTATGCCTGCATTTTACATAAAGATGTATTATGTGAGTAGACTATTATTTCTACAAATAGGGAACTATGATGCTTATATGTAGTTTGCTAAACACTTGTTTCTAGTGAACATGTTCATAAAACTATTATGCTGAATCGTGTATCAGGAAACTGTAAGTTGAGACTTGAATGTAAGAAAGAATGGAGTTACAAAAGGAATAAACTGGAAACCTAACATTTGTTCCCTGATTACATTTTTACAGGGACATTGTAGGCTTTCCTTGTGTTATCTGAATCTCCTGGTTTACTGATTATAAACTGCTATGACCATGGTAGATGTGGGAAGCATCTACTACAGTGTGTAGGTGTAAGGAATACACTACATTCCCTTGATGTATGGTGGCAAGGATTGCTGACTACATCAAGCGATTTCTGGTTCAAGGAAGTTACTGGAAATCATTGTTCTGCTTGGGGCAGCGAATGATTGCTCTGGTTAGCTCAAAAGAGTAAGCAGTGAATCAGTGTTTTACAATGTGAGGTGGGAAACCTACAGAAATTGACGTGGTCAATAATCTTGTGACTTTGACATGAAAAGTGCTCGAAAAAGACGACTGCAGCTTTATCTATACAAGGTTATGTAAAAGCTATTATCGCTCATCTCTAATAATTCAACTTCTGTTCTCTGATAAGAACTTTCCTGTGATATGTATTGACACTATTGCTGAATTGTATTTTAGGATATAAGACTGTATAGATATAAAAATTATTGGAACATGGTTTCATGGAAATATTGATACTAAGTAATCTTTTCATTATATTTGTTATATGTAAATTTATTGTTTGATATAATAAATTTATTGACCTTTTTACACATATTGATAATCTTATGTTGGAGAAGAAAGTGGGTGGATGGGGGCTCACTATATATAGATTAAAGATGGATTTGTCTTCTCCTTTTGTGAGAAGTTTTCCATCTATGGAAATACTGTGACAGTAAATGTTTGTCTTTAAAATGGAAAAGAAGAAGTTTACAGCACCCCCATATCCACCAAGTGAGAGAGATGAGTGGTGTCTTCTGGAGAATTAGTAATAACATAATTAAAATTCTTATCACTTGGAATTAGGTATGGATAATTAATTAATTAAAAATATCATAACCATTAACTAGGTGGCATTGGCATCACACATTATTTTAAAGCTTTCATTCAAACACACACAAATGGTAAAGAAGAAGAAAATATTTCACAACTGCAAAATCTTTGATAAAGTTGGCCCAAAACCATATCATTGAGGTAAGTTATAATTTTAGTACTGCAACCACTAGGATTAAAAACAAACTAACTAAATGGATGAATTGAAGAGAAAATGATAAAATGGAACAAATAAATATGTGTAACATATATTTTTAGGTTACATCAACTACAGACATAATTAACAAAAATATTGGTTGTAAACAAAAAAGTAACAACTGACATTTTTTAAAATTGTATTACTGATTACTAAGTAAAGGTTCTGTGGTCTAGGAATCCAAAATCTATAGTGAATGAAGTGCATAGTGACATGTTATATTCAATGACCTGTATGTGTGTTAAGTGTAAAAAAGGGATTGGGAATTAAAGTATACATTTAGCAAGTAAAATGGCATTCTATGTGTAGATAATGAATGAATATATATTGTAACATATAAACTACTTTTACCTGCAAACCAAGCATTACGCATTATTACTGATGAAATATCATTTAACTCATACAATGTCAGCATTTTTAAATAATCCCACTAAAATTCAATTATGTTGTATTTCCTTCAGTTAAGTAAATGTACACAATAAAGTGTGCTTTTGACCTTTACAAATTTAAAGATACTGATAAAAAGGATAGAGGGTGCATAAATAATTGAGATTATATTGTATATACCTGACTATGAAATTATTTATAAAATTCATAACAGATCAATTTAAATCTATTATAGTGCATTTAAATGTGGGCAAGGCTATAAATCACCAAATAAAGAACTATAAAAAAGTGTTCTTTTGAACTCCTTAAGGGGTAAACCAAAGAAAATAATACAAATTCAAACTTGTAGATTTCAAATATAACATATAGAAATTGTTATATTGGCCATTATCAGCTAAAGATAATATAATTAAACAAGTGAATCCACTGTAAAATGACAATATATAACACATATCTATATTTACAAAAGAGAAATATAAATAAAATGAATTAACAAATGCAGTTTCATATAGAAGAGATGAAGCTGTTCATGCTAATAACAAGTGTCTTGAGAGCATATACACATAAACAAAGTCTTCTATTGCAAGTAAATAACGAGAACTTGAGGAAGCCTTCAAGTGAATTTGCAAATCATAAATAAATGAAAAGTGTGGAGAAAGAAATTCAACTCAAAACTAACATCTAGTTACCTGCCTTCTAATGCTACAAAACATAGAAAAGAATTAATTAAATAAAGATGTTTTGTTTATTAGTTCTATTCTTAATTGAACTTCAGCAATGCACTAATTTACTCTACTAATAGCAATACTGAAACAAGAGCTGTAAATGCTAACACAGAACAGTATCATCCCACAGCTGTAGATTAGTACCATGCAAGGAAAGGGCAGAAATACTTTATAGATTTTCAGGAACAAAAATGGTGGCAAGTCAAAGCAACTGAAGGTGTATTTTAAATCAGATTACTGAATGCATTTATTGTTTAAGGTATGAAAATGAAAATTTTAAAAGTTTAAACATAGTGCTAAAATTCAATGAGTTGCTTGTAATTTTGCATTAATAACATGAAGTGTGGCTAGACAATGCCTAGTCTCTTTGTTTTGGTATATATTTGTATATATTGCTTCTTATCACATGTTAACAAGCACAGGAATGTTTGAAATACTGAATAGTGTTCTGATAAATATTATATGCAGTTTTAACTTATTTAGTTTTCATTCATCTTTTTACATTTCCCCCTTTTTCTAATTCTTCCCCCCCCCCATTTCAATTTGACTAAGGTATTAAAATGGTATGCCATATAGCCAAACTTGTACTTTTGCTTTTAATAACAAAATAACAAATTACATGTACTTACAAAACAAAATTCTTCAAATTATTATTTTTTTTTTTTTTACTTTAGACAAATCACTAATCCTATGTCCAGAATGAATGAAGTAATAGTTTTTAGCAGAGTTCTCTCCCCAGATTATGATAGCTTTATTATTTTATTATTATTATTATTTAATAAGAGATCTGATGGCTGTAATGTTTAGAAGAAGATCTTGATTGATGATGTTAATAAATGTATACTGCCATCAACATTTTATCAAGTGGGTTTGCATTACTGCTGCTAAATATGTATGAGTTCAGAAATTTCAGTACATCAGCACTGAAACATTTAAAAACAAAATAGTAAAAGAGTCAATCTAACTCATTAATGCCTGCTTATTTAAAAGAATTAAAACTAAAGAAGCAAAGAATTAAAAAGAAAGATTTGAAAATACAACTAAAAAAAATACTAATTCCCTCTGTTTTCAAAATAAAATGAAGAGTACGGGTTGTTTTTGTTTTTTTAAAATTAAGCAGTACATGCAATGGCTAAGAGAAAGTAAAATTTACAAAGAGAATGCAAAGCACAAGAATGAGATTTACAAAAATAATTAATTCTACCTTGCTAGTGATATACATGAAATCAGTAAACTAACAGCAATTCTATTCAACAAAATGAAAGCTATGACTATGTGTGATGACTAACTGAGCAAATCAAAGTCTAGGAGAAATCGACTTATAGGAGAAACAACAAAGGATTTTCTATAGTGTTTGCTTTTGCAAATTGCAAACAAATAAACAGCATACAAATTTATCAACATACATGACTTCCATCCATAGCATCAGTTAGTTTTCCCTGAAATGAGTAGAGCAGTTGCAATGAGATGTTCCATAAGAAATATTTTATGACTACATGAAATACTACATTGATATTTATGCAAAATAATAACATCTTTACAGGTGAGAGTGCTTTTTTCTTTTTTTTTTCTGAATTTTATTTTTGTTAAACCTGGTAAAAGTGGTATAATGGTGGTACATAAATATATATCAGGGACAAACATCTAGAAAATAAGAACTATAATAATAATGTATTTATTACTAAATTAGTAAATATAATGACTGGCATTAATATAGCTGACTATTAATATATGTTGGCATTTTTTTATAACCCAAGAGTTCATAGTGTTATTTTTTACTATTGTAGTGTTCAGTGTGACACTGACACTGTGACAGGCACAACATAGTCAAACTACAGTGAGTAACAAATCTCAAGGTCTCAGGACAAATTTACCTGTGCTACCTTTAACCCAAGTACTCATTTTCTTTATTGGAGGAAATAAAAATACTATCGATACAAATATTAAGCTACAACATACAACATGAATTCAGTTTTTTTACCATAAGAAATAGTTTTTTTTGTTTTTTTTAACTTTGCTGCCTGGTCCTATTATCCTGAATGCCTTTACTGTGTGTTCCACTTTTCCATGCATGTGCATGGTGTGCAACACTAATAAAATTAACTTGTGCAAGTCTATAAGTTTATTTTTCCACCAGAAGTGCCACTGCTCCATAAGAGTTTTATAAGTCTGGAACCCAAACCAGGTTTTAAACACATTAATTATTGTTTTTTAATTTTTTTTAACAAAAACCTTAAATTTATATTTTATAGTTTCTATTATATATTTCCAGTAATGTAAACTACCAGGCTAGGCAATACACACACACACCCCAACTAACTAATATGTATACTGCATATTCCGCACTTGCAGAATAAGATGAGACTTTGAGAGTAAATATTATTTAATATAGTAATGTGTTAAACTTAAAGTATTAAAAATAGTTTTGCTTCAACTTATCAACAAATAAAGAATTAATGGGGAAAAATATTCATATTTACAATGACAAATACTTAATTCATATAGTTTAGGCCCCTAAAAATATTATGAATTAAAGTTTTAATTAAGCATAAAATAAAAAATGTATTCCAGTTCATAAAACATTTACTATAGTATTACTATTACAGTATTAGTAAACATAGTTTCTTGTCCTAAGAAAAATTGTTAGTGCTTTCATGATTTTCAATAATCATTAATTACTTTTTCAAATATAAATGCTTTTATAATTTCAAATATATATTAATTCTTTGTAAGGTTGAAATATTACTCTTAATATGTCCACAAAAAGAACACCTTTTTAATAGCATTTCATCTTTGGCCTATGATGTTCAGTTGATTTGATACAAGTGTGATGCACAAAAGATCATCATTTGAGAATGGAAAACTTGTGAATGGGGAAACAAAGAATGTCTGTCTTTGAGAAGTACATTGTAAAATACACTCTTCTGTAAATTTGAATGAAAAAAAAAATGTATAACTCAGTCCAAATCCAATTATTTAAGTTTGAATTAATACTCCCAAAACTATTTTCTAAAGACAATTTTTGAATGTTTAGGCCTACATATCATTATGTGTTAGAAATATAAAGATGCAACAAAAATGCGTATAACTATACACAACGTAAAAAAATACTTCAGAAGTACTTAAAATATATTTATTTGTCATTCACTTTTCCATACCTCAGGGTTAATTATGTTCGGAAACGTGACATCGATTACTTTACAGCCACTCTGGAAATCTTTTGGGGGGGTTCCTAATGTAAGACTGACTGGATTCTTAATCGAGCATGACAACGGTTTATCCATTGTTCTTAATTTATGAACGGTCTAGATAATTTTTGTTAGTTAATTATTAAATATTTGGTGGATTTGAATAAGAAATTAGAATCCTCATCTCCTCCATAATGGAGTCCCCAGCAACGAGAAAGAGTTACAACCCTTAAATCTTGCGATCATATTTTTTATTATTAAATTCGTCAAAATTACTTTAAATGCTAAATGTGTAATAAATCATACTTCCATATTATATTAATAGAAATTAGAAATGCAAGAAAATAAAATATCTCGTTATAGCGAGATTTATAATCTACTTCGCGATCAAGATGGCTGACGAATATGATGAACCCATCTCCGACCAGGAAAAGGTTAGTTTCTAAGATATCACGAAAAGTCACCCAAGTCATATTACCCTTCCGTTTGTTTTAGGCACGCATGACATAACGCTTTGATTATACATTTTCATTAAGTTCGTTGTACACTCATTTAAGTAATGTCCAAAGGGGAGGGGCCGGCTGCAGCCTGCCAACTTCCGCCTTGGTTCCTGCATAACCCGGGAACTGATTTCGGTTTAATTTTTTTTATTATTTATTGTATTTTAACAATATATATTTATTACTTAACGTGTTTTGTCTTGCTACCTTTTTAGGTGCATTTTAGTTCTTTAATTAACTAATTTCTTTTAATTCAAATCTGTTTTATATATTACCAACCTGTTGAAGCTAGGTGCCATAACCTGAGCAAGTGTCGAAAGTTTGTCTGCTATTTACATGTCCTCTCGTATTTACGCCATATTTCTGTAACCTAAAATTTACCGGCTAAGTATACTTTATAAGTGAGATTATTATAATTGAAATTATTATAAAAAATAAACAGGATTTAGTAATTTTATGTCGAGTGCATCTGATTGAACAGAAAAGCCATACTTTATAAACGCTTGGTGGTTGGTTATTAATTAGAAGGTTTACTGTTAATGAATGACTTGAATATAGACACATGACTTAATATAATCGCATTTAATCATGGATTAATAACATTGGTAGGCAACCCCAAGAATACCTGCATTTTACCAAAGAAAATAATTATGAACGAATTTACAGATGTATGCATCTTAGCTCTAAAGTCAATTACTGAATTAGATACTTGGATATTACTATTAGCCATACATTCTAATTGGAAACTATTTATCTTTTTCATTTAGCTGATATATCTTTTAAATACCTCAGCCTAATTCTGATTTTTAATTTTAACTGTTAACAATGACATATTGATATTTATTTTTTCTTATTTTGTTCCCTAAACTGACCAAAGTATTGAAATTAAGAATTTGTGGTATGATAGATGATGGCCTATACATATATCCACTCTTCAACATTTGAACAGATATAAAAAGATATGTGTGAAATTTGATAGTTTAAATTTATACATATATATATATATATATATCCATGACACTTAGAGTTAGATATAAAATTAAAAACCCTGCATTTTTGGCATGTTATAACTTATATTATGGTTCTTACCTGGTGATTTAAAAAATTATAACAAATTTTCTTTAAGCATATTTATGAAAACTGACATTTATACAAGAAAAAGACATGGGCTAAAGAGTATTACAGTGTGTGCATATGTGTGTCTATATTAACACATATATTTTCAACCTTTCTAAATTTATCCACCATCTATGTTCCCTCTAACTTAATGGTGCATGGCTGCACAGCTCATTAGAAAATGCCACCACAAGTACTGGTAGCAAGCTTAAACAACTGCCGGTTCCATGCACAAAGGAAAAATATTAGAGGGAACATTGTGCACCACACAGTTTAAACATTTTTATTTGTTGTCTATGACAGTCAACTATCCATGCTGCAAAACTTATTATTTCTTTAGTCTGCTATGGTCATTTAGTGTTGGTATATTTCAACAAAATTTGATCATATTTGTCTCTGAAATTCATATGCAAAGGATGTATATTCTCTGGAAAAGCTCATTCTTAAAGAAGCTACCATTTTTTGGAACTCCGATAGATATTTTTTCTAAATTTTATTTGTTTTTGCAGTCAAAATTGAGGGTTTTGCATATATGATTTAAATGTAATGTATGTTCAGATATATACATGTAATGGAATTAAGATGGTCATCACAATTATAAAAATATAAGTTATCTGCACTATCATAAGGTTTTTGATTAATGCTGTACTAAAATAGCAAGAGACAAACACAGACCATTGTGTAAAGCATGAAGAAGTAATCTGCTCAGAACTGTTTATTGTCGACATGATTAATTGATTAATAGTTATATTCTAGAGGTGTTCTTTATAAGTGTGTTTTGAAGCAGGAAGAAGTATTCAGTTCAGAACTGTTTGTTGTCAGCATGTGTAACCTTAGCTGATTAGTAGTTATACCTCTAGAGGTACTATTTATATAATGTGTCATGAAGCAGGAAAAAATATGCAGCTCAGAACTGTTTAAATGTCGACATGTGTAACTGATTAGTAGTTATATTCAATACTGTAAAGGTGTTCTTTATTAGTATTTTAACAGCTGGAAAAGTAAGTGCAGAGTTTAAAGAAATTAATAGTATTTTGTATGTCTGTGAAAGTATAATTTTATTTATTAAAATTTTTATTTCCTTTAAAATAAATGTATACACTAATAGTACTAATACAGTAAATTTTGCCAACCAGGAAAAAGCAGTATCATAATTTAAGATTCATTCAGCATTGGCCCAGGGCATTATTTTTCATGTGATTGAAACTGAAACTGTGAAAGCTTCTTGGAAAAAGTCTTATTTGTAAGGATTCTTATCTTAGAATTATACAGAAATGATTACTAATACAGATATTTGATAAGAAATAATCATTCCTGTGTATCTGTTATTGTATTTGTTTGTGCTGTAAGGACATTGTATATTGTTATTAATATTATATTATTATTAATAGTTTTAATATTATTTTTCATTGAATCTATATTTTTATTAAACATGAAATGGTTCTCATAGATTTTTTGCAATATATTTTCTCTTCTGTCCAGTTTTAACTCTATGGAAATTAACTTTTTCACAGCATGGCTTATATTTTTTAAAATATTATTTTGTAATAATTGACAATTCTTAAATTTACCTCTTCAAATTGTATTTAAAGTTATAACACATCCATAGCTACATGAAGTTTTACCATATCCAAACATTATGTGTAATTACTGTAATTATATAAACATATAGTGCCTTTCCTATAATTTTTGTGTTGTTTTCATTTTAATTTCATTTATTTATATTCATGTTGTTTTTAATTTTTATACTAGTCATTTTCCATATTTACTAATTTAGTTCAATAGTTGTATAATTTGTCGTGTATTTTTGTTTTTGTTTTCAGGCTTCTGTTTAAATATTGTTCCAATAGTATAGTTTACTGGCAAAAATAGTAAACATTTTTGACTTAACAAATGTTTTGATCAACACATACTTTCATTGTAGAAATAATGATACTGTAAATTTCTCTGATGAAGTTCTAAAGCAGAGTTTGAACATGTATGATTCTTATTCTTATTTATTCAATATTTCTTCAAAGTAGCACTTATACTAAGTTATAGTAGCAGTGACTTGTGCATAAAACACCCAAGTTAACACTGATAATTTGTTGTATTTATTTTTTTCTATTTTCAGCTAAGAGTGGCCTCCAACTTTATTCTTCATGCTCCACCTGGAGAATTCAATGAAGTATTTAATGGTAAGTAGTACTAGTAGTATTTCATGTAGGTAACTACATTGCAGTATTTAGAGAGTGGTGGTAGTAGTTTCATAATAACTTTCACATAATTTTTGTTGATATATTTTATATATACAGCCCATCATAGAATATGAGTTCTCAAAACTTTATTCACATAATGATTCAGAGAGTGAATTGCAATATTTGAAACATCATCAGCAACACTCTCACTAGGTAGAACCAGCCTCTATATGGCGATAGCGGACAACTACTAAATTCCGAAAAATTTACCATTTTGTCACAAGCGCTGTGTTTATGTTTCGTATTTATCACGTTTGTGAAATAGTTTGTTGAATAAAACTATCTTCCAACTATTCATTAATGTATTTTTTATTTATGAGAGAGTGGATGGAAGCGTGTACGATCGAGTTAAATTAGGTACGGTTGGCGTGTTTCGATAGCCGTGGCAAAAATCTCAATCTCCGGTTTTACCATCGTGTTTTGATATACCTTGCAAACACTAAAACGGGTTCCGCTACGATTGTCCTATCAGAATGTATCTTATATCAAACTAAAGAAAAATGAATGTAGAATGCAACCGTGTTAGTTTCAAATCTGTATTTTTATTTTTATTGTATGTAAAAGTTGATTGAAAAAAGCCCTATTTTTCAATTACGTTTTTGCACGGTTATTTCTGAAAATATAGATTTTTTTCTTAGAAGAAAGTAGAAAATCTCTTCTTTAAAATGGTATATAGCATGACAAAGTAGCATTTTTGTAGCGTTACCCGTAGGGCAGGAAAATGTGCAACCCAAGCATGCGCGAAGTAAACATAGGCCTAAACATAAACGAAGCGCATGATCGCCGTGGCGTTGTCGGCTGTGCTTGTTTCTCTGCTGCGAAAGTAATTCACTAAGTTTAATTAACTATAACTCTTGCAGTTGTAAAAAGATTTTAATTAATTATCTGGATAATCTTTTAAGGCTATTTGACGGAAATAAAGATCGTATCTGTACAGACGGCAATGCGTTCGAGATCGTCATGGACGTGAGCGAGAGTCGACAAGTATAGGCCTTCTAAACAGTCGTTATTTATCATTTCTGCTGTAAATTTTATTAACAATGTTTGATAATATCAGTCAGACAATGATCACACATTGATCCTAGATCTTTTTTCCCCACTGGTTTATTAATGGACATAAAGATCGTATCTGTACAGACGGCAATGCTTTCGAGATCGTCATGGACGTGAGCGAGAGTCAACAAGTATAGGCCTTCTAAACAGTCGTTATTTATCATTTCTGCTGTAAATATTATTAACAATGTTTGATAATATCTGTCAAACAATGATCACACATTGATCCTAGATCGTTTTTCCCCACTGGTTTATTAACTAAGTTATGATGGATCACGAATGACAGCCATTTAAATTAATTAATCATAACGGGTAGCGCCAATATCAACTGCCTCAAATACGCATTAATTATTTAGTTTTTGTGAGGCTGTACCCCATCATTGTATCTTTTAAGAGTTGGTAATAGGTTAAATTATTGTTAGGGTTCATTTTACTTGTAAAAATTGGCCAAGACTTTGAGGGACCATGTTTCAGAATACATAATAATTAATACTATTGTTTTTATTTCAACTTGCCACTAGGTTTCAATTAGCCCTCTACCCTTATTTTTAAATAATCATACATTTTAAAACATAAGACATCAATAAATGCATTTTAACTACAAATGTTGGCTAATTTTAAGTTGTTATTTCATTATAATTAAGTTTTCATTATCATATTTGTTAAAATTTTGTAAATGACAAAGGCTGAAATATTGGGTCAAAGTTGTTAAATTAAAAACTTTTAATTCTGTATGCAGTTTTAATATAGTTAAACTGTTTTGTTTTGCAGATGTTCGTATCTTGGTGAATGATGATACTTTGCTGAAAGAAGGAGCCTCTGGGTAAGTTAGATTTTTCTTTTTGTTCATCTGTCTTTTTGCCTGTCATTGCTTTCTTTATGTCTCTGTTATCATCATTGTCTTCTCTTTTGTCCTGAAGTGCTTTTTTACTGTCACTGTGTTCCATCATTATGAAAGTGGATCTAAATAATATTTACGTGCCCGGGATTTGGAGGGAGTGCAGTTAGGATACTGTGGGCAACCTTACACCAGTGTGAGGGGAGGTAATCCTGTTGTTATCCTACATCTGTTAAGACTCATGAAAATCCTGTCACCAGAATTAAAGGTGTACAGTTAAACCACATAACACATGAGGTACACAATATTTACATTTATATATTAGACATAAATACATACAGTACTTATATTAATTGAACAGTCATAAATGCACAGACTGTTATTTATTAAAGAGATATAAATAGACATTTATTTTTGTACATAAACCAGTACACTCAGAACTTAAATTTATTAAATAAATACACATGCCACTTTTATTTATTTATTAGTCCTAAATACACACTAAATTGAAAGTATTAAAACAGGCATATATACATGCACACTACTTAACATTTATTAGACAGTTAAATGCATACACTGTTTAAATTTATTAAACAGGCAAATAGTGAAATACACATGCTTTTTACTTTTATTAAATAGACATATATACATGCCCTACTTAAAAGCATATATACACACACAGTACTTAAATTTAACTTCAGTGCACAATAATTACTTTTACTTTTAAAACAGGATACATACAATAGTTGCATTTATATAATAAACATACGTACACATAGTACTTAAATTTACTTATTAAACATAAATGTGCACAGTACTCACATTTATTTATTAAATATAAACACATAGCACCAACACTCCCTCTAATATTTTTCCTATGTGTGACCTTTTTCCTGATTGCACAAATCTGGCAGTTTTTGAGCGTGCTACCAAAACTTGTGCACAGAATTTAGAAACTGCTTCACAGCATTTTTCTAATAAGCCACACACCTTCGAGGGAACATTGCATAGCACTTAGGTTTATGCATTAAATAATATACACAACACTCATGTTGATGAATAGCTGAAATTACTTTACTATGCAACCCACATAAATTTTAAATGTTAAACAATATGGTGATAGAATTCAGGCTTATCTTGTAACACTTGCATGAAGTTGACCTTTCATCATTTATTAGGTGTGTACTTGTCCTGTTGTAACATTACCATCAGACATGAGCAAAAGCATCTGCAAATAAAATATTTTTTCCCCAGGGTGGATCAAACATACTGTAGTTTTGAGTACCTTATCATAGCTTTGTTTAGCAAAATTTGCCTTAGACACTAGCAAATTGCTTATTCTAGGCATCTACTCTGTTAAAAATTGTTCATCTGGTATTGAGTGTTCCTGTCTTTTATTCCTGGTATTCCTCTTGTTTGCTCACCACTTATACCACCACTCAACACTCATAGTTTTGACTGTTTTTGTTGTTTTGTTGTGATTTGTTCTATTTGCTTATGAAATTCCAAGTGTAAAAATAATCTTTAGTGTTGAAAAATTGGAAGCTGACAAATTTCTGAGGAAAAATTTGAATCATAAATTTCATTTGTACTAAAATGACGTTCAGTTCAGCCTGAAGTATATAGCAAATGAAATACAATGGAATAAAACAGGTATTTTAGGAACATATATTATTATGATTAATAAAAAATTCAAACCATCATAATGATGCACAATATACTTTTAGGAACATATATTATTATGATTAATAAAAAATTCAAACCATCATAATGATGCACAATATACTTAATCACAGAAATAGACAATTAAATTTTCTACCAAATTGTGAGGTTCAAAAATGATAACCATGAACACTTTAGTTACACATGCACGCACGCATGCACGAACACACATGAAATAATAAACTGCTGTGTTTAAATTTTATTAAATGGTTTCAACAAAATAAACAAAAACCATGATATTCAGTCTTAGTACTGTCACTTCCCTTATGTTAATTCAATCTTGAAAACTATCTTAAAGAGCTATAAATTTCATAATTTTAAAGTGTCTGCAATCTAAATATGTTAAATCTTGCAAGCATTCATCTGTATTAAAACCATAAAAATTACAATTTAATTTAGTTATCATCTATTACTATTTTTACTACAAGACTCACTGAATCTATTTTTTTGTTGTCATTTAATAAAATTGAAATTCTTTATGTTTAATTAGCAAAAATTCAAATAAGATGTAAAATTGTCATTGAAAAGAAACATGGCCTATGTTGTATACACAGCATCAGTAAATATTTGGGACAAATATTGTGGATTTGGGGGGTGAATTGGACATTGTGTATTGATAAAAATATGTATGTGGTTTTATTATGGTTGCAGGTGTTTTGAATGTAATGATAAATATGATAGGTTGCAGTGTATGAGTGTTTCATGTACGTTGCTATCAGATAGGGTGTTCAGTAGGAGTCTTCCTGAGTGAAGATAGGAGTTAGATACATACTAACATAGACTCATTTTTCTTGTGTAAAAATAACAAATTAAACAAACAAAATAACAAATTTTTACTTCATTTTGATTTGATTTTTTAAAAAACAATTTGACCCCAAAATTGAAAATTTTGTACATTGATCTAAAAATCATTCTTGACAGATTTCAGGTGATAAACATTTTCTTTATGGTGGAAAATATGGAAATGACAGTTTTAAAAAAAAAAAAAAAAAATTAGATTAAATACTATATTCAGTCAGTTATATTTATTGATCATTATTTTCAGTATGTATATGGGCAGTGCAACAAAGACAATTGTACTCCATATCTTATTCATTAGTCATTATTTTAATTTTTGTACAGTGCAGCAAAGATTGTACAGTACAACAGGTCTGTTTTACAGGTCATTATTTTTAAGAAGAAGTATTTTATCCAGTACAACAACGACTAATTTGCATCATTTCTTATTCATTGGTTAAATATTATTTTGAATATGTAGGACTTTTGTACAAGAAAACAAAGATCACTTTACATTATGTCTTATTTATAGGCTGCACGGTTTTTCTTTAGTATAACAAATACCATTTTACTCAGTCTTACTTGTGGGTCATTAATTTTTGCAGGGCTTTTGCACAGTACAACAAAGACCAGTTTACCCCATGCAAGGTGGATGGCTCAGAATTTCAGGTAACTAAACAAACTAAAGCAATTTAAGTACTCTAAACTAGACTGATTGAAGAAAAATGTATTCTGCAGCACTTCAAGATTTCTATTTGTTAATTTGAAAGCATATTAAAAGTTTCCTTATAAGGATCATCAACATAGTTAAGAAAATCTCCATATTTACTATGTTGTAATTTATATTTATTTAATGTTGACAGCTCATCATTGATTTGTTTCTCTAATAATTAACCTGATTTAATACAAATTGTAACCTAAAATTATAGCTTATTTTAAAATAAACATTATGCTAGCATAAAAGAATACATTTCATTGTTGTTTTTATTGAATTAAATGTATTACCTTGTTAAAATTGTTATATGCAAGCAACAGAGCTTGCTAATGTCCTATAGTAGATTTTGTATTGTTTGTTGCAATGCTGAACTAGTTCAAAACATTTTCATTCTGCTTTAATTCCTAACATAAACTTAGTTTTGTCACAGAATAAGAAAAATCTTGTAATACACAATCAGTTTTCAAAAACTTAGACATTTATTGTAGTTTCCTAGGTTGTCTTTCAAAAGCCTTGATACAGTGAGCTTAGGATATAATAAAATCAGCCATAAGAAAATGTTAAAAATATTTTGTGAAGTCCATCTCCAGTAATATAACTACATATTTTTCAGGCACTGATTACAGAGCATGGAGACCTGGGGGCAGGCCGCTTTCTTGATCCTAGAACTAAACAGTCCTTCAAGTTAGTGTTTACTAGATACAATTTCACTATTTTTTTTTCTTTTTTTAATGTGGCATGATGGTAATGTATTGGTAAGGGGGCAAGTTCTTATAAATTTGCATTTTATGTTGTTTATAGAGTCATATTTGTTTCACCCATACACAATCATCACACACCACAAATACAGTTTAGTAGAGCTCCATTATCTTTGTATCAAAGCTTAAAACAAATCTTTCAGTATGGAATAAACCCATATGTCGTTAATAATTATAGGGAATTTGTACTGAAGTGAATTGTTTTCTGTTTCTAGATGCAGTAGTGCATAAAGCTCTCTTATTTTACAGTAAACTTGTAAGTGTTTCTTTGAATACTTAAATGGGAATTTATACTGGATTGGATTATTTTCTGTTTCAGATACGACCATTTACGAAAGGAAGGTAGTGATTTTCATTCCACTGACCTGGACCATCGTGCTGAATCTTGGCGTGCAGAATTTGAGACAGCTTTGACTCATTACATACAAAGCCACTACCCCCATGGGGTATGCAGCGTGTATGGCAATTCTTCTGATGGGAACATAACTCTAATTGCTTGCATTGAGAGCCATCAGTTCCAGCCCAGAAATTTCTGGTAGGTAACGCTTACTTTTGAATTTGTATATCTCAGTATTATTTGCTATTTGTATACCTCGGTTTGAATTATTTTCCCTGATATCCCTTTGGAAATAGTCATAGTTAATATAAACAAAATTATAGAACATTTTATTGTTTAATTTATGTTACATATTGCATACATTTAACTTATACAAATTCAGCTATATTTATTGGGGTAACTAACAAATTTTAAATGATTAGTGGGATAAAAATCATGAATTTTCTGTTTCCTTGGTCAGTCTCAGTTCCTGTAGTGTTAGCATATCACCACACAGAGTTATATGTAACTCTAATACATTATATTTAAAGATTCATATTGTACAATGTGGCTCTTAAACCCAAGCCAACTCCAAGTACTTCATCTGATGCTCCTCTAAGAAGCAGAAACACTTGAAGATATAATTTCTGAATATGACCCTCTGTGAAATTAAACTTCAAAATAACATAGACAATTGCGGACTATTTGAAATGGTACCAAAAAATATTTGAGCATCTCAGGACAACAATGATGTTTACTGATCGCATTTCTCAAGAAATATCAAACGGCATTAGACGAGCCTACTCCATCAATAAGACAGAGAGCCACACACTTTGTGCTGTCCATCACAGAAATTTGACCCATCATCTCTACACTCTTATAAAATCAGTGGAAGAGGAAGACTAATCATTGCAGCATATACTTGTACAGCTTCCAGTATTCACTGTCTCATATTTCATCAAATGCTAACATTAGAGCATAGCCCCTGTATAAGATAAGACACCATTTTATATATATATGAACGCATTGTTAAAATGTTTGTACACAGGCTTATTGTAATAAAACCTTAATTTAAATTTTATTTTATTCTTGGTTTATAGAAGCTTTTTATTGCATTTCTGCTTATCGCTAATGGTTATCAGACCCAAGCAGTTTATTTGACTATATCTTATAATATAAACAACAATATATGTTATATTTTTATTTTATGGTGTTTTAAATTGCTATATTTTCTCAGAAAATTCCAGTGGGTTCTTTAAAATATTTCTATATTTATTTACAGGAATGGTCGCTGGCGATCACATTGGACAGTCACATTTCCAGAATCTGGTGGCTCTGCTGACCTTATAGGTGTTCTTAAAGTTCAGGTGTGGAGTTGATTTCATTTCTTTTTTTGAGTTTATATTTAAAAATTTATTATTCTTTAACAGTCTGCCAAGAATTTGACTTACTTAAC
The DNA here is from genome assembly GCA_028829895.1 of Sinotaia quadrata. Classification (NCBI taxonomy): domain Eukaryota; kingdom Metazoa; phylum Mollusca; class Gastropoda; order Architaenioglossa; family Viviparidae; genus Sinotaia; species Sinotaia quadrata. Next base: position 22,581,412 of record CM054178.1, read on the forward strand.
TTTGTTCACATATAACACTCTGGATACATACAGAGCAATTGGATATTTCAGATTTTTCCATTAAATAATATTCAGTGAGTCAGTTATCATTGGCTCTGGAATTGTTCACGAAGGACACTAAGTTTGGCAATTCTTTGTGGGAAGAGAATATGTGGTGATTGTGTAAAGCACAAATTATTACATGCATCATCAGAACCCTGGAGGACAGTAGCAGTGTAAAAGAATAAGTTTGGTAATTCTCAGTGGGGTAAGAATATGTCATAATTTTGTAAAGCACAAAAAAATGATTGCATGCATCATTAGAACCCTGGAGGACAGTAGCAGTATAAAAGACTAAGTTTGGTAATTCCCAGTGAGATAAGAATGCATCATGATTGTGTAAAACACTAGTGACCGCTTTATGAGAACCTTAAGGAACAAGTAGCATTGCTGAAGGTAGGGCACTACTAATTATTCATGAACCTCATGCATCTGAACCATTGGACAGGATTATAGAGAGGAGCTGTATGATATAGATAGAACATCCTAAAGATTTCATCAGTTAAAATTTGGAAAGTCAATCATTGCTTACTCGGACAAACTTGGATTTAGAATCCATCCCAGATCTGTAAACTTTCACTCGTTCAGTGAATGGCAATATATATAAATACCTCTCCCTTTCAGAAGTTAAGCCTCTCACTATTTCTTGGACCCGTCTGCAAAATCAGTAAGAGTTAGGAGCAGGTGTAAAGCTAAAGTTAATAATATCAGAATTCCTGAACAGTTACATTCAGCAATATATATTTTATCAAAAAAAACATAGTGTAGATACATAAATATCACAGACAAGTTTTCCTGTACAATTATAGAGTTGAAAATTAAATATGCACATATCTGCTCAAGTAAGACAGCTAGATTGTAATTAAAACTGTGCAGCCATTTAGTTCAATAGATTGATATGTTAACAGCTTGCTATTATTTCTGACCATTTATATTTGATGTGAGTTGCTGAAGACAAGTTTTACTAACCTGAATGGTATAGTAAACATTTTTCTTTTTGTTTGTTTTTTTCACCCGTCTGTAAATAATTTGATATATTTTTCATATCATTCATAGCAATGAGTCATTGTAGGAACAGGGTTCATAACAACCTTGAGAAATCCTTTGATAAACGAGAACTGTCTTGAAAAGTACTTGAATTTATTTTGTCCTCGAAAAGCACTTGAATTTGTCCATTAAAAACTTGAATTAGTTAAGAAGTCCTTGATTTTTAAAGAAATATCCAACCCCCTTTTCTATCAGTTTGCATAAATATGTTTTTTTTAAATAAAATGCTGTGATTTTGACACCTAGGCATTCATTTTGATTGTTTCTGGTATGTAGCGAAAAAGCCTGAGATATAATACTGAGTATTCCAACTTGGAATACTAAGAATGTTTGGAAACTATGCAATTAATTTACAACATATTTTTGTAATTCTGGAATAGGACTTCTTCTCTTGAATAATAGCCATTTTAATTTTGTTGTTCTTTTGGTTTGTAAAGATTTTTTTTGTTATACAATTTTTTTTAATTTCTGGGGTGGGGGATGGTTACTTACGAACCAAAAAAAAATGGATGCCTATCTACTCATAAAAGAAATTATTCACATATTACTAAACTGAATAGAGAATTAGGAGGATTTATAAAAACAAGTAACTGGAGAAATTGATAGCTAAAATACAGCACGAAATCAAGATGACACCAGTTTTGCATTTTCTGAATTTATTCATCTCCGAAGATTGTATAATGTCAGCTGTGGATTTAAGGTTTTTAAACCATCATAGCCTTCAAGATTTATTTCCTTTTTTGAAAGGTAGGGTATTGATAATGTTTTGTTTTATTATATTATTTATAATAAAAGATGAATATTTGTTCGAAACACTTTGTGAACTGAAACGTGTTAAAAACTAAAGTCTAAAATGGGAAATCCCACAGATGTCTTTTAGTGTTTATGGGTTTGAAAATATTTCTTTTGAGGCTTTTGAGCAGATTGTTTTGTTGCATTATTGAATATTGGAATGTTTGTTGAAAATTTATTTAAATTGTAAATAAATCTAAAGGATTATGTTTGTCATTACACTGATTCACTATTCTTTCAACTTGTTTTATGCAAATTTGTTTTCATAATACATTTTAATTTTCACAACTTTATGATAGATAAGAGTACTCTTATTCTCTTTAATGATCATGTCATTCTCTGTTTTTGCTGCTGTTCACTAAATTTGTTTTTCGTTCAAAGATTTGCAAATTTTGACATGTTATTATTGGCAAGAATAAGCTCATTAACTTGACCAGAAATATTTTTAATTTTATTTTCAATAGTCATTTATTTTATTTATATAACCTTTAAAATTTTCACCATATAACTTATATATTTATATCCACTGAGCTAAAATGTGTGAAAGTTTTATGAATTCATGTGAACTTTAAAAAAAATGTTATTTCAATTCAAAGTTGATTTGTGTGTTGGTATGTGTTGCACAGTCTAGCACCTCAAACAAGAATTCAGTGTGCTAAAGGTTAATGCACAGTCTAGCACCTCAAACAAGAATTCAGTGTGCTAAAGGTTAATGCACAGTCTAGCACTTCAGACAAGAATTCAGTGTGCTAAAGGTTAATGCACAGTCTAGCACTTCAAACAAGAATTCAGTATGCTAAAGGTTAATGCACAGTCTAGCACCTCAAACAAGAATTCAATATGCTAATGGTTAATGCACAATATTGTATATTGATATTAAATTTGCCTACACTGTCATAATTTATTTGCAACAAAACCATAATGTCATAGTTATTATTGTAACAAAATTCATAGTTTGAGCTTTAGTGCACAGACAGTTGGCCCTTGAATATCTTAATACTCCGCTTTTAAAATCTTTGAAAAGCCCTTGAATTTTTTTTAAATCCCAGAAGAAAAATGAATGCAGCATCTTTTGCAATTGGATAAGGTTAAAAACGTGTATGGCAACAAAACTTTTTTTCTTTTTCCATCAAAGTTAAAAGTATCAGCATGAAATTAGAAGGTTCCTTTAATTTTTGGAATTTTAGCATATCTTTAGCCAGCCATTATTAGATTATAAAAAGTCCATATGCAACAAGCTTGAGCATTACCTCAAACCTGAAGGAGCAGTTTGAATCATCTCCCTTGAGTCTTTGAAATATCAGTAGTTTTTTTATTATTATAATTCATCTGAAACAAACTTACATTAGTATTAATATTTATTTCCAGGTTCACTATTATGAAGATGGAAATGTCCAGTTAGTCAGTTCTAAAGAAATCAAAGCCAGCCTGAAAGTAACAGTATGTATATTTCTCATTCATTAATTTTAAACAAAATTAAGGGCTCGTTTTTTAAAGTTGTTTTGGTTTTAGATTGTAATTTTTATTGTGTTTTTATAAATATATGAGTTAACATAATGATTTTATTATTTTTTAATTGAAAACATTTTTTGTTTATGATTCAAATGTTTCATTATTCATATTATAAAATGTATTTTTTTCTTTCTTCTATCTATAGAAAGAGCAGCCAACAGCTAAAGCTTTAGTTCAGCATATCTTAGACGCTGAAGGAGAATACCAGGTAGATATACTGAAAATTTGTAATACTTATCTCAGAATTATAAAAGTAATTAACAAAAACTTCTTAGTTCTAATGTACATTGCTGAGAATGAAGACCTAGAGCCTGTCAAGAAAATGTTTTACAATAGGGAAGAATTTTTTATTTAAATTTGATTTTTTTTTGTTTGTTGTTAAAGTGTTTCCTTGTCATACATTTAGAATCCTCAATACTGTTTGGGAGAAAGAGTTTGGAATTGATATGAAATATATAATTATAAAGGGGTCTTTCTAAGGCTGTTATATTTAAAAAATATTGTTATAAAGGTCCCCTTCTTAATGCTGGCTTGGTCTTCATTATATGTCAAAAATATTGTTATAAAGGGCTCCTTCTTAATGCTGGCTTGGTCTTCATAATATGTCAGAAATATTATAAAGTGCACTTCCAAGGCTATCTTGATTTTCATTATATGTCAAAAATATAAGACCCATTCTTAGGCTGTCTTGGTATCCATTATACGTAAAAAGTATAATTATAATGGGCCTCTTTTTAGTCTGTCTCTTCATTATCTATCAGAAATATAACGGGCCCCTACTTATGCTTAGTCTTTATTATATGTCAAAAATAAAATTATGCTTTCTTGGTCTTCATTATGTCAGAAATATAATTATAAAGAGCCCCTTCTTAGGCTTCAATGAAAACTAAAATGAAGACAAAACACCTTAGATTATTTATAGATATTAATATAATATAATATAATATAATATAATATAAAGAGTTGAGTCATCATGAGGTCTAGGTGCTGGCATACTTGCTAGTAATTGAATTTTGAGCCCGTCTTATTGCTGATAAAGTTAGTTTGAGATTTTAAGCTGTGAAACTGTACCCTGATTAATAAAGTACTTAGAGGTTTTAATTAAAATGAAGCATGAATAAAAATCTCATATATTTTTGTTAAGGCCACATTACTACTCACCAAGAAGGAAATACATTATTTTTCGACCTAGAGTCTTCAAATTTAATATAAGTTGTCTTTGATATAATAAAGCAATATTAGTTGTTAGTTTTAATATACCTTGTTTTGATTTTATTTTATTAATTTTTTAACAAAAAATACGTACTATTTCAGACTTCGTTAAAAATTCATAAAATATTTACTATATTTATATAACTATAAGTAAACCTAGCTCTACGGCTGTTTGTTTTATTAGGAAAGGTCATTTAATTTCTTTGGGATGATTTATTAAAGGGCATTTAACAAGGGAATGACAGTAAGTAATCACTAGCTATTATGCTTTATTTTGATTATGTATTTATTTTTGTATGTTTATTTTTACATATATGGTGGCCATATAACTTATAGTTATATTTGTACAAAGGCGTTATTTTATAACAAATTTAATTGAATTTATAGTTCCTTAATTCAGGATTTTGAATGAGTTACTTTCATTGAATATATCTACATCATACACTCTTTACCAGAACAACTTAACTTTTATTTATTTCTGAACTGTAAATGTGTTGTGGGGGGTTAGGATAATGTGGTTTTACCTTTTATTTTCTTAACAATACTAATTGCTTTTTTTTTCAGAAAGCTTTGTCCGAGAACTACCAGACCATGTCTGACACCACATTCAAAGCGCTGCGTCGCCAGTTGCCTGTCACAAGAACCAAGATTGATTGGAACAAAATCCTGGGCTATAAGATTGCAGGGGAACTGAAAAGCAATTGATAATAACTATACTGCCAATTCCAGCTTTTGAAGAGATTTTCACTTTAAAGCCTCTTGCCTGGTGCAAAATTAATAAAAAGAGAAATTCACAATATAATACTATATACATTATGATGAAACAAAATTATATTAACAGTCCATTTTTTAAAATGGTTTCCTTGGTATGATTTTCTTTCCTTTTACTTTTTTTTTTAACCTGTTCTCGATATGATGAGAGTAACATTGCCTCTAATGTGCTTTCAGTTTGTATCACGTATTATTTGCAGCTGGTGCAATGGACGTAAGTATGTGTGTGTGATAAGCGTGGAAGAATAACAAGAAAATAAAATAGATTTGTCATGAAGGTACATTTCACATTATTACATCGCCAAATGGATTTCATAGTTTTATTAGTAAAATATCTTTGAACATGAATACTTTGTATAACACATATGGGACTCTTTAGTTAATTAGCAATTAACTAATCTAAATTTAATTTAGTTAATTAACAAATTTCCTTTCTAACCCCACTATCTGTGCTGATGTATCACTTTACATATACTTTAGACAGTAGAAGTTATGTATACATACATATTTATATATTAGATGGAAAATTGTGAACTTTCAGATTAAAGGATTTTCACTTTGAAGTAATTTGGTTTTTATTACTTTGAATAGTTTATAAAATTCTTTTATAATCACATGTTCATTTGGGGGAGATGAATTTATTAATAATAATACAGTCTGTTGAATTTTCCTTCTAAATATTTAAACTTTTAACCAGTCAACTGTCGATTTGCTTTAATAATGGAATAGGTAAAAAGCCTGTACACAATGATTCACTCACTGAAGAGTGTGAGTTTATTTGTTTGTATTTGTATTTTCTTTTACATATGTATACCTGCTCCTAACAATGTAACATTGCAGAGAAAATATATGTACACAATAAAACCTCTGTTAATAATACACATGCAATACAAACAGTCCTGCCTAAATATATTACAATTATATGCAGAACTTTGCATTTGTTTTAACTTTGCCAATCTGTAATATTTGTTTTGTACTCAGACTGGCTGTTTTCACCTTCCCCTTGCATTTTGGCTAATCTGCCCACCTTTCTGTATGCCTACCCATTCTCATAGGATTTAGCTAAGGTTGTACTCTATACACAAGACCACTTGAAAAATTAACCAAGAGCATTAAGTGATCTGTTGAATGTAATGCTAATGCTTATTAATATTGAAACTGATATTGTATTTTAATGTTCATACATATTGTTCCATTAAAATGACTGGTCCTGGTATTGATTTTTAGATCAACTCAAGTATATACAAAAGTGCAGTGACAGTCTATTTGATTGAAATCCTACCTTCCACTACACAAAATTAAATGCTGTTTTTAAACAACAAATAATTTAAAAACAGGTTATGGGAATATGTTCATGTTTTCTTTTGCTGAAATGGTCTCTGTGTGAGCAGTTATATTTTGATAGGTGAAAGTGACCTACGGTAATTTTGAACAAACCAAACCAAAATAATATATAGTTTGCACTTTTAATAGAACTGGTAATTTTTTTTTTAAGGAGGTGTTTTCATTTCATTTTCATTCCAGTCCTTAACTCTAATTATATACATGTGATTCTGCATTTAATCTGTTTTAGCATCATAGTTTTGTCTCAGGGTTGCAGTGATTTATAGATACAAACACACAGCTGTTATGAAACATTGTGGATGACCTGTTTAACAATAGCACCTCAATACAAATGTTGCATATTAAAAATGATCAAATTTGGAGTTCTACAGTAAATTGCTGTATTGAGGTAACCTCATAATCTCTGCCCTAGTCTTTGATTTACTGAAAGTATCATTTCACTTTATCTTTCTTGAAACATTTCAGTGCCATAGAAATGTGGTAGATAATTTTGTAAATAGTTATTATATACATTAAGCTTCAATTTCAGTATTGCCAGCTAGCACATACGGAAACATTGTCACTTTAGTCAGTATTTTGTCACCATATTACTTTTAAGTATAGAGAGGTTTTGGGTTTTTTTTTTATATGGAGCAAGCTTGTTTTCCTGGGATGTAGAGAAAAAATAATTTTCCCTAGAGTGTAAATACATTTGAAAAATGTTTGAAAAGGTAAAAGGGATTTCCGTTTCTTTATTCCTTAACAAATCTCTAATGCTTTTTTATTAAATGATATTTTCATTTTTCTTAACAGGAAAAGTAATGGGTAGAAATATATCTATATATACTACAAAATAAAATTTAAAAGAAAGAAAGAAAGAAATTGACAAAGGAGCGAGAATTCTTTGTAATTCACTGAAAATCTAACGTTATTTGCCCATGTTTATGTGATTTCATGTTACTTATTTTTAAGGAACATGTTTTAGTGTCAGTTATCTAAATTGTACTCTAAGCAATGGTAGTATATTTATAAATTAGATCCACAGGCATCTGACTGTACTGACCTACATTTATAAAGTCATTTTGACTTTAATATGATCAAGTGACGTCTGTGGATTAAGACTGATGAAGAAAAAGATATATGAATAAAAACAATTCATAAATTCTGCTTTGTTGAACACTTTATTCCTTGCACTTGGTCTCTGGTAGTGAGGGTGAGCGTGTAAAATGTTTATGGAGGCCTATAGTGTTTATTCCTTGTGCTTGTTTCTGATAGTGAGGGTGAGCATGTAAAATGTTTATGAAGGCTTATATTATGTTGTTTATTCCTTGTGCTTGGATCTTTGTTAGTGAGGATATGCATGTAAAGTGTTTATGAAGGCCTATTTTATATTGTTGATTATTTTTGCTGGTTTCTGATGGGGCTTTCGTATGAGGTGTTTATGAAGGCCTGTTTTATATTTTCTTGTTGTTCCTTTTGCAATGTTTCTGATGGTGTGTGTGAATTGTTTATGAAGGCCTATTTTATATTGTTTATTCCTTTTGCTGGTTTCTGATAGTGAGGGTGAGCATGTAAATCGTTTATGAAGGCTTAATTTATATTGTTTATTCTTTGTGCTGGTTTCTGATGGGCTTTCATCTGAAGGTGAGGAGTTTATGAATGCCTGCTTTATATTTTTTATTCTTTGTGCATGGGTTTCTGATAGTGAGGGTGAGGTGTTTACGAAGGTCTATTTTATATTTGTTTTGCCTTTAAGCCTAGTTTCTGATAGTGTGGGCGTTCATATAAGAGTGGTGTGTGGGCATATTTTATATTTGTTACTCATCATGCAAAAGTGTTATGTGGGCATAATGGTGTTACATGTTTTCTTGTGTTGTTTGTTTTTTAATGTATATTTTAGAATGGCACAAACAATAGTTCTTTTCGACACAATCTGAATATAAATCCATAAATGATTATGTTAAATCTTGCAATAATAGCTTCCTTTTTTTTTAACCAGTTAAATGTGTGCACATTTATTAAGTCTAAATACTAACACCTGAAGCCAAACAAGATAACATGTATGTGATTGATCCAATTACAACGTGGCCCTGAAATGCAAGCAGACTACAGAAGTATGACCACTTGAGTGATTTAATTTCAGAATACAATCCCCATTTGGAATGAAGTCACAGGAGAAGTGATTCTATTTTTATAGCGTATCTTGAAAGATATCTCTTGAGCGACAGCAATAGCGTTCTTTCTGTAGATACGATCTGCTCCTAATTACAAACTGTCTTCACTTGTCCTTGAGTGATACTGGGTCAAGCGGTAGGATACTGTCCCTGTTTGAAGAAGTTGGCTTATGGTCTGTACAGCCCGTAATAGAGGACGACTGGTCGGGTCTCCTTTGTCAAAGATTTACTTGTCAATTTAAATCTGAAATACAGGACTCTGCCGCTGAACGGGTACACCTTCACCCAGGAACTCCACCAAGCACCCCATTCAAACATTCATTCTCCCTACCTATGGCAGTCTATCTATCTGCGAAATCAACGAAGCTTGGAAGTAGACGTGCGACCAACAAACGTGAATAATGCCAGTGCTTCCTACCCATACCCTGAATCAGTTTCTGTTCACCACTGATAGCCAATCGTTATTTAAATTATAAAAAAAAACTCTCCACCCCACCGCCCAATACTTGAAATGATAATCACAAAACTGACGCATAAGCAGCGCCGTAGCGGACATCCCGCCGTTTCTTTTTCCTGTCGTGTGTTTGTTTTAGTTTTTGTGCATTCTAACCTATATTGAGGTCTGTCTGAGATGATGAGTAACCACTTTGAACTGCACTGGTACTTAACGCCGCACGCGTGAAAAGCGTTGTTAGTTTCCTCTTCAGCACTATTACGGATAGAAGTTTATCTTGTGCGCTCTCGTCTATCGGGGCCACACCTCGTCAATCCGACAGTTACGACGGCGACGATGGCGACGAACGGAGATTGTGTGAGTGGTAACAAAAGAGGTTTGACGTCATAACTCTCGTTCGCCGCCATTTTTTTTGTTGTTCTAATTTTAAAATTTATTTTTATTTCTTCTTTTTCTTTTCTTTTGTTTTGCACTGACATGAAATAGTCAGAAGGAAAAAAAAAAATTACTACGCAGTTTTGACGTCATACGACTCCTGAAACTTCTTTTCTTTTTTATTCTTGATTCGGCAGATAAGTGGTCCTCAAAAACTAAATGTTCGTCTGATACATACACCTGTATTTTTCAATTTCTTTCTTTCTTTTTTTTTTACCGCTTGTACAAATATTTATCTTTATTACATTTGTTAGATGCTGCGTCTTCACCATCAATCTCACCCCCAACTACTCTGCACCTGCTTTTGAACATTGTTTCCGTAAAAGCTGGAAACAATATAAGTCCTTACATGCTTCAGCAGCCTGGGTGGGTGGGAACAAATCCTGTCTTTGAGTAAGAGCTCCTACGGCCAGACTGCTTGGCACCGAGGGGAACACAGGCCATGTTAGGTGGCCAGACTGTCTGGCGCTGACTGCCATGTTAGGTGGTCAGACTGCCCGGCCATGTTAAGTGGCCAGACTGGCACTGACTGCCATGTTAGGTGGTCAGACTGGCACTGACTGCCATGTTAAGTGGTCAGACTGGCACTGACTGCCTTGTTAGGTGGTCAGACTGGTTAGTCAGACTGTCTGGCGCTGACTGCCATATTAGATGGTCATTGGCAGTGACGGGAACACTGACCAGGTCAGAGAAAAGACAAGCAAGGTTTCCTGTAGCACCTAATTAACGGTAGAGCACAAGCGGTTAGGGAAGGAATGTCCTTTACCAAGTATTTGTGTCCAACCACAAGATGGGTCCAATAATGTCCAAACATTCCAAAGCCTTAGTGATATCTTAATTTGACTTTTGCAGAGAAGAGTTGTACCTTTTTTCTTTGATGCTTTGTTCCACTTCAGATCACAGTGACTACTGTACTCTACGTTGGTGTGTGAATCCAGCGTTGTCATCGAACTTATTAGTAAACGTGTTGCTGTAAGTTGATTCCTGTAGATTCTGTTTGAGATCCAATATGCCCCAAATTGAGGCTTTACTTTGGTCTCAGGAATCCACGAAGATTTATTTTGAATATTCCTCATGGTGTGTTGAGTAGCGCACAAGAATATACAAGAGCACTCTGCAAGATGTGCTTTTGATAACACCTGTAAAGTTCTGGACAGTGTGCTGTGTGAGTGCATCAAAGATTCTGGAACAGTCATGTAACGTGCCTAGAAGGGGTATGTTGTATTTTTTCATCTGATAAATAAAGAAAGTAATTTTTTGCAAACCATGTGATTGTGAACATGTGCCAGCAACAGCTGCCATCATTGAAAAGGTTATGTACATTGAAAATAATTATTTCTCTAAACTTCCACTCTCATTTCTGTGATGAATTATGCCTATGAACTTGATTGTGTGTGTGTGTGTGTTCATTTGGCTGCTGATGTCCATACTAAGATAAAATGAACGATGGTCTAGTGTTAATTGAACATTGTTGTGATGTAAATGTCAATGCTCTTTTGATTATATTCATATGTTGTATGTTTGATTGTTGATTTAATAAATTTATTGTTAAATTTAGTGTCCTTCTTGCAAATATTGATAATCATATGTTGGAGAGATATTGGGTGGAAGGAGGCTTGCTAAATATAGATTAAAGGACGGATTTACCCTTTCTTTTGGTAAAAAGTTTTCAACCTAGGAAATAGTGTGTGACGGTAAATGTTTGTCTTTAATGTTGTGGAAGAGAGAAAACGTTTACAGCGCCCGCAAATCCGCCAAGTGAGAAAGACGAGTAACGTCTTCTGGAGAATTATTAATTACATAAATTAAGATTCTCATCACTGGTAATTAGTTATGGATGAAATTAATAATCTTAACCAATAATCCTGGTGGCGTTGTCATACATACTAATAATTAATAATATGTAAACATTTTATTTAGAATAAGTAATTTTCTAATTCACCATTCTTAATTATTTTTTGTACTTATACCGGTAATTGGTGGATCTGTATGCCAAATTGAGGTCATTTTTAGTGCAATAAGAGTATACTTCCGCCATATTGTGATTGATACAGTTACCTAAAATATGATTTGTCTCAGTCGTTATTTTTTTTACAAAAATGCACTCTGTTGGATTAACAGTGATAAAATAGTAAATTTTACTTCCCGGAATTTTATAAGAAGTTATGAGTAAAATTCCAGAAATAGTCATCAAAAGGCTGTGATAACATGACTGGATGTTTCCGTAGTTTGTTGTGTCGAGCAAGGTCAAATGATATGAGTATATTCGGCGTCATAATATTAACCAATGAAAACTGTTAGAATAAGGGAATCCCTTATGACTTGTACAGGCTCTTAGAAATATATCTCCCGTTGCCTTAGTGAAGCATGTTTGGATGTAAATATTAAGAAAACTTATTTATGAAATAACCTAATACTTGTATTTCTTACTCAGTACAATGTGTATATAATACATGTTTCGAAAAACACATATCATAAAAGACAGCCAGTGAAGAGATCAATGATATTACGCCATTTTGAAGTTATGAATTAATGTCTGTTACGTTAGTTCAAAAATCCCGTACACATAATTGGGTGTCTTCAAAGTTAATCACTGGATATTTATTTTCTGATTATTTACAGTCTTTAATCGTTAGATTTATATTGTAATTAATGAAATCTTATTCTAGAAACGACTTGTAATAAATTCCATTGAATAAATGGATTTGCTGAATTATGCTAGAAGGAAAATTAGTCATTCTCTCTACAGTTCCATTCGCTCCGCCATGTTTGTTGCGGCGAAATGCTCTGTATTAGATGACAGATCGTCTCTGTAGTGGACTAAAACTGACCAGGCTTATTTCTATGCAACGAGGTTAAACAACTTCAAACCAGCATCTTACAGCAACATGATTTGTAAGTATTGTGTTGTAATTATTTATTTGTCAGTATATCGACCACGAATCATACTTGTGAGGCGAAATACACTGAAGAGAAACAACTCGGTTTTTGTATGTGATTAAAGCGTTGATCATGTAGCAAAATGTTAATACACTTCAAACCACTTCATACTGATATGCACTGTTTTCCTTGTTGATATAGTATAGTATAATGTAGTGTTTCCACGTCTGTTAAGTTTTTGACTTTGCTGTTAATAACTCGGGTAATATTTTTTGTTTTTTCTAGTCACAACGTTTTAGTTCAAGAAACAAGCTGCCTGTTTTGACTATTACTTACAGGTTAAAAAGTTGTTTTGTATTTTAATCGTAATTATGTTTTCAAAGACGCTTGATATATGTCATAAAATGTATAAATCTTTCATATGAATTCACTGAACTAAAGAAAAGCTACTGAGTTGAAAACTCTCTCTAAAAGACATATTTTAAAACGTGGTGGTAGTTGGGAAGTGTCTGAATGAATTATTTCAAGTGTATTCCAAAAGTTATGCATGTAGGGCTACTCTGACTTCTAAGATCTATGACAAGAAAACTCTTTCTCTCTCTCTCTCTCTCTCTCTCTCTCTCTCTCTCTCTCTCTCTCTCTCTCTCTCTCTCTCTCTCTCTCTCTCTCTCTCTGTCTCTCTCTCTCTGTATATATTTGAGTTTTATAACGTTTGGAGTTGCTTTTCAATGGATTTCAAAGCAGACGTCATCTTGAACATTAGAAATAAAGGAAAAGTAACCAACAAATAAATGGAAAACAACTTACTTCAAGTTTGTCACACATACAGTTTTATTTCAAGCCAGTGTTTTGTTGAGTAACAATTTGACGAGAAATTCAAAACGAGCAATAAGGAAATGAAAATCAACTTTATATCTTTACCAATCGTTTGATTTATAACTTTAAAATGTAGCAAAAAAACATAACGAATGATTTAAAAACAAAATACTGTTTTTAAAGGACTAATACGAACTATTTGTAACACTTCATGTTTGAATTGATTTTAAAATCTAGCTACAAAATTACGAACAAATTGAAACTAAACAAACTGTTTAGAGACGATGTTAATGTAAGTCTTCAATAAAGATAAGATTTAGTGTAGAATCTTTACTACAGATATGACTGAATGACGTAGAGCCTTCAATACCCATGGTGTATAGTCTTCAATAAAGATAAGATTTAGAATCTTTACTACAGATATGACTGAATGACGTAGAGCCTTCAATACCCATGGTGTATAATCTTCAATAAAGATAAGATTTAGAATCTTTCCTACAGATATGATTGAATGACGTAGAGCCTTCAATACCCATGGTGTATAGTCTTCAATAAAGATATGATTGTTGAGTGACGGGCATAGTTTTTAATACAGATCTGATCGATAAGTGATGTGTAAAGTCTAAAGTGCACATATGATTGTTGAGTGACGTGTATAGTCTAAAACTGCACATTTTATTTTTGAGTGACATGTATCGTCTTCAATACAAATCTGATTGTTGAGTGACATGTAGAGACTTCAATAAAGATATGATTGTTGAGTGACGTTATAGTCTAAACTGCACATTTTATTGTTGAATGACGTTTAGAGTCTGAAATACATACCTCATTCTTGTGTGACATCTGTATTCTAAAATGCATGTCATATTGCTGAATTACGTTTATAGTCTGAAATAAATATCCCATTGTTGAGTGAAATCTAATTCTAAAATGCATATCATATGTTGAGTGAACGTGTATAGTCTTCAAAGCAGATCTGATTGTTTTGTGACGCGTGCAGTCTTCAATGCATATCTGATTGATGAGTGAAGTGGAGAGTCCAACATATCTGACTGATGAGTGAAGTGCAGAGTCCAACATATCTGACTGATGAGTGAGGTGGAGAGCCCAACATATCTGACTGATAAGTGGAGAGCCCAACATATCTGACTGATAAGTGGAGAGCCCAACATATCTAATTGATGAGTGAAGTGGAGAGTCCAACATATCTGACTGATAAGTGGAGAGCCCAACATATCTAATTGATGAGTGAAGTGGAGAGTCCAACATATCTGACTGATAAGTAGAGAGCCCAACATATCTGACTGATAAGTGGAGAGCCCAACATATCTAATTGATGAGTGAAGTGGAGAGTCCAACATATCTGACTGATGAGTGAGGTGGAGAGTCCAATATATTCAGTCACCCAGAAAACTCAATGCACAAAATGTTATGGACAAAAATATGCATGCAGTCTTTTGTACATAACTGACGGTTCAGTGACGTCAACAGTCATCTATTAACCTTATATTTAAAAATGATTGTTCACTGTCATATACAGTTTTGAATGATTGCTCACTGTCAATACAATCTTACAGTTTTGAATGATTGCTCACTGTCATATACAATCTTACAGTTTTGAATGATTGCTCACTGTCATATACAGTCTTACAGTTTTGAATGATTGCTCACTGTCATATATAGTTTTAGAGTTCTAAATGATTACTCACTGTCTTAGATTGTATGACAGTTTTGAATGATTGCTCACTGTCATATACAGTCTTACAGTTATAAATGATTGCTCACTGTCATTTAAGTCTTACAGGTTTAAATGATTGCTCGCAATCATGCACAGTCTTAATGGTCTAAATGATTGCTCATAGCCATATACGGTCTTAAAGGTCTAAATGATTGTTCACAGTCATATAGGTCTAAGTGATTCCTCAGTCATATACGCTCTTAAAGGTCTAAATGATTGTTCACAGTCATATAGGTCTAAGTGATTCCTCAGTCATATACGGTCTTAAAGGTCTAAATGATTTGTTCACAGTCATATAGGTCTAAGTGATTCCTCAGTCATATACGGTCTTAAAGGTCTAAATGATTTGTTCACAGTCATATAGGTCTAAGTGATTCCTCAGTCATATACGGTCTTAAAGGTCTAAATGATTTGTTCACAGTCATATAGGTCTAAGTGATTCCTCAGTCATATACGGTCTTAAAGGTCTAAATGATTTGTTCACAGTCATATAGGTCTAAGTGATTCCTCAGTCATATACGGTCTTAAAGGTCTAAATGATTTGTTCACAGTCATATAGGTCTAAGTGATTCCTCAGTCATATACGGTCTTAAAGGTCTAAATGATTTGTTCACAGTCATATAGGTCTAAGTGATTCCTCAGTCATATACGGTCTTAAAGGTCTAAATGATTTGTTCACAGTCATATAGGTCTAAGTGATTCCTCAGTCATATACGGTCTTAAAGGTCTAAATGATTTGTTCACAGTCATATAGGTCTAAGTGATTCCTCAGCCATATACGGCCCACTAAATGATTGCTCACAGTCTTACAGATCTAAATGATTGCTGATATAACAAACAAAGCACACTGAATATACAGTGAATATACTGAATAAACACTCTTAGTCAGCAGCACTGATTTATCACCATTAACACTGGCAACCTCAGTGACTTGTATATAGTTTTCAGTTCAAGCTCATTAGTCATTAATATAAATAGACGGACGACTAAATTTCAGAAAAATACTTCTTAAATGCAAAAAGTCACTGCTTTACTTATATAATCTTACAAACAATGAATATTGCTCACTGAAATATAAAGTCTCCCATAGAAAACCTGATTTGCTCAGAATAGTGTACAGGTGAGTTTTACTATGAAATTAAATGTCATTAAATCACTAGGTGGGTGCGCTTTTACTGCCTCACGCTGACAACTGAATGTCTAGTGAGTATGCAGACAGATAAAAATGCTTTGCTTGGTATTGTACATCCCATACATAGACAATGACCGATCAGTAAGGAATAGTCTTTCATTAACACCTACTGTTTCGGCGGTGACGAGAACAAATTACACAACGAAGCTGATTTGCCCACTGACATAGCAGCCATGTCATTCACAACATTCACTGTGCTTACCTCTGTCACAGCATGCACACATTAGGCGTAACATTCACTATGCCTACATCAATCACAACGTTCACTGCGTATACCTCTGTCACAGCATGCACACGTCAGGCATAACATTCAGTGTGTATACATTAGGTATGTCACAGTCACTTCAAGAGAAAACCAGAGAAATAGCTCTTGCGCTCGTGTACCAGACGTGGCTGTGATTCCACCTGCATGGTCAGCATACCAACGCAAGCTTTCACCTGGGAACCAGCGGCGACTCTGTACATCACGGTTCCGGAAGCTTGACCGCCATTCAAGTTGTCGTCACCAAACACGAACAAGCGGGAGATAACCTCCGTATCCACTTGAATCGTGACGTCCATCTTGATCACTGTCGGCGCGTCCACTTCGAAAACGAGGCTGAACGAGTAGAGGCCTGAGATGGGTGCAGTGAAAATTCCGGTTGTGTTGTTATAGCCGTTGCCTTCGTTTAATTTGACGTCATCAAAAATTAGCACATCATTGAGATAAATAATGATTTGGTCCGAGAAGGTCGCATAGAACCCAATTTCATTGTTTGCTGAAATTACAAAAATAAGAAAATCATGGACAATTAAAAACAATGAAGCATAAATAAAGCTTAACTACAATTTTGTATATGCAAACAGCGTCATCTAATGACGTAATGAGATAGCAATGATGAAGCTGGTACCGAACGAAATGATGAACCTGGTACCCAACGAATTTAAAGAGCTAGAGAAATGAACAGTTCCAGAATGACTGAAGAATATCATGTGTGTAACACCCACAAAGCAAATGGCATAATAATTAATTTTTATATATTTTTTAAATATTTAATTTCTTGAATTTAATTAATTGTCCATTACTCTTTTTTTTAAAAATAGATTTCTTGTTAAGTGAGGATACAAAATAACTGTTAAAGTGCTAATTAAGGGTTGGACAGTCCAGTCTAGCAACATCTATGAAATTGTGTAATCGGCACTATTTAGCAGGCCACTAGCTAGGCCTCAGTCGTGCATGAGCAGACACCAATTGCCTGCGGCCACTTCTCTGAACCATTACTTCCCCTGCATAAATAGAAATCAATACTTGCAAGTAACTGAAATTTAAAACAGGCCCAGAGCTCGTGCATACTTGTACAAGTGCAAACGTATCCTTGTACATGTAATATGCATATCAACTGCTGGCCTTTGATATATTTTATTGAATACAAACACTAGGGTTAGCATTCATTACTAAAACTGTTCGAACGTCTGTAACAACTAAGTTCCTACACTTTGTAGTTTATTTAAAGCAACAAATATCAACGTAAAAAACACCGGAAATGCTTCACGCTTACACTTGTCTACCAGAGACGCAATGTTCGCGGACTGGTTCTTGTTTTCGGACTGGAGAGAGAACGTCTGCTCCTCAAGGGTTTGAACTCGCGCGAGGAGGTTATCCACAGTCTGCAGCGTCACCGTCAACTGGCTTTGAAGAGACGCATCACTGCTTGCTGCAGACAATGCAACAGAAAGTGTTAGATGTTGAGTACATTTTGCAAACAAGCAGAAAGTATTCTGTTATATATTGCATACAAAAATTGTGTACAAATTGTAAAGTTAATATCTCGTAAGTTACAGCATTCATGCTGTAATGCTTAGATAGATAGATAGATAGATAGATAGATAGATAGATAGATAGATAGATAGATAGATAGATAGATAGATAGATAGATAGATAGATAGATAGATAGATAGATAGATAGATAGACAGATAAATCGTGTCTAGCTCACGGGAGAAACCCACAAAAAGATTTTTCTAAACAAAATCAGTTTCTTAGTTTCTTAATCAAACTTGTTACGCGTGAGTGAACCGTAGACTTAAACGTGAGCATTTTTGTAACTCGTGAGTGAACCATACTCGTAAATTTTAGCACTATTATACGAGTTTTCTTCTCGTTATACATCGAAAACAACAAACATTATATTTAAAAGGAAGAAAAATATATCCCTTAGCTATTTATATTAGTGATAGACTTAAAGGGACCCTTCTTGGGCACTTTTGAGGGAGTTGGTCAAACGCTTAGCTGATCTTTTTGTTTTAGGGATAGTTGTCAAAGTCATTTCAGTATGTCTTCAAGTTGACGTTGTCAGTTGATTTTAAGTATTGTAATTACTAATAATGCAAAGCACTTGAAAACAGTTCTATCAACACTCGTTTCCTAGCAATTATTTTCATTTAATTTCTTCACTTACCCACATAGAGAACAAATATTTGTGTGCTACCCTAAGGACGTATTTAGAGAGTGGAAATGTCGCTGCTTGTTATCGCCTATCAGAGAAGTCTGACAGTTCTAAGCAATCACCAAACTTGGAACCAACAAGCCCCCACTCTAACAAGCATGATTCAGAAGCAATACTTTAACATAATTTATATATCCTTTAATTTTAAATATAAACAGAATAACACTAACCTTAACTCTAACCCTAACCTTAACCCATTGTGTTACCAAATACAAGCATTCAACTATTAAGTCAGTGGTAGTTGAAATCACTAAGCAAATAAGAAGTGCTACTACTAGAGACATTTTGGAGTGGGCAAAAAAAAAATTCCCCAGCACGATGAATACTACGTAACTGCCATCAAAAACCTTGACCATGACCATGACGAATGCATTTTCATTGGTCGACTACTACAATCAATATTACAAGAAGTGGTAAGGCTGATATGTGTTGTTCACGCTCAACTTCCCTGTATTCCTAAAAGTCAGCGGCTGTGCCAGAAGACTGAACACTTGGATAACGTACTTATAACACTTACTGTTGGTCAGAAGACTGAACACTTAGATAACGTACTTGTAACACTTACTGTTGGTCAGAAGACTGAACACTTGGATAACATGTACTTATAACACTCACTGTTGGTCAGAAGACTGAACACTTGGATAACATGTATTTATAACACTCACTGTTGGTCAGAAGGTTGAACTGCTCCTTTGACTGCACTAGGGTTCCAGCGCCATCTAGGTAGGACATCAAGCATGCGTAGGAACCGATGTCATCCACTTCCGGAAAGCTGATCATGAAAAGTAGGAACGATAATGGAATGTTTGTGTTGTCTACAATTCCTGTGGCCGAAAATTTCGATCCCCTCAAAGAAGTATCTGCAATGCAATGAGGCCAAGGCCAGGTAACCCAATGCAAAGAGGCACGACTTGTGTCCACATTTATAACAAACGAACAACCAGCAAATAACAACAGAGAAACAACAATTATGACATTTTTAAAAGCGTATTAATGCATTAAATATACAAACCGTTTTCAACTAAAATAAGAATGGCGAAGGTATGTAATCCGATAAGGCAAATGAATAAATATAAGAATGTTCATTTCAATAGATATCTTAAGAAAACAACGTTTTTATTGAACAAGAATGTAGAATTAGAGTGAAAATAGCATTCTCAAATTACTCTGTGGCTTTATGTTGAGAACTATAGTTCTTCAGATAAATAAACTGATACGTACACAGGTATAAATTGATACCATGAGCTACTGTGAACTATAGTTCTCCTGACAGTTAAACTGATACGGACAAAGGTATAAATTGATACCGTGAGCTACTAAGAACTATAGTTCTCCTGACAGTTAACTGATACGGACACAGGTACAAAACATGGAAACTGTAAACCACACTTCACCAGGCATATAAATTCATAAGGAAAATTGTTTCAGATGGAACCACTTCTTTCTGTCTTGCCACATAATTCCGTTAACCGGCTTTAAATTCAATTTAATATCACCTTGTGTTCACCTTTCCACCCACAATTTCCTCCCCTTTCTTGCGCTAAATATAGTGTAGGAATTGCAGCCAAATAACTAAGAACCTAATGCCATGACATTTGAAATATAGTGTACGTGCAGAATATGTTATGTAATGAGGGAAGATTTGCTAAATATAGTGTACACGTATAATGTGTTATGTAATAAGGAAGATTTGCTAAATATAGTGTACACATATAACGTGTTATGTAATAAGGAAGATTTGCTCATTATTAGCAAGGGAATAACACCCTCGTCCAAACTAAATCGTCCATGCGAATTTCAACAAATAAAAAGTGTCCTACGACTTTACTTCTGAAAGAACAACCTACATTTTATCACTAAACGTTCACAAGGAAACTGTCAAAGTTACCAATGTTGGCCGTAATGGCTGGTCCCACAGTCGCCATGGGGTTAGCAGCAGCTAGTTCGCCGAAGTTCTTCACGATCTGAATTAGGAGGATCTGTGAACCCTGACTCTCGGTGTCGCCAGGCATGCACGTGATGGAGATGTTAGGGGTCAAGCCCGGGAAGAAGGACATAGGTTCTATCGTCACTTTCGCTCCTAGACCTGTAAAATAATAAATAATAATAAATAGAAATAATAATTTATACTAACAATTAGTGAGAAGTAAGGAAACAGAAAAACAAAATCATATCAATCTTGTTCGTTTCCTTACTTCTCACTAATTGTTAGTATAAATTATTATTTCTGGAATGTGTTTTGCTTGTTGATTCCATAACTCAAATAATTAAGTGATTGTGTTTGGTCTTATTTCATATTAATATGTGAAGTAACTGTAAATAATTAATTTGTATAACATAACTTGCTACACATACCATACTTTCGGTGACAACGTCTGATGCACGAAAGGCGATTTAGTTTACTTACAAAAACATTCTCCTAATTGACCGTACTGAGAATTAATTATACTTGTCTTCAGTAAAATTGAGCTTTCACCAATATAAAATTAATTTAAAATTAAAAAATGTAGTATAGTTTTTGCTCTGTACTTAAGAGTACTTTTTCTTTAAAAAGAGAAAAAAAATATCTTATTAAACGTGTAGCGTATTAAATCTGCAATCGAAAACCAAAGTACTAAAGAAACATCAGTTGGAATCTATCTATCTATCTATAATATATCCGTCAGTCCGTCCGTCCATCCACCCACCCACCCACCCACCCATCCATCCATCCATCCATCCATCCATCTATCTATCTATCTGTAAATGCGGCAGACAAGAAATGATTTTCCAGTATATTCAGAATAAACAAATAAATTAAAAAATAATGTTGTAATGTTGGTTTACCTAACCTAGAAAACGAAGATGCTTTACGTCAAATCATAGCATTAAAAACAAATAAATATATATTTTAGTATTATAAAACTCTAAAATTGCTTACCAGATTTAGAGATAAACGCCAAGCTGTGAAAGAAAACCAAGAAAAACATTTTTTGCGCCATGTTGTTGAAAAGCTTAGGGGCCTTTCGATAGATGTGTATTTTTAAATTCTTCTTTTACACTGTCGTGGGCATAAACTGTGTCCCCTGAAATGGACTGTCTCACCGCGATATGAATCAAAGAGACGGCTGTACGGGTTTTTATCATACCCCGCGGTCACGTGACATGAAAGCAATATCACTATCTGGACAGGATACACGAGGGTATTTGATGCCATACAGAAAAAGTAATCGTAAGTGGTCAGATATTGGCCGTCTGACGTAGTTCAGTTGTTTCGTGAAAGACGATGTGTGCGCGTGCGTGTGTGTGCGTGCGAGCGAGCAAGTTAGTGAGCGAGCGAGTGAGAGTAGAGAAAGGTTGGGTGGATAGAAGCTGTATAAAAGGAGTTACAAGAGAAGTGGGAAATAGTCACCACTAATTTATTCACTTTTGTGGAAAGCAGTTTTCACGTTAAATGATTAATTATTTTAAGTATTTATTGTGGTTTTTGCACTATTTTTTTTTAGTGAAAGGACCTTATTACTATTAGCAAGTTTAAAATAATGCATGACTTTTGTAACATACATTGACGTCATCAGCGTCATAATTGCTTTGAACAAGTTTAAATAAAGGATATGGAGCTCTTGGTGTATTAGATCCGTCAACATCGCCAGCACCATCTTGGACATCGTCATGCCCGTCTTCATTACTGTTACTAAAACGGGGGGGGGGGGGGAGGGGGCGAGAAAAGATAAAGGAGTAATCAGCATCAAGTCACCGAGTTGGAAGCGGAAGCGTGGGTGGTGAAAGAACAAAGGGTGTTATATGGGGACGCCGATGTAAATCGTCACTAACAACACGTCAATGTCATCACAGTCACACAACTTTAAAAAGCACTTTGGTGATTTGTCAACACTACGTATAGATCTGTTGTTTATTGGTCACATCTTCCAAAATGCTTCCATCATGCATGAAGGATTGTGTACTCTAGTGTGTTTGTATGCGAGATTACAAATGGAGTGATAAAGGTAAATAACACGTGACAATACAATGTAAATGGCCCACTTACCCTTCAAAACAAAGTAGAGCACTTACTTTTTCTTGATGATTTAAATGATTTATATTTATTTTTCTACTGATTCTCTATCATACAACAATAATAATAACTTAAATTTCTCATTCATAAAACACGTACTCTGGGAATAAAGAACAATTTCTAAATCAGTGAATGGTGAAAGGGAAAAATAAAATACCAAATTACATAATTGCTATGAAGAAATTAACAAAATAATTTATCTAGGTCAAATGCAAAGTTATTTAAAGTGCCAAAATGGAGTCCTTGAGGTTTTTGATTCCTCTGCAAATTAATAGCAAATGCGTATTTTCAGAAAGATTTTAATTATGTATTACTTTGGAGCCTATCGCTAATATAATCTGTTATAATCCTGTTTTATTTATTTATGTGCACTCCGGATTTTAACTAACTCGAATTTTAATCACTCAATGAATATGAGTTGAGGGTCCTTAAGGTGTAACATTGCTTTAGTCAGTTGAAGCCATTTCATGCAGCTGTGTAGAGAAATGAAATGAAGAAAGTGGGTCGAGTACGTGCACTCATCTGTCATTACTGTCAGTGCTGTCATTACTCACCGCTCTACTGTTACGATGTACTAGTGGGTCGAGTACATGCACTCATCTATCATTACTGTCAGTGCTGTCATTACTCACCGCTCTACTGTTACGATGTACTACGCCTTTCTCTGGAGTTGTCTGTGCATGGGCCTCCCTCCCATGTGACCTCCTCCCCCTGTTGGACCAGCTCTTGGTGTGTGTTGAGCGGCTGCTCAAACTGTTCCGCTCACATTGGCAATAGCTTGATGTCACGCTCCACTGCCAGAGAAGTGTCATCAGACCTGGTGTTACCCTTTACCGAGTTCTGCATGTATGGTCTGGAATCGCTCTGAAATCGAGGCTCCTGTCTTGACGATTCACCATTATGGCGCTTTAGTCAAAAACGATTTTGCTAGGGATATTCTCTTCTTCAGTCATCTTTAGAGTGTTAAAATACCCAGTTGTTTTCCAATACAAACTATAGACTTTTAGTAATATGGCATAATAAGAGTGTTAAAATACACAGTTGTTTTCCAATACAAACTATAGACTTTTAGTAATATGGCATAATAAGAGTGTTAAAATACACAGTTGTTTTCCAATACAAACTATAGACTTTTAGTAATATGGCATAATAAGAGTGTTAAAATACACAGTTGTTTTCCAGTACAAACTATAGACTTTTAGTAATATGGCATAATAAGAGTGTTAAAATACACAGTTGTTTTCCAATACAAACTATAGAATTTTAGTAATATGGCATAATAAAAGGAAATAATGACACAATGCAAGCTTGTAGCCCACATAGTGCCACCGAAAATGTCCTGGTCTCCTGTCATGCTCTCTTCCTTGTCTGCTTCCAGCCCTTGACACTTTCTCGATCAGTTAACTACACTTAAATATCCTGTTGATCTCCAAATCAACTAAAGACAGGTATCAACATGATTTCCAAAAATGAAGAAAAGATATGGTGCTGGCACCACGTAGCCCTTTGTAGCATCACAGAATTTCTTGGTTGCCTGCTGTCTTCAGTCTAAAACAAACTTCATATAGATAATTTTCATTCTAGTACCCTCTTGCAATTAAAGTTACAATGTTGTCCAGTTGGTTAAAAGTATGAGTCCGTGTGTCAACTAAAAATTGTTATGGCCTATGCAGATTTGTTCTTGATGTTGAACGTGCTGTTCATGTGACATACCTTACCGTATCTATTATCCCAGACACAAAACCTTCAGTTCATTTTCAATCGACCTATTTATCCTAACAGTTAAATTCTTAAACATTTAAAATAAATATTAATTATAGCTTAAATTTAAAAAATCATGGTGCAGTATTTAATACAATGTACCTGAGATTAGTAGAAAATATATGTTGATCTCCCTTGCCTAGGAGGAAAAAAACGGGGAGGGGGGGGGGGGCGAAAACACATACGCACACACAAAGTAAAAATAAATACGGTTGAGGATATTGCCAGAAATATGTGAGTTATGAACGATGTTACTGAAATTGTTTTTGGAATTCACTCTCCATAGACACAATACTCAATGAGCACTGATACAATATTCACTGTGCACACATACAAAAATTAATTATCTATGACTTTTTATTTCTATTTCTTTTAACCAACATTTTTGTTATTTTTTTTATTTTTGTTTTGAGCATTGAATTTTTCTTTGTCCCACTAATGTCCATCTATATTATAATCATTCATAATAAAGGGGAATTTGTTGTTCTTGGAAGTTAGATTTATTGCTACACGTAACTAGCCAGAGATGTTTGTGACATGTCCTCTCAATGTACCTCATTGTAATCATGACTGTGTAAGGTGGTACGCGTGTGAACTGAAAGTAAGGTTTAAAACTTCAGTAAATGCAAGGGGAAATAATCACAAGAAGGGTTATCTATTTTTCTGTCTTACAGAAAGTACTTCGGTACTGATTTTTTTTTATATATATATAATGTTTTCCTCACATCATATTTGTTTGATTCCTTCTCTGAGAATGTTATTGTTTGATTATATATATATCGCACGTACGCACAAACAAACAAACACACACACACACACGCACAAACAAACACATACACACATAACATATGACTAATAATTAATTGAAGCATAATTAATTCGGATTAACAGAAAAAGGAAAATGAGTTATTTATGATTATATTAAGAAAACTTCAGCAAACAGATCCTCTGGGAAGCAAAGAAATTAGAGATCACAACATAGTAATTCGCGAAGAACGAATATTTTAAGAGACAGACAGCATTATAAAAGTAAGATGATATTAACGAAAGAAATGTTATTTTAGGAAAGCCAGATAACTTTTATGAAAATGCAGATGGCCTCTCTGGTAGTAAACAAATAACGTTTAAACAATTATATAGCGTTTAGGAATTACATTTTAAAAAATTACTTTAAGAAAGGGAAATATCTTTAAGAAAACTTAGCATTGAAAATGTAGATAATGTTAAGGAGAGTGCAATTAATATTTTAAAATAGTTAACGAGAAGAAAATAAAAAGGAAAAATAAAACGATATAATATTCCAGTCTAAATGAATACAAATTAACCTATATATAAACAATAACACACATTAGCATATTTATATTTTATTGACATCTTGGTCAAGAAAAGTACAATGCAAACACATCAATATGTTTATATTTAAAACATAATATGAAGGGGGAGATTCAACTAATTAAAAATATAAGACAACAGTCATATGAAACAATGTGCAATTCCCTAACAAAGTGCAGTTAATCTTATGCATATGTGTTAAGTTCTAGGCCGTTCATCGAAGTAAACATTTATTTTAACATTTCTAAATAAACTTTTCTGAAAAAGTGACGAGCCTGTGTCTACTTTTAAAATGGGAATCATGAATAAAATAATTTAGCTCAGACTAAAAAATAAAGTGAGCCAACTTAGGGCGATATAGTCAGAGATTAATGAGTACTTGCAGACCTAATCTTTGTGAATGGTTTATAGTGCAAGTACACAGAGACCTAAGAATCTCTGTGGCGTGTTTAGTAAAAGTACATAAAGACCTAATAATCTCTGTGGCGTGTTTAATAAAAGTACATATAAGGCTAAGAACCAATATTGGTTTCCTGGATGTGAAACAATAAATTCATTGGTTAAAACCAGTCTGATTTCCTGGAACCTTTCACTCAGCTGTAGAGTGACCGACTGACACACAAAAAAAATCTGATTTAAAATCTGTCAAATGAAACACACCTGTTGTTAAGGAATAAATCTGTCACGTAGACATCACATCTGTAACGAAGGTTACTTTACAGTTTTACACGGTAGACGTGGACACCTGCGCGAGACCCCTTATCAGCGCACGTGTTCAAAACAGATGTCGCGAAGCAGTTCCCCAGATTAAAATCACGTGAAGTTTTCACGAAAAGTCAAGAAGTGTATCTTTCTCCTTTCCTGTGTACATGTGTGTATACATACATCTGTGTGGTAGAATTAATCGACATAGCCGATGACAGCTAATCTTTATTAGTAGATGACACCAACTCTCTACGTATGTCGATCTTACTATCTCGAGACAAGTCGAAGATGACACTAACCTGACACTAATCTGACACTGGTATCGATGGCTTAACAGGGACTAAACTAAACCTGCCAGACTGTTTAAAAATTAGAACACTGCTACATTACGACATAATCTCCTGTATTATTTAAATCAGTAATGCAGTCACATACATTCTGTAGAGATCAAGACAAAACGTCTCAACAATGTTTAAGGATTAAAAAAAATGGTGTTAATTATGAACTGAAAATAGAAACTTTGTGAAATATAATTTAAAAATCCTTACTGTCAAGACTAATGCATTACGGTATTCAATAATTCTGATCAAATTACATATTGGTAAAGTGAAGACAAAAACAAAAAGTAAAATTTACAAAAATGCAAATCTTTCAGGAACCCATTTCTGTCGTTCGCAAAATGCACTTTTCATTTATATAAACGAAAAGATGCATAGCAAAGCATGGCACAGTAAAACCTGGTTAAGATAGTCAAAATGAACCAGTGTCTATAGACAAACAAAAGTGTATGGGGCGATGATGACAGCGATGTTGAGGGTGGGTGGGATTCAATGACTTTACGGTGTCAAGACGTATTTCAGGCATTGTTGCGGTCATTAACAATGTGCGTGATTAGACTATTGTGCGTGATTAAACTATTGTGCGTGATTAGACTATTGTTCTTATATAATATTTTCTGAGACAATATCTTTTTCCTTAGCCTATTTGTTTGAATTTAATGTCATTTTGTATATATATATTTTTTTGCATTACCTCAGTTGAGTTTTATGTCATTTGTCTTTATTTGTTTGTTCGCATGCTTGTGTGTATTTGGTTATATGTGTTGGTGTAAATGTACGTGCATGGATGGTATCTGTTTGGTTTAGCTTGTCGTTACTGATTACAGTCATTTTCGAAGCATTAGATTAATAATATTTCCTCGATTCATCTGATTCGCGAAAGCCAGCGACTTAGTTAGTAATTAGCCTACAAAGCATAACAGTACAATGTTACAAACAAAAGTCATTGTACAGTCCACATTTCAAATCCAGTAGGTTAAAGAAGTTAACATTAGTGACGTATAGAGTTTTGCATACAAGATTGGCTGTTTGAATGCTCGGAGACATAAAACTTATCTGTTCAACTCATTGTTCATTTGACGTTCAAATTTGCCTGACAAATTCACTGCTCAGTGAACTGCACACAGCCTGACATAAATAAACCATTTGCTCATTGACTCAGTGGTATGAACAGATTTACAGACAACGCTCAACTCATTGTTCTTAGATCGAGAGTGGACTCAGAAAAAAATTCTCCACTAAAGTACAGTCTTACATATAAAGTTAACTGATCAATGATGAACAAGTCATACAGATTTACATATAAAGTCAAATGATTAATGATGAACAACCTTGCACCCGCTGTTAACCGTTTCGTGCTCAGCCTTGAGCAAAAATATGTCGGCTCAATAGCCACACAAGTTTTACATTCACGTATGCATACAAAAGGCACCGGAAGACGGCGCTCAAGGACAGAAAGGTCAAGACTCGTCTTGGGAGTAAGCGACATCAAAGTCACCTCGAGAGAAAACCAGAGAAATAACTCAGGCGTTCGTTGACGAGATGTGGCTGTGATTCCACCTGCATGGTCAGCATACCAACGCAAGCTTTCACCTGGGAACCAGCGGCGACTCTGTACATCACAGTGCCAGAAGCTTGACCTCCATGCAAGTTGTCGTCACCAAACACGAACAAGCGGGAGATAACCTCCGTATCTACTAATAACATGACGTCCATCTTGACTGCCGTCGGCGCTTCCACTTCGAAAACGAGGCTGAACGTGTAGAAACCAGTCACGGGTGCAGTGAAAATGCCAGTTGTGGAGTTGTAGCCGTTACCTTCGTTCAATTTGACGTCATCAAAAATCAAAACGTCATTAACATGGATGTTGAATACATTCGTGAAGGCTGCGTAGAATCCAATGTTAGTGTTGGCTGTTATAAATAAATAAATAAATAAATATTAATCTTGAGAAACTGTCACCATCATCTGATGGCATGAGATTCAGATGAACCAATTAATCTAATTGAACAGGTGTAAGTGACGTCACTTAATGATAGTGAGGCTTGATAGAAATAAATACACTGATCTCGTGACATAGTAAACAAATTAGTGAAAGAGTTGCAAAATAATTAGAAAAACGTAATATATTCCTCATATAAATACGTGTTACATTTTAGATTTGTGTACTAAATGCATTTTTTTTCCAGAAATTTCATGCATGCATTTTCTTTAGATATTTAATTAGTCTGGATTCTTTAACAATATGTACATAGCCCGTAGAAACGTGGTTTATATATGTACCGTATGGTAATGTCTTTTGTGTTCTCACCCATGTATTATTTCTCTGTAATTATACATTTATAATCTACTATTTCCCTCTATTTTTTAAAATCTTTTATCGTTATTTTGTAATATTTCTATTTTTATCTAATAGAAAGATTACAAAAATACTCCTTTTAAATAGTGAGTATTCAGTGATTATGCGAAAGAAACTGGTTACGTCTAATGTATATTTGTGTTGAAGAAGGCTATATAGAGAGTATGTTGACTACCTTCATGCGTTTGAGTGCCTTACTTTTCTTTCTTTTTTTTTTTTTTTTAAAAAAAACACACCCAAAGTCGTTTAGTCCCTGCTGAAGGAAGCATATATGAAAAGAAACGTATCCAGCCTGAAACCATTTTAACTAATCCGGGTAGCACTATCTATGACGGGTACCAAAGTGTAAAGCCTATTCATTTTCAACACACAATCTTATCAAATGATTGTTAATTAGTTTATAGTGAGACATTAGAAACACAAACAATCTTATCACATGATTGTTAATTAGTTTATAGTGCAACATTAGAAACACAGTCATAAATTTTATATAATGATACAAACGTACACTTGTCAACTAGAGATAGTATCTCCGTGGATTGGTTCTTGTTTTCCAATTCAAGAGCGAACGTTTGTTCTTCAAGGGCCTTAACTCGTGCCAGGAGGTTATCCACTGTTTGCAGAGCCACCGTCAGCTGGCTTTGAAGGGACGCATCGCTGCTTGCTGCAAATAACAAACAGAAAACTGTTACTTCTTCGGAACATTTTGCTTCACACGCACGCACACGCACGCACGCACGCACGCACACACACACACACACACACACACTGTTATATTATTTGTACAGTGTGTACCCCCAACGCTCGAAAGCAAGTGTTATTTAAAGCATTTTAAAAAAAATTATATAACAGAAAATTTGGTTAGATAGATAGATAGATAGATAGATAGATAGACACACAGATCGATAGACAGACAGACAGATAGAGAGAGAGAGACAGACAGACAAACAGACGGATAGATAGATAGATAGATAGACACACAGATCGATAGACAGACAGACAGACAGATAGATAGAGAGAGACAGACAGACAGACAGACAAACGGATAGATAGACAGACGGATAGATAGACAGACAGATAGATAGATAGATAAATAGATAGACAGATAGATAGATAGACAGATAGACAGACAGATAGATAGATAGATAGATAGATAGATAGATAGATACTATCACTAAGTCGTTACTTAAATTTGATGCTCGTAAAATCTAACTGTTAGATCTTGTAGTAAATAAAACTGTGTGATATCTCTAACTTTAATTTGTGTAATTAATTATATTCGATAACGCTAAGGTTATCTGTTTAATTTATCAGTGTTGATAATGAAATACACCTATTAAAAGAAGAGTAACAAAAAAGTAAAATTACCAATAATAATTTAAAAAATAATACATCCAGTAATGCAATGGAAGAAAGTCAAATAAAAATATAAGATTATAAATTATAAATTCAGAATTAAGTTTTTAAAAAATATATAACTTTTCAATGAAGAATGTAAGCGACTTCATTTTTATAATACTAATACATCGTGTACTTTCCAAGTATGTAATATTAATATTGTTCCCTTTATTTAAGATTAACCTTTGCAACTTAACAATAAATGAATACTTTTAATAGAAATATTCTTCGAGTAAGACTGAAATCATAGCATATACATTTCTAATCATTGTTGGCCAGAAGATTGAACACTATCTACTCATTGTTGGCCAAAAGACTAAACATGTATCTACTCATTGTTGGCCAGAAGACTGAACACTATCTACTCACTGATGGCCAGAAGACTGAACACTTTCTACTCATTGTTGGCCAGAAGGTCGAACACTATCTACTTACTGTTGGCCAGAAGGTTAACCACTATCTACACACTATTGGCCAAAAGGTTCAACGCTATCTACTCATTGTTGGCCAGAAGGTCGAACACTATCTACTTACTGTTGGCCAGAAGGTTAACCACTATCTACACACTATTGGCCAAAAGGTTCAACACCATCTACTTACTGTTGGCCAGAAGGTTGAACTGCTGTTTTGATTGCACAAGGATGCCAGTGCCATCTAGGTAGGACATTAAGCATGTGTAGGAACCGATGTCATCTACTTCCGGAAAGTTGATCGTGAAATGTAGGAACGATGATGGAATGTTTGTGTTGTCTACAATTCCTGTGGCCGAAAATTTCGACGCCCTCAAAGAAGGGTCTGCAATGCAAGGAGGTCAAGGCCAGGTAACACAATGCAATGAGGCCAGGGCAAGTTCACACAATGCAATGAGGCCAAGACAAGGTCACACAATGCAATGAGGCCAAGGCAAGGTCACACAATGCAACGAGGCCAAGGCAAGGTCACACAATGCAATGAGGCCAAGACAAGGTCACACAATGCAACGAGGCCAAGGCAAGATCACACAATGCAATGAGGCCAAGGCAAGATCACACAATGCAATGAGGCCAAGGCAAGATCACACAATGCAATGAGGCCAAGGCAAGATCACACAATTCAATGAGGCCAAGGCAAGATCACACAATGCAATGAGGCCAAGGCAAGATCACACAATGCAACGAGGCCAAGGCAAGATCACACAATATAAAGAAAATAACGAATGATTGAACGTATAACTCAATGAATGACAAATATGTGGCAACGATGAAATGGAGACCTACAACGTAAACTCACACACACTCACTCACTCACTCACTCACTCACTCACTCACTCACACACACACACACACACACACTCACACACACACACGAGAGTCATATATGGTAATATGGTACTTGTGTGTGTGAGAGGGATAGGGAGTGAGTGAAACCGATAATGTCGATCAATGTTAAAAAATAACGTTTTATAAATTAAGATGCATAAATAAAATTGACACACGCTGCACAGGCTGCTATGCTTTTAGAACGATAGGGAACATGAAGGCCTCTGTAAATACATTATTTTTGTTTGGATACAAAATCCATGAATTTATTTATATTAATACTTTAATTTCCATTGCTTGCTATTGAGTGAAGAACGACTTGTTTCGTCCATTACGGATCTAGATAGTGAAGACAGTTTTTTTTTGTCTACCTTGGCTATAAAATGTGATCTAGATAGTGAAGACAATTTTTTTTTTGTCTACCGTGGCTATAAAATGTGAAGGTTGAATTGTTTCGTGTACTACGGATCTAGATAGTGAAGACAATTTTTTGTTGTCTACTGTGGCTATAAAATGTGAAGGTTGAATTGTTTCGTCCATTACGGATCTAGATAGTGAAGACAATTTTTTTTTGTCTACCGTGGCTATAAAATGTGAAGGCTGAATTGTTTCGTCTACTGTGGCTCGAGAGCGAAAACAGAATTGTTTCGACTAGTCTAGTCTAGAGATTGAAGACCAATTTGAGTTTTGTCTATTCTGTATCTAGAAATTGAAGACAGAATTATCTACTCTGGATCTAGAGAGTAAGACGTATTAAAATTACAGATTGGTACCATCTCGCTCTCGGTCAATTTATCAAAAGCGTAAAGGCACTGTTTAACTCACAACACCTTTATATAAAGTCCAGTGACCCAGATACATAAAGAAATATACTCACCATGATGAGCAACTCTATTTTTAAATCCCCCCCCCTCTCTCTAAACGTAAAGAAAAGACCTCTTACACATTAATTAGTTTTCCTCCATGTCTAAGAGCACTATACTGTCTATCATTTAATTTAAGACAATATGACGGTTACCAATTCCAGCCACGTTGGCGGGTCCCACAGTCGCCAAGGGATTAAAAATAGCTGGTTCGCCGATGTTCTTAACGATCTGAATTAGGAGGATCTGTGAACCCTGGCTCTCGGTGGTGTCAGGAGTGCACGTGATGGAGACATTAGGGGTCACACCCGGGAAGAAGGACGTAGGCTCTACCGTCACTTGCGCCCCAAAACCTGTAAGGAATGTACTCTCGTTTAAATATTCTCATATGATTATTGATTATTTTATGTTCTCTTTTCTATCAATAGAATGTACCCATTAAACTCATATGATTAATGATTATTTTATGTTCTCTTTTCTATCAATAGAATGTACACATACTTGCCATTAATTAACTAATATAAGGTATTAAACTTGAAATGAAAAGAGCTACGTGTGTAATATATTTTATCCTTACAAGTTTGACATTCCTAGTTAACACTTTCTATGCTGAACATTTGTGAGGTAAGGTTTACTTAATTGCTTATTATTAAAATTATTTTTGTAAATTAATTTCTTTCTTTCTTTTCTCAAAATAGGCTTTTAAAATAATTAATCGGTTTTTTAAGTTGGTATATAAAAAAAATTAAAAGTAAGCAGAGTTTTTGTTTGAGAGAAATTCTATTTTAAATCGACATTTAAAATCAATTTAAAATATGCAGCTTAATTACTAGAATCATAAAGACCATTATTTGAAACTCTCTCTCTCTCTCTCTCTCTCTCTCTCTCTCTCACTCTCTCTGTGCCAAAAAAAATGTCTTCGACCAATAAAGAACATCACAATTTGTGCAATATAGACAGTCAACAACACTAATAAATAATATATTTCGATACACATCAAGTGCAGTGTCGTGTGTGTGTGTGTGTGTGTGTGTGTGTGTGTGTGTGTGTGTGTGTGTGTGTGTGTGTGTTGAATTGATTTGATTTGACCTATTTTTTCTTAGTCCTGAAGTACCATTAGGTCAAGGAATGTTAATCAAAAATCACGAAGTCTTTTGTGCCGTGTGCAAAATCATGCACTTTATATGAATAGATATTCTTTATGTAGCGCACAGTTTCGCATGAGGAACAAGATTTCTCTCCCTTCGTAGTTAACATTACACAATTAAAAAATACGTTTGGATGTGAATTTGTGTAATCAATTCAAGATTTTTAAATAAATAAACAGATAAATAAAATTAAAATTGCAGTTCTATCTAGTCCGGAAAGTGAAATCAAGAAACAAGTATATAATAAGAATAAATAAATAACAAAACAAAGGAAAAATGAATGCTTACCAAACTTAGTTAGAAACGTTAAACTGTGACAGAAAATGAAGAAAATCATCCATTGAGCCATTGTTTAAAGAATGCGCAGCGGAACTACTTCACTGATTGTATCAATACGCAGCTTAATCTCTTCGATGTGTCGTACGGAGTGGATCGTCTCAAAGTGATCTGAACCAAGCAGACGGCTGCACGAGCTTTTATCGCACGCGCTGTCTGTCACGTGACATTACCAGAGTGACACTATCTGATAGTCATTGGATACAATTATGTATTCTGCTCCAGAAGAAAGAGGAATGGAGTGGAAAGATTGGAGTGGATAAAGTGATTTCATGTCTTTGCGAATTGAGGGTGGACGGGGGTGGTGTTAGTGGTGGTGAAGGTGTGAGAAGATGGGGTGCATTCTGTAGTTGTTGCGAGGTGTGGGACAATAGGTGCGGGTGAAATTATGGATAATGGTAGAAACCTACAACTTTCATTCAAACGATTATGGGACAATAAACATCGATTAAGTGCTTGATCTTGCTGGTGTTTCTAGTCTTTAATACATACCAGTTGCCAATTTATGACTTTAATACATACCAGTTGCCAGGTTTTGACTTTAATACATATCAGTTGCCAATTTATGACTTTAATACATACCAGTTGCCAGGTTTTGACTTTAATACATACCAGTTGCCAGTTTATGACTTTAATACACACCAATTGCCAGTTTATGACTTTATTACAGTTGCCAGTTTATGACATTATTACAGTTGCCTGTTCATCGCTTTATTTATTTCCATTGCCATTTATTTGCTTTAATGCATGTCATTTCTTTAATGCATGCTAGATGCCAGTTCATTGTTTTGATAAATGTCCATTGCCAATTCATTACTTTAATGTACACCGTTGCTATTTCATTGTTTTAATTAATACCTATTGACAGATCATTGCTTGAATGCATGCCATTTTATTATTTAGTGCACGTCAGTCGTCAGTTCCTTACTTTAGTGTATGTCAGTTGCCAGTTCATTGCTTTAATACATATCAGTCGTTATTTCATTACTTCAGTACAAGTCAACTTTATTTCATTACTTCAAGTCAGCTGCCATTTCATTATTTCAATACAAGTCAGCTGTCATTTCATTACTTCAATACAACTGTCATTTCATTACTTCAATATAAATCAGCTGTCATTTCATTACTTCAATACAAGTCAGCTGTCATTTCATTACTTCAATACAAGTCAGCTCTCATTTCAATATTTCAATACAACTGTCATTTCATTACTTCAATATAAGTCAGCTGTCATTTCATTACTTCAATACATGTCAGCTGTCGTTTCATTATTTCAATACAACTGTCATTTCATTACTTCAATATAAGTCAGCTGTCATTTCATTACTTCAATACATGTCAGTTGCCAGTTAAAAGCTTTAACACATTATTTAAAATGATGCGGAACTCAGTAACAGATACGCACAAAACAAAAATCGGTTTGCTAAATTATGGCACAAGTAACTGTTCACTGGTACAGAAGAAATGGAGTAAAAATGATTACAGTGAACTAACTATACTTATTAAAGTTGCAGTTTTGTTGTAATTACTAACATTTTTGTATCAGTTGTTTTGTAACACTTCACTTTGGGATACACTGAAACGAGAACCTTCAAACTGTTTTTCGTCTTCCAGCCTCACTATTAATTTGCCAAACTTAGCAAACGCTTAATAGTTTAGATCAGACTTTTGTTAGATTTGAAGTTGACCTGATTGTCATCTTGAACCAAATAGGACCCTTCATGGGGCATGGGGATAGTATGAATTCCTAAGTGATCTTTCAAAACCCTTAATGGGCACGGGGTATGGTACTCCATTAAAATAAACCAATCAAGGGACAAAGGTGAGCCAATTAAGACTCTCATTTAGGCCTTGGGGATGGTATGATTGACAACGTGAGCGAATCCAGACCATTACTGAGGCATGAGGATGACGTGATGGTTCCTGAGCCAATCAGGGCGCTTAATGGGGATTATATGGTTGCCAACTTGAGTTAATCAAAATCCTTACTAAGGCATGGAGATGGTATGATTGCCAACCTGAACCAATCAATACCCTTAAGGGCGTATGGGGATTTTATAATGGCCAACGTGAGTCAATCAGGACTTTTAATGGGGCAATGAATGGTATGGTTGCCAACCTGAACCAATCAATACCCTTAAGGGCGTATATGGATTTTATAATGGCCAACGTGAGTCAATCAGGACTTTTATTGGGGCAATGAATGGTATGGTTGCCAACGTGAGCAAATCAGAACCCTTAAAGGGGCATTTAATGGTATGATGACAAACGTGAACCCTTCAAGACCCTTACTGGGGCATAAGGATGGTAGGAAGGCCAACGTGAGCCAATCAGAACTCTTAAAGGGGCATGGGGATGCCACTAGTTTGTCGTGGGGTGGGTGGGTTGGGCAACCAATGTCTAACAACTCATATGTTATTGAGTTGTCAAATTGTGATGCTGCAGATATATATCCAGTACCTTTTACCTATTATATAGGGTGTATATAGGGTGTTATCAGTTCATGCTTTATTGTATATTGTCAGACTATGACACTGCAGCTATATATCCAGTCTAGCCAACATGTATATAGAGCAGGGGTTCTCAACCAGGGGAGGATTTTAGGGTTTCGAAAGGGAAATTGGGATCACAGACTCAAACTGCATATTATTTGGGATGCACTTTTTTTGTAGTGGTGGTGGTGACATTCTCACCTATTGTGAAAAGGGTGCATGAGACTAAAAATGTTGAGAACCACTGATATAGGACGTACAAAGGGTGTACATGATTGTACTTGAGAATATGTCTCATCACAACACTACTGTAGAAAATAGATCTTAATCTCCTTGAAACGAGAAGTGGACGTGCCATTAAAATTATTTTGTTTATATAATCATTATTATTATTGTTAGTAATATTTAATTGCTTCTTTTAGTTCTTACATTTATCATTTTGATCACATTATCCAAGTCATAATTTTCTGTTTTTGCTTCTCAACTGAGTAATTGATCAGTGTGGAATAATGATCAGTATAATTAAATTCGTGTTACCGCAATTATGCTTGACTAACCATCCAAAGTAATATATAGCCTTGAAAAAGACATTTTTAGAGGCGAAAAGCTTCGTAGCTATTTTTTTCTAGACTCTATTTCTATTTGTCTGGTAATATAAAAATCAGGAGTATATGTAGTTATAAAAAAATTGTCAGATGAACCAATATACTAATGTTAAGAAAATTCATCAGTAATAGTCATGAAAACTATTGGTTTACATAAATTATAATGTTAGCGAAGTAAATTTTATTTAATGGCCTAATATAACGTATAAAAATGGAACAATTAAATATACCTCATGGACTGATATCATTTATAAATAATGGTCCACCCAATTAAACATAATGGCTTGATAACTTATAAATAAAAATAACAATAATCTTGAACAGTATATCAAAATAGTTGTGATTTGACTTCTAATTACTGATTGGATTACTTATAAACAATGGTCAGTTTACTTACGATTGTACAATAGTTTATTAATAATAATTAGATTAATTATAGATAATGTCAGGTAAAGTATAATAATTGTCAAGTAACTTATAACTACGATTAGACAAATTGCAAAGTAATGGCTACATAACTATAACGACATGCTACTCGTAAAGAATGAGCTGGAACATTTTTAATATTAGTCAGCAATATAGAAATAAGGTTGAGGCCAACATGAAAATTAAAAATCACATTACTTGTCATGTAACTGCTATTAATAATTACTAAAAATTTGTGTCAAAGTAAATTTGCCTATCTCTATTTCCAAACGTTATTGTTATAGATACATTTTTAAATATAAAAGTGATCCGACCTTGGGTATTGCTTATGCTGATTATTTAAGTGTAAAAGTTGGAAGCAATTAAACTCAGGCAAAGAATATGCGAGAATTTGCTGATGTAATCTAAATCAGTTCCAACTGGATGAATAGTTTTTCTAATAGTCTCACACTTGGTCACAACAATTTCATCCAGTGGGGATGGACCAAAAGTTTCTTTGTTCAAGAAGTACTCTATTCAATTTCATCATGAATGACACTCTGGAACACCACTATGGCAAAGTCAACATTGGAGGGTGTAACCTCACCAATCTCCGCTTTGCAGATGACATCGATGGGCTGACTGGCAGTGAGGACGAGCTTGTCGCCTTAGTGACATCCCTTGATGAATCCTACTACAGATTTGGCATGGAGATAAATGCAGAAAAACCCAAGCTGATGACAAATGTTAAAAACATGTTTTAACCAAAATCAAGGTCAGAGGACAAGAACTCGAAACAATAAGCCAATTCAAGTATCTAGACTGTCATCACTGACAAGGGATCAAAAACAGAAATCTTGTCTAGAGCAGCTCAGAAAACGGCAGGCATGTCAAAGCTAAGACCCATTTGGAGAGACAAATATATTGGTCTAAAAAGAAAAATAAGGCTTCTGAAAATGCTAGTCATCTCAATTTTTTGTATGATTGTGAAGCATGGATCCTGATGGCAGAAATACAACGCAGAATAAAAGCACTTGAAATGAGATACTACAGAACCATCCTTTGCATCTCTTACGAAGATCACATCACAAACAAAGATGTGCATAATGCCATCAGACGTGAAGCTGGTGAATACGAAGACCTTCTCACCACTGTCAAAAAAAAAAAGATGAAATGGTATGGCCATGTTACTCGAGCCAACAACCTCTCCACAACAATCCTTCAGGGTAGCGTTATAGGTGGCAGAAAACGAGGCAGACAGAGAAAAATGTGGGCCGACACCATCGCAGAATGGTCTGGGAAAACATTTGCAGAGATACAGAGTTTGGTACATGACCGAAACAAATGATGGGAACTGGTCAACTGTTCAGCACTCAGCGACCCAACGACCACACTAGGTCACGGAACAAATGATGAAGATGATGACGATCAACTTTGACCAAGACTGAAATAGAAAGGGAATTGATAATTGTAATATATTTATCAACTGTGACCAAGACTGAAATAGAAAGGGAATTGATAATTGTAATATATTTATCAACTGTGACCTACACTGAGAAAGAAGAATGATTGGTAATTGTAATATTTTTATCAACTGTGACCTACATTGAGATCGAAAGGCGGATTAGTAATTGTAACCTTTATCAACTTTGACCTAACTAGAGAAAGATTAATTGGTAACTATAACATTTATCAACACTTACTAAAACAGAAAATTTGAAGCTATTATTTTTGAAACGATTATTTTCTCACGTGGACTTACACTGAGAAAAGTCAATTGTCATTATTATATTTATTAAAACATGCGGGACTTACACTGAGAAAAGTCAATTGTCATTATTATATTTATTAAAACATGCGGGAGTGCAT
Organism: Sinotaia quadrata; assembly: GCA_028829895.1. NCBI lineage: Eukaryota > Metazoa > Mollusca > Gastropoda > Architaenioglossa > Viviparidae > Sinotaia > Sinotaia quadrata. The sequence goes on from CM054178.1 coordinate 22,621,244, forward strand.
ATGCAGAAACTATTAAGAAAGCAAGCAGCAGGACGCATTTTGCAGATATACTCATCGAACCATGAGACTGAAAATTCTCCTAAAACAAGGAGAGGAATAACGGAAACAAACAACATTCAATATTGTCGCCAGTTACAATTGTACTAAACGTTCACAGGACTTCCATCCATATTTATTATATTGATGACCTACTTGGATGTGAATATTGTCTGAAATTTTATAGTGAATTTTGATTTGTCTTAAATTTAATATAGATTTGTGTGAAAGTGAGCGTGAAAGCGCCAAAAAGCATGCGACTTAGAATCTACGCCTCACTCTCACAGGCGGTAACAAGTTCCTTATCACACCTGTATGTAAATTAGTAATTGCTCATTATTGATTTTCTGCTGCGTCTTTTATCAGCGTTTACATGTGTTCCAAGATTATACATTTTTTTAATTTACAGTTCAAATATGTACCCGGAATTCACTAGAATAAAAGCTGACTAATTCTACTGGATTAAATAGATGGTTAGATGGTTCTAATTCGTCCATTGCTTGTCTGAATGATGGGTTATGGTTAGTATTTTTAGTTTATTACTTTGCAAAGATAATTGAATACTGAGAAAATGTTTTGCTAAAATCTGGTAAAATCAGACTAAAACTAAAAGGAAGAAAAAGAAGTGCAAAATTATTGCCAAATGTCGATTGTCAAGTGATTTCTCCCTACGTCACATCTGACGCAGAAAAACAGTGCTGTCGTCATTCTTCTAAAAATGACACTTCTAAACTTCCTGCTTTTGATAAAGCTCTGAATTGAAACTGTAGAAAGTTCAACAGAATAATCTTTAGAGTTTACACAGTGCCTGATCGTCAACACTGACATGGTAATGTGAAGTGAATTCAACTTACTCACCTTTGTAAAGAATTTTAAAGAAGATATCGCTAAATGAAATTTTGTTTACCTACCCCTACTGACCCGGTTGTGCTGATGTTTTCGTGAAATTTACAGTTACAATTAGAGTCATAAACAATATATATAAAGACACACTTTGACATTTATTTCTAACGGACATCGTTATCAAAAGCTTGTCTAGATCGCAGGATCACTGAGATCTGTTGAGTACTTAAAAACTGCCCAATTCATTCACTTTGGTTGGCGTCACGGGCTGCACATGACGTAATCCGGGGGTGGGGTGGGAGAGGGGGATACTGGCACTGTTCAGTCTTGTCTTGCAGGTGTCGTGCTGTCGCACAGGGTTTTTCTTTTCTTTTTAGTGGACGATCTTAGTCTTATCTACGCGAAGTGTTCATGCTGCGTTAGAACTGAGAGAGTGCTTGCTGTATCAGCGCCTCCGATAATGAGTATGAGTCACAAAGGCCCCGCTGGCTTTCACCTTGACCCGGCGCCATTTTCAGCCGAAAGCGATGGCAGGTCTGAGTGGACGCTTTGTGTCGCAAGTTGAGCCTAACTGCACTGTGAGGAATTTACTTTCTGATCTAGCTTTAAATAAATGTATTTGTGTAAACAATATATTGCTTTATGAAAATTACATCTCAATAAATCTATTCAAAGCAAACATTTGTCAAACAACTAAAAATAAATGTAACTGAAAATCGTTTCAACAAGAAAGTAAATAGTGTAGCATAAAAACATAACTTTGATTTTATATTGTCAGTGTGGTTTTTAAAATAAAGCGAATGAATGAATCACCTTCTCGTAACAGTAGCCAAATTACATAAATTGATCTATATAGTGAGTAGCAGTCCTTGACCTAATTTGGGTATACTGCAGTGAAAAGACATGCAGCGGCACTGAATTGATGAGGACAGCGATGACTATTTTTAGTAAGATAAATTTGCACTGATACAGACAACGTAATTGCAGTCAAGGTCATAAGCAAGTACTCAGTTTAGAATGAAAACTTTCATAGGCCTAAGTGGCACCATTAAAACAACAACAACAACAAAAAGATTAATTTTAAAGTAGTAAAAATTATTAAGGTTCTTTGCTATTACTTCTGTCACCACTACATCACCATTACTATTGCTGTTGCGGCTACTTCTACTACTACTAAAGCTCTCGGACCAAAAGCATGTGTAACACTATCTGGGAGAAGTGAAGAGTGTGTGAAAATGGTCGTTCGAATACCTATTATACAATAGGGGACGTTTGACATCAAAACAATGTAATCTACATAATTGTCATGACGACTAACAAAACAACTCAGTCACTGACTTCCTGTGCTAATATTTGAATGGAACAAGGAGCACACTGAAAGATAGCAGAATTTAAGAGCAGAATGGTACCAGCTGTAATAGGAGCACCATGGAAAAGTCCACTCTGAAGTGGAAGTTGTGTTATATATCAACATCCTATACTGTACACATTTCCTACAAGCAGCTTTTAAAAAGAAATGTGTATATATCATAAGAAGGAAGTGACCTTGATCATTGCTATATACACATTCTGTATATTGTTGGCTTAGCTGATATTATAAGACATGGCATATTAGCTTGTTATAGATTTATGCAGTGAATGAGATCAAGCAAACCTGCTCGCTAGGTGACGTCATTCTTGCAAACTGTATCCTTGTAACAAGTAAGTGAAGTACAGATGAATGCTCTAAAAACTGTAAAGTGGCATGGCAAATGTTGCACATAATTTGTTTGCTGACATTTTCTAATACCGGAACATACACAAAATCTTCTTTTCTGCTTCCTTCTCCCAACGGAGACTATACACTGCCGGTACTTTATATTTAGAGAGTACACTTTTGTCAATTGACTTTAATCAGTGCTGCTTACCCTTATGTAAAAGCATTAATTGTTTACGCAACATTATTTGTCACAATACTATTTCTATAGCCTGTGCATATCTATTATTTCATCTGTGATATTGCTTGTCTTTTTTTTTAATATCTGTAATGCAGCCAGTGGTCTTAATCAGTCTTTGGCTACACATTACAACTCACCAGTTCATTCATCTGACTCTGTTCATTCTTTGAATGGTCTACACCTGCTGAGGTATGATATGGGTAGTGTAAGTAAATATGACTCACGATGTCTGGTGTGTAAGTTTGACTCACGATCTGCCGGGTGTGTGACTAAGGGTGGCTCACGATCTGTTTGGAGTGTGGGTAAGAGTGACTCACGATCTGTCTGGCGTGTGGGTAAGAGTGACTCACAATTTGTCTGGTATGTGAGTAAGGGTAACTCTTGATCCGTCTGGTGTGTGAGAAAATCTGTGTCATTTAGAGACACATATTGAGACACATATACACTTGTATGTACCAAGCAGTATCCTGACAGGGACCAGGGCCGTCACTGTCACTTCCTCGATCTTGCCACTACCCCATTCTTCTCTACCACATACACACAGAACAAAATAATAAAAATAAATTAAACTAATAATAGAAGTAAAAATAATATTCAATTTATGTTCATTTTACCACACTGGACTTGCAGAAGTATTGATTATTTTCCGCCATTTTCACACGTCGCCTATATGAATGACGTTACCCACAACATAGCGGAATTCCCTATGACAGTCTCTCAGTAAGAACGCTTTTAGACTACAATGTCACTCACTATTTTGCAGTTTTGTTGCAACTGTTGCTACACTGTGTTTTAGTTTAATTATTTTATTTACATCTTGGTTATCGATTGCTAAAACTTTACCATTAGTGCATAAGGATCGCCCTTGTCGATGTCTTGGTTATCGATTGCTAAAACTTGTATCATTAGTGCATAAGGATCGCCCTTGTCGATGTCTTGGCCTGCAGAGAGTTGTAACATTTTTGCACACGACACCATTTATGCATGCGACGGTGCGGAAGCATTAAATAATAATTGTAACCTTTCGTCTATTTTTGGTCTTAGGTCATCGAAAAATTAGACCTTTGTTAGGTCAGAGATGTGCGCTGATACACTATAGTTCAAAGTTTCGCAAAACACTTAAACACAAACTGATAACGCAAAATGTCAACAGTTTAAACTGCCGTATGTTACGTAAGAAATAAATTTAAAAAATTAAATGGTATTTGTCCCTTAATCAATCAATCGATCATTCCAGCAGTCGAATCTAGTGTTTTGGTGTCCTTTCATATTTAATCTTCTTCTTTTTCATTCTTCATTTTTTTTTTTTTAATTTTCACATTTTCTGGATTCCAGTATTACAGCCATGAGGCACACAAGAAAGAAAAGACAAATATGAAACATTCTGGAATGAAATTTTAACTCTTTCTGTTGTTTTACAAAGTAGTTACTTTTTAGATTTTCGTGCATGTGCAGCAAGGAATCAGAAAACATTTTCGGATCACAGTCAAAGTAACAAGTGAATTCAATCCACACAAGGCAAAGGAATAAGAACATCCATTGTAGATGCCAGGCCAGTCTAACAATGATGGTGGGGTTGTCTGACCTGACTGACCATTAGGCTGATGGTCGCTTACCTGTTTTCACAGATTTCGCGGCCTGGCGCGTAATTCACACCGTTCTAAGATTATGATGACGAGTGGAACAGGGTGGACGATCGGAGAGAGTCAAGGTGACAGAATGACTATGACATTTTGCCAGTCTATCCGCTGCTGGCTCAATTTTTTATGTCCAGGTGGTGAAGGTGTGAATGATTGCATTATCAGGAGACTATTCAATAGTTAGTTGAGGTGGTATTTATCAGGAGACTATTCAATAGTTAGTTGAGGTGGTATTTATCAGGAGACTATTCAATAGTTAGTTGAGGTGGTATTTATCAGGAGACCATTCAATAGTTAGTTGAGGTGGTATTTATCAGGAGACTATTCAATATTTAGTTGAGGTGGTATTTATCAGGAGACTATTCAATATTTAGTTGAGGTGGTATTTATCAGGAGACTATTCAATGGTTAGTTGAGGTGGTATTTATCAGAACCCATGTCCTTCCCTGGTAGGATTTTATACCCGGAATGGGCCACTTCTGTTGCCGTAGCTCACACCATTTATTTAGTGGGATGTTGTTCTGTCATACCCAAAACAAGCCCCCTTTTGAACACTTGACGCTGCATTAACCCTCATAGATATACGAGTAATATAGTAGTTAGATGTCCAACGACAATTTGCAGTAGGGAAATACCGTAATTAATAGTACAATTATATAAGTAATAGTTAGTAGTACAGGTATATAACTAATAATTATTATAATTATTATTACAATTATCTAACTAATAATTAGTAGTACAACTATATAAATAATATTTAGTATACAGCTATATAACTAACAATTAGTAGTTGTCACAAAACGGGAGGGCTCATTACAAGCCGACCCGAGCTGAAGTTAGAGATGCAAGGGGTGAAGTCTATTTTTGGCCTGCTCCGGTGCACCTCCAAGAAAAGCCCGTGACGTATGCCAGTATTACGTCGCGTCAAGTTGTTACATAGACACACATGACATACTCCATTGATGTTTGGGTGGGGCCCAGTTTATTAGTGTCATGCCAAGGAACGTTTTATTGGCGGTGTGTGTTGTGAGTGTGTATCATAAATGTGAATAAATGGACGAACAGACGAACGGTGCAAAACAATAGTACAAATTCTTTCGTCCCTCTCAAAAACTATGAATAACAAGAGAGTTGAAAGATGTTTAAATCAGGTTATTTATTTCCCGATTTAAAAGGGGCACTACTCTTTCGCACAGTGATTAATTCATTCATTCAACTTTCCAATGTCATACACTCTTTGGGAAATAAGGGGAGATGAAAATGATGAAATTCAAAATATAAAATAAAGATTAATTACACAATTCTTATGCGGCAAATGGGGCCACTTTAACAATAGTTCACATGTAAAATAAGCATTACTTTTAACATTAGAGTTCTTATTTTGCAAACGATATAATAGTGTTCATTTTTTTAAGAGTCCTAGACTTAAGTATGTACGCGTTAGCCGTGCTAATGATTACTCACTATTAATGTCAGAGTTCCAAGGAGATGACGTAATCTCACACGTCACTTATAAGCGGCACTTCAAAGTGAAGATCGACGCAATGGAGGCGTCGCATTACAGGTGAAGATTCTGCAGAATCTAGGCACCACTTTCAGATTATCACTGGGGAGAAATCTGAAATTTAGCTGACCGTTGTCAGCCTCGATAATTATCGTTGTACCGGTTGTCGTGGAAACGGACATCCCAACGACGTTTAGCATTATCGGGTAGAGTCGTCCAGTGGGATGTGTCGTCGCATTACATTGAGTGTAGAAATCCGGATTGTCTGTGAGAAAATCTCGGTGCTAGCCTCTCAATTTGCGGGATAGACTGCCAAAACGAACTCAGACAGGGGGAAGAACAAGTTGGTCCCTCGTGTCGTTAACTGCATACAACCAGCGTCGCATGCATCGGGTTGTTCTTGACAGCGAACTTTCCACTTTGCCAAAAGTTATACTGAGTAATTTTGCCTCGTTACTCAATATATGGCATCAGACGGATGGAAAACGGATGGAAAGAGATTATTGCAGCTTTCCTTTATGAAATCTCTGTACATGAGATAATTCATACGTGAAGTTAGACTGGCTTCAGACGAATCGACGTTTTCAACATTGAGAATAAAGTCTTTCTTTGCCTCTTATATAGCTTCCACTGAAGGTTTCCAAAACTTCCAGAAGCTATGTCCTGTGACATGATTTTTGCCTTGGATATATAGTGGTAATCGTGATGCACGCTTTTCTGTGGTCAATGCTAATGCGCACTGGCCATTTCACTCGTCAACAACATGTGACGGTATTGCGCAGTTGTCCCAATTTATTTAATATACATATTCTTCATAAACTAATACATATATTCAATATGATATATTAACACACACTGCGTCACGAACGTCTGTCTACTAAAGAGATCTTAGGTGACCGTTACTGGAAGTTACATGCTACATACGAAAAATAACAAAACTCGGGTGACTTCAACTAGTTTTGTTAGCGGTTTATTGAAATGAAATAAAATATAATTTCGGTCCCTCATTTCCTGTGACAACCCCCTTCTTAAAATTGATTGGAGCTCACAGAGTGGAAATCAAATAGGAACAAAAAAAATTTTATTTCACACGATAGTCTCCACAGGGATTATATGCGCATCTGTGGAGAGACTATCCTCTCTCTTGTTTATATCGCGGTTATGGCATGCCGGGATAATGCATCGGCACCCGAATTTTCTCTGCCCGCGATGTGTTCGACAACGAAGCTATACTCCTGTAGCAGGAGTGTCCATCTAGTTAGCCTAGCGTTATCATACATGCTAGTGCGCAGATATGTCAGCGGCTTATGATCGCACTGCAGGATGAATGGTTTAGAGTACAGATATGCACTAAATTTCTTGAGTGCCCATACGATTGCTAAGCACTCTTTTTCAATCGTAGAGTACCGTGTCTCACGATCTAACAGTTTCTTAGACGCGTATGCTACCGGTAGGTATTCGTCATCTGTCTCTTGGAGAAGTATGGCACCGAGGCCTTCGTCTGATGCGTCGGTCCTGACAATAAATCTCTTGTCAAAGTCTGGTAACTGTAGGACGGGTTTACTGGTCAAGATGTCCTTCACCTTTTCGAGGGCGGTGCTACACTCTGCCGTCCATCGTATTTTCGTGGGTTGTTTGTTTCCAGTTAAGTCCGTCAGTGGTTTAAGAAGCGTACTAAAGTTTGGGACAAATTTTCGGTAGTACCCCACTAGCCCCAAAACTGCCCTGACCTGTTTCTTTGTAGTCGGTAAGGTCATGTCACGAATGGCTGCAGTTAAGTCTAGATTTGGGCCTATTTGTCCGTCACTTATGATATGGCCAAGAAACTCAATTTCTCGAAAGCCCGCGCGTACTTTTGAGGGTTTCACGGTTAATCTATGGCGCTCGAGAATGTCAAGTAGACCACCCACTGAGGATAAATGTTGGTCCCATGTTCCTGTTGCTACCAGTATGTCATCAAAGAAATTCAATGCGTCAACGCTCTCTAACGGTAATTTTCGCATGAAGCGCGCGAATGTTGCGGGTGCGTTCGCTAGTCCGAACGGTAGTCGGCAAAACTGAAATAAGCCTAGCGGGGTTGGAAAGGCTGTTTTTGGTCTGTCGTCAATAGCAACTGACAGTTGCCAGTACCCTTTGCACATGTCAAACTTCGAAAAGTAATGTGCCTTAGTTAGTTTTGCGAATAATTCGTCCTGATTTGGAATAGGTTCCGCATCGAATTCAGTTATCTCATTTAACTGTCTGTAGTCCACACAAAAACGAAGCGTACCGTCTTTCTTTTTAACTAAGACGACCGGTGATGAATATGGGGAGATTGACTGTTCAATCACGCCCTGTTTTTGCATTTCACGCACCTGTTCTGCTATGTACTTTGTGCTCTCATATTTCTGTGGGTACTGTTTTAAGCGTATTGGTTTGTCGCTTAAAAGTTTGATGCGGTGTTCAACCAAATCTGAGTGGCCTGGTTGGTCGGTGAATATGCGCGCGTGTCTGTGTAAGAGTTTTGACATTGCGTCGCGCTGTTCGACAGTTAAGTTCGAGTCAATCTCGACTTGATCGACTGTAACTGCAGAGTTAGGCGTGGTTTCGGCGGACATCATGTCTGTTCTGAAATTGGAGTCTTCCAATTGTATCAGTGCGACATTCACGTTTTGTATCTGTTCGTCGCTGCGTTCATAGTAACGCTTTAGCATATTTATGTGATAGATTTTCTGCTTATTTCCTATCTGTATGCTATAATCGTTCTGCTTCACACGCTTAATAACGCGGTAGGGTCCACGCCAGTGCATTTGCATGCGGTTGTTATGCGTGGGCCGCAAGAGTAACACGAGCTGACCTGATTCGAGGTTACGTTCCACAGCTGTACGGTCAAAATTTCGCTTGTATCGGGGTTGTTTTTCGCGAATGTTTTCCTGTGCTAAGTGACATGTCTCGGTCAGACGTTGACGTAGTTCGGCTACGTACGTGTGAACATCTTTACCATCGGTCACAGTGTCTCCCTTGACCCATGTTTCTTTTATTAGCTTAAGGGGACCACGAGGTTGCCTGCCGTATAGTAGTTGGAACGGTGAATAGCCCGTACTCTCTTGTGGGAGTTCGCGATACGCGAAGAGTAATGGTGCTAGAAAACGCGGCCACTGGTCGGGTTGTTCCGAGGCCATTTTAATTAACATTTTCTTTATTGTACCGTTGAAACGTTCAACGGCACCATTAGACTGAGCGTGATATGGTGATGAGAACAACTGTTTACACGCCAGTAGACGCATTGTTTCAGCCATCATTGCTGAGGTGAATTGAGTGCCCTGGTCACTCAATATTTCTCGAGGAACGCCCGTGCGAGAAAATACGTCTATTAAAGCGTCTGCGACTTCGATTGCTGTGATGCCCTTTAATGCGACTGCTTCTGGATATCGTGTTGCAAAATCCACGATTGTTAGGATATAGCGATATCCTCCTTCGGCCGCGGGAATGATTGGGCCAATAATGTCTACTGCGACTTTTAGGAATGGTTCCTCTACTGTTGGTACTATCTCGAGGGGAACTCGACTGACACGCCCTCGGTCAATATGTTGTTGACACTGCGTACATGTACGAACGTACGAGCGAACATCCCTACTCAGGCCTGGCCAAAAAAAGTCCTCGCGAATCCGTTGTTCAGTGCGACGTGCGCCCTGATGTCCGGACATGATTGAGTCGTGTGCAAAGCTAAGAATCAGCGGTCTGAGTGGTGTAGGGGTAAATAAACACGTGGTGCTTCTAGTATCATTTTCCTTAAAGTCGGTGCGCCGAAACGCTAGTCCGTCCTTCAGGAAATACGTAATTGTCGCGTACTTGCTGGACGTAGTAGTGTTTTTCCGTGCCAGCTTTAGCATTGAGGACAAACTTTTGTCCTCCTGCTGCAGGTGACTGAGTTGACTTGGGGTCAACTGCGGAAATGTGTTCTCGACTATCTTTAGAGCTGGGGGTCCTTGTTTACTACGTTCCCGTTGTGCTCTAGTGGTTACGGGGAGAACAGGATAGATGCCATCAGTGTTTGTGTCACACTGTTCGGGCGATAGTATGAATCCGAACTGCATGTCTCTTATTACTGCGGCGGTGACTGTACCGGAGAATACGGATGACGTAACATGTACAGTGGCTCTTGGACATGTACTAAGGTGTCCCATAACACATCGAATGCGGACACTACCTCTTAGATACTGTTCAGGGCGTACAAGTTTAGCATTTATGCAGCTTATGGACGCGCCTGTATCGACCAGTATTTTGACTCTTTGTCCGTTTACTGTAGCCTGTTGGGTCCTTAGGGTTGCACCTGTTTCAGTGCATACCTTTACATCACGTGGACTGGGACAGTTCTGAGAACTATGCCCCTTCCCTTTGCAAGTGTAACATGTCATAGGCGGGGAGTCACGTGTGTGACGTCGTACGTCTTGTGACTTAGTGTATGTCCGTTGTACCGGTTCGGGTTTTTCCGATTTCGTCATTGGTCGGTTCGATTTCGGTGTATACTTCTGCCGATTTGTAGGAGGAGGGCGTGGTGCACTCCTCGTAATTACCGGATCAGGGTAATCATTATAAGTGTCTGCTAACTTCAACATATCACTGAAGTTAGTCGGAGGATTTCGCTGCAAATATGTCGTCATTGCAGGCGGAGCAATATGGAGAAATTGATCTCTTAATATCAAATCAAATAGGCCCTCATATGTCTTCCGGATGTCTGTCAAATCAATCCATCTATCAAGATAATGGCGTAACCGGGTACCGAAGGCTTGCATGGTGTCATTTGCTTTAGGTATGGCTCTCCTAAACATTTTTCGAAAGCCTTCTGCTGTACATTGAAAAGTACGCATCAAACCCGTTTTGAGATCTGCATAAGTAATAGCGGGATCGCGCGTTAGATCAGTAAATGCGCGCGAGCTTTCACCTTGAAGTATTTGACCGAGTTGTTGTTTCTTTTCAATGTCAGTGTAATTAAAGTTGGCAATGAAACTGTCAAAGCGTGTCAAAAACTCGTCAATCGTCTCGACTTCAGGGTTAAAGAAAGCTAGCCGTGTACGGGGTTTATTTAACTCGGCCTGTTGCTTAGCAGTCCCATCTAACAACTTCTCTCTAGCTGTTACCTCTTGCTTAGCTAATTCAAGCTGTTCCTGATGTGCTCTAGCTTTTAACTTAAGCTTTTTCTCTTCTACCTCCTGCCTTTTATCTTCTAAATCCCTAGCAGACTGAATCTTTAATAACTCTATTTCTCTTATATCTTGGATTTCTTTCTCTTTAAAATCTCTCGCCTCTTTCGCTCTTTTTTCCTCTAGCTCTCTCAAGTTTTGCATCTCTAGCTGTTTAGCTAACTCTCTCTTATCTTCTAGCTCTATAGCTTCTTTCGATCTTTTTTCTTCTAGCTCTCTCAGAGTTTGCATCTCTAGATGTTTAGCTATCTGTCTCTTATCTTCTAGCTCTCTCACCTCTTTCGCCTCATTTTCTTTCGCAACATACCATTTAGCTATCTCCTCATCCACGTATTTCTTTAACTCGGCTTTTTCATACCCGAATTCTCTACCCATAGCCATGAGTTCTTTCTTTATGTTTACTAGCTCGGCCATTTTTAAAATTGCTAGTTATCACGAGTATGGATAAAGTGACTTAGAATATTCGCGGGATTTTGACCTCTGTCGGTCACGAGTGGTGCAATGGTGTGCGTATGAACACCAGCTACCACGTGATTAGGATTATTACAAACACGAGTAAAAGAGATCCTAATCGCAAATTTGCAAAGTTAGCAAAACAACAGTTGCTAATGTAGCGTACAAAATATCGATCTATGTATGTCTAAACACGAGTCGGTACGCGTTAACGATAATAGCGTAAAGATTATAAAACTTATTTCAACACAATAATAAGTCTTATCAAAATCCAGTTCACCTAAGTCTCAATAGCAAAGCCCTAACATGCAATAAACAATGCATAATGGTGATGAGATAGAAAAGCAGGAAAGAGATGACACTTTCTTACAACAACACAATTTACCTTGTCAGATCACGGTCAGTGGTCACCAGATGTTTACAAAACGGGAGGGCTCATTACAAGCCGACCCGAGCTGAAGTTAGAGATGCAAGGGGTGAAGTCTATTTTTGGCCTGCTCCGGTGCACCTCCAAGAAAAGCCCGTGACGTATGCCAGTATTACGTCGCGTCAAGTTGTTACATAGACACACATGACATACTCCATTGATGTTTGGGTGGGGCCCAGTTTATTAGTGTCATGCCAAGGAACGTTTTATTGGCGGTGTGTGTTGTGAGTGTGTATCATAAATGTGAATAAATGGACGAACAGACGAACGGTGCAAAACAATAGTACAAATTCTTTCGTCCCTCTCAAAAACTATGAATAACAAGAGAGTTGAAAGATGTTTAAATCAGGTTATTTATTTCCCGATTTAAAAGGGGCACTACTCTTTCGCACAGTGATTAATTCATTCATTCAACTTTCCAATGTCATACACTCTTTGGGAAATAAGGGGAGATGAAAATGATGAAATTCAAAATATAAAATAAAGATTAATTACACAATTCTTATGCGGCAAATGGGGCCACTTTAACAATAGTTCACATGTAAAATAAGCATTACTTTTAACATTAGAGTTCTTATTTTGCAAACGATATAATAGTGTTCATTTTCTTAAGAGTCCTAGACTTAAGTATGTACGCGTTAGCCGTGCTAATGATTACTCACTATTAATGTCAGAGTTCCAAGGAGATGACGTAATCTCACACGTCACTTATAAGCGGCACTTCAAAGTGAAGATCGACGCAATGGAGGCGTCGCATTACAGGTGAAGATTCTGCAGAATCTAGGCACCACTTTCAGATTATCACTGGGGAGAAATCTGAAATTTAGCTGACCGTTGTCAGCCTCGATAATTATCGTTGTACCGGTTGTCGTGGAAACGGACATCCCAACGACGTTTAGCATTATCGGGTAGAGTCGTCCAGTGGGATGTGTCGTCGCATTACATTGAGTGTAGAAATCCGGATTGTCTGTGAGAAAATCTCGGTGCTAGCCTCTCAATTTGCGGGATAGACTGCCAAAACGAACTCAGACAGGGGGAAGAACAAGTTGGTCCCTCGTGTCGTTAACTGCATACAACCAGCGTCGCATGCATCGGGTTGTTCTTGACAGCGAACTTTCCACTTTGCCAAAAGTTATACTGAGTAATTTTGCCTCGTTACTCAATATATGGCATCAGACGGATGGAAAACGGATGGAAAGAGATTATTGCAGCTTTCCTTTATGAAATCTCTGTACATGAGATAATTCATACGTGAAGTTAGACTGGCTTCAGACGAATCGACGTTTTCAACATTGAGAATAAAGTCTTTCTTTGCCTCTTATATAGCTTCCACTGAAGGTTTCCAAAACTTCCAGAAGCTATGTCCTGTGACATGATTTTTGCCTTGGATATATAGTGGTAATCGTGATGCACGCTTTTCTGTGGTCAATGCTAATGCGCACTGGCCATTTCACTCGTCAACAACATGTGACGGTATTGCGCAGTTGTCCCAATTTATTTAATATACATATTCTTCATAAACTAATACATATATTCAATATGATATATTAACACACACTGCGTCACGAACGTCTGTCTACTAAAGAGATCTTAGGTGACCGTTACTGGAAGTTACATGCTACATACGAAAAATAACAAAACTCGGGTGACTTCAACTAGTTTTGTTAGCGGTTTATTGAAATGAAATAAAATATAATTTCGGTCCCTCATTTCCTGTGACAGTAGTATAACTAAAACAACTAATAATTATTTTAGTAGGGGTTGAAGATTCCAGTTATTAATTTCCTCTGCGTCAGGCTTCCCGTAACCATAGACTAGCCACTTGACTAATCCCCATAACACACTGACTAGTTCCTATAACACACATGACTGATTAGTCTCCATAACACCTGACTAGTCCCCACAATGCACAAACTAGTCCACATAACACATCTGACATCTGACTAATTCTCATAACGCACCTGACTGGCTAGTCCCCAAAATGCACTAACTAGACCCCGTAACACACCTAACTAGTCCCCATAACACCTGACTAGTCTCCACAATGCACTGATTAGTCATCACAACGCACTGACTAGTCCCCATACATCACTGACTAGTCCAAATAACGCACTGATTAGACTTCATAACACAAATGTCTAGTCCCCATAACGCACTGACTAGTCCACATAACGCACCTGACCAGTTCCCATAACACACTGACTACGTTGCAGGAAACTGTAAGTTGAGAATGGGATGTAAGTTAGAATGTAGTTATATTGTGATAAACGGGAGGTTTAGGTTTGCTTTTTGATTATATTTGCAGTGAGTTAATTTGGCCTTTTGAGTTTTCAAGTTCCTACATTCAAGTTCCCAGTTATCCTTCATGTGTTCACCAGTTAGAAACTTGAATGACTGGGAAGGCATGGGAATGTTTATTGTGGTGTGTAAGCATAAGGAGTATGCTATAGACTTTGATGTATTTGCTGGATACATCAGGAGAATTATAGTACAAAATTTCCAAAATTACTGTAATCATCATGTTCTGCTTGAATGAACTGACACGGTGAGGAGAGTGCTGAAAGTTTGTTCAAGAATATAACAGTGTGTCAGTATTTTCCATGCATGCTGCAGGAGACAGTTGACAGGACATTGTGACATTGTTGCAAAAACAAGAAAGACTGTTAAAGCAGTGCGTAATCTAGGTCATGTAAAATAAAGACTTTAAATTACCTCTAAAAACTCCATTTCTGTTCTCTGATAGGACTAACCTAGGTCAGGTAAAAATAGACTTTAAATTACCTCTAAAAACTCCATTTCTGTTCTCTGATAGGACTAACCTAGGTCATGTAAAAATAGACTTTAAATTACCTCTAAAAACTCTATTTCTGTTCTCTGATAGGACTAACCTGCAATTTGTATTGACTCTATTGTTGAATTGTAATTTTATTATTTTATATATAGAGAGAGAGACTGGAAACGTAAAATTATCCGAACATGAGTTCGTGGACTATTGATGTCAAGTAATCTATTTCATTGTAATTGTCATATGTAATTTGATTATTGATTTAATCAATTTATTGTTATACTTATTGACCTTCTTACGCATTTTGATAACCTTATGTTGGAGAAGAAAGTGGGTGGATGGGGGCTCGCTAAATACAGATTAAAGTGGGATTTATCTTCTCCACCTACAGAAATATTATGTGACTGTAAATATTTATGTTGTGGAAGAGAGAACACACGTTCACAGCGCACGCATGTCCGCCAAGTGATAGAGGAATGGTGTCTGCTGGAGGTTCATTAATTAAATAAAATAATTAATTAATTAAATAAATAAATTAAGATCCTCAGCACTTGTAATTAGTTATGAAAATTAAATAATAATAATAATCATAATCATTTTCATTAGCTAAGTGGCGTGCGGGTCACAGATAGAAGATGGTAATTTTAGTTTTAATTCTTTGCACGTGTATACTTGTGATGCATATCTCTAGAGGTAACGGAAAGAGAGCCTCGTTTTCGAGTTTCTCACGGACAAGACACACACACACACACACCTTCATCTATTTTTAAGTTGTCCTCATTGATATCTGTATCTGACGAGACACACACTCGCACGCACACACACACACACACACATCCATTCAAGACACATGCAAACACACACACACACACACACACACACACACAGTCAAGCACAAACAATCGCTTGAAGAGATGAATCATTATTTAAATAGATACGGACGATCCCAAATCATTCACGGGCATAACGAAAAAAGGAAAAGACAAGAGTTTGACGAAGTGCCGACTGAAGAGTTAATCGCCGTCGGAAACCGGTCTTCTTAGGTCAGAGGTCGATGGTTTTGTGGCACTTTAGAGTACACTCAGGGGTCAGGTTTCGGCTCAAGTGCAGATAGGCTGAAGACAGAACCTGTTTCAGTTACCTTAACGCACATAATCGCCTGCGGCCCGGGGTGCTTGAAGGAGAAGTAATTATAAGAGGGAGAAAGTGTCACCAGCTTACACATCTTCGTCCATGGTATCATCTTCCTTCTTATGAACAGCGATGACACTCTTCTGTAATTAGTAGTAGTGGTAATGGTTTAAGTAGTAGTAGCAGTAGAAGTGGTGATGGTTGTAGTGATGGTCATTGTCGTACGGTTAGGTAGTAGTGGTAGTGGTTGAAAGGGTCGTGACAGTAATAGTAATAGATGTAGGAGTTTAAGGAGTGAGATAGTAGTAGTTGTAATATTAATTGTAGAGATAGTTAGTAGTTCGCTAGTAGCATTAATTGTATGTATTATTATTGTTGTAATGGTAGTCTAATGATACAAGTAATAGTGATTACAGTGGCAGTAACAAAACTGGAGGTGTTATCAGTAGTGGTAGTGATTACAGTGGCAGTAACAAAACTGAGGTGTTATCAGTAGTGGTAGTGATTACAGTGGCAGTAACAAAAATGGAGGTGTTATCAGTAGTGGTAGTGATTACAGTGGCAGTAACAAAAATGGAGGTGTTATCAGTAGTGGTAGTGATTACAGTGGCAGTAACAAAAATGGAGGTGTTATCAGTAGTGGTAGTGATTACAGTGGCAGTAACAAAACTGGAGGTGTTATCAGTAGTGGTAGTGGTTGAAGTAATTTCATTAGTAGAATAGTTGTTGTACTAATAAAGAGTAAAGATGTAGAAGTAGTGGTAGTATTAGTAGTAACAGTAAAGTGATGTTTGTGGAAATATTAATTGTGGTTTTAGTTGTTTTGGTTTTTACCTGTAGTAGTAGAGAGTAATAAATAACAAGACTTACAGTTGTTGCAGTAATAGAATCACAAGTAGTTCAGAGCAGTGAATGGCGATACTGTGACGTGATTGAAACTTTGTTCAAAGATACTGTGGCCTCGAAGCGAAAATGTGAATGTAGCAATTACTGCAGCCACACTATACAGAATATTATTATTTTTTCTACTTGTCCATCACACACTTGTCAAAACATATTTCTGAGTTCATTTCTTTAATATCGTGTTGTCATTAAGAGTGTACGTTTTGAGGGCTTTATTTGTAAAACTGCGCGAGCGCGCGCGCGATGAGAGAGATTATACGTTACTGAGATGAGCATAAATTATAAAAATGTAAATATCACATAATATGCATATTTAAGTATGCTATATTGGTGAAAATATCGAATATAGGTATATATGCAAGTTAAATGTAGATAAATTTAACTACTTTTATTCTACTCGACCACCAGCACTCAAAAGACTTTTTGCAGCATTCTCTCCAGCTACCTATCACAACAGTTAATATTGTCTGGGAATTAACTTGAAAAGGGGGAGAATACTTTCTAACGTAAGAAGGACTTTAAATCAAATGCATATACTAAACGGGCACAATGATCCTTAACTTTTTATTTTCTGTTGATTCTGAGTAAACGTTCTGCAAGGGAATTAACCTATTAAACGAAATTAAAATATGCCTCCGCGATAGCTCCCCTTTCTCAAGTGCCCTAAACCTTTGGACTCTATATCATCCACATCACATGATGTATATCTACTGAAATTTGACCAGCGAAGCAAAATTTAGCCGAGAAATCAACCTCGAACTGTGTTCTTCAAATCAGTCTTTAAATTTCTTCTATGCCAGACGCACCAGATAAATTCACCATTCAGTCTGTTGCGTCTTCATAGCTTCAGTCTTGTGGCCATACCAGACCTTAGCCTGAATTATCTACATATCCTTATACCTCTTATCAATATCAACAAAGTAGACGTGGAGTTTACATAAGAAGCAATTTCTAGAAAATCAACGCACTACATATTTGACAGCGCAGCCAGCACTTACACTTCACCAGAAAGAGAAGTGGAGTTTACATAAAAGGCAATTTTCTTGAAAGTCATTCGCCATCTTTGATATTGAAAAGTTGATCATTGATTGGCCAAACATGCTACGGAAATGACGGTTTAAAAATTCAGTCAATATCTTTACTGTCTGCAGTTCATTTCCTCAAATATATTTTTCGAGAATGGGAGTGATGATTAGTTGACTGTATGCTTTTAGTGCAGGGTCGGTCTTGTGTTAATAAAAGGTTTTAGATGTGGATGTAAAAACATTTCTTTGAAAGACAGCAATTCCAACTGAATTTCACCCGAAAAGTGATCCATAATTTTAAAGTGTTATTATTTTTAATTGTATGGAGTAAAGGTAAATTGCATGTCATGATAAAAGAAGAAATAATTAGTGATTTTTTTTTTTTGTTTACACAAAAATCTCCTTCAGATTTAAACAGTTTTAAAGTTACAATCGGCTACACGACCATCCTGTTGTTGTTGACTTATTGCATTAATGCGTCCTCCAAAAGGGAACCAAAGTTTTGTTGCGTTTATTCGTCCTCGAAAAGTGAACTACTTTCTTCTTTCTTTCCTTGTCACATCGATCTCGGAGGGAGAGATGGGTGTGGCTTTTGTGAATCCTCCTCCCCCACCCCCCACCCCGGGCGTCACATACCCTCTCGCGCGCCACTGCAGAAAAAGTATTTTTCTGTGCATTTCTATGGAAACCAAGGGCCCAAAACCATTAGAGGAATATATTTGGGTTTCAATTTTCTGTTTTCTT
This sequence comes from Sinotaia quadrata, assembly GCA_028829895.1. NCBI lineage: Eukaryota > Metazoa > Mollusca > Gastropoda > Architaenioglossa > Viviparidae > Sinotaia > Sinotaia quadrata. Next base: position 22,639,855 of record CM054178.1, read on the forward strand.
TGCAAAAGTGTCGATAAATTATATAAATTTTATTATTGTTTTTACTTCGAGTCATTTTAAACAGCTCCAAAAGAAAATGAGTCGGAAATCACAGTTCGATCTGGCCGGTCGAAATACAGAAAGAAAAATAGAACTCGATAAGCCTGGATTTGTTTACTCTGGACAGATTGCTCAAGGAGACGTGTCATAAATAGATCCTTTCGAGTTCAATGGTTATGGAGGGTGTCTCACGTCTCGTAATGATAATGAACATCAAATTCCTTATTGGCTGTATAAACACCAACTGCTTCTTTGTATGTATAAAAAAAAAATCATCCAAGCTCCACCACCCACTTACCCAGTAATATAATATCACAAACAGTGCTTCAAATAACATAACCGGAAATTGAACACACGTGTACATAAAATGGTTTTGAGCATTTAGGCTTTTGAAGTGCGCAGAAAAATACTGTAAGCTGTTGACGGAATCGAAGAATATGTGCATTTGTTTATACTAATTTATATAATATATAAAGTAAAATAATAGCCATTTCAACAAGGAGTGACAACTGTATATTTTCTAATTAATTGCGAATCTTCTCTTATTGCCCGACATATTTTGAAGCTGATGGTATCCAGATTATTTTAATCTCGTTACCTTTATCATTTAGTTTTTTTAAGTTGATTTAGTATTATATAGCTAATGCATGGTATCCAGATTGTTTTAATGTCGTTACCTTTATCATTTAGTTTTTTAAGTTGATTTAGTATTATATAGCTAATGCATGGTCTTTCCTACTCTGATTGTGGAGTACAGCTACTGGTGAAGTGTGCGACCTTACCAATGGAGTCTCTAGTGCAGCTACTATCGAGTGTGTGACCTTATCAATGGAGTCTCCAGTACATTTTCTGTGAAGTGTGTGCCTTACCAATGGAGTCTCCAGTACAGCTACTGTGAAGTATGTGACCTTACCAATGGAGTCTCTAGTGCAGCTACTGTCGAGTGTGTGACCTTACCAATGGAGTCTCCAGTACAGCTACTGTGAAGTATGTGACTCTACCAATGGAGTCTCCAGTACAGCTACTGTGAAGTATGTGACTCTACCAATGGACTCTCCAGTACAGCTACTGTGAAGTATGTGACTCTACCAATGGAGTATACAGTACAGCTACTGTGAAGTATGTGACCTTACATATGGAGTCTCCAGTACAGCTAATGTGAAGTGTGTGACTTTCCAATAGAGTCTCCAGTACAGCTACTGTGAAGTATGTGACTTTACCAATAGAGTCTCCAGTACAGCTACTGTGAAGTGTGTGACCTTACCAACTGATCTCCAGCACAGCTACTATCGAGTGTGTGACCTTACCAATGGAGTCTCCGACACAAGCCGACCTTCTCCTTGCAATTGAAAGTCAGCAGGTGTCGCCTGTCACGTGTTTGAAGATCTTGGGATAGTCGCGTTAAAATTGTAATTTTACTTACAGCTGGGCCGCATCAGACACGGAATATTGAGTAACTTGTTGGACAGCGCTGGCATAGAAACAAACATTAAATGATGGGACGAAGACTCTGTGTTTGTATGCTATTGTCTTGCCTTCTTCAGGCCCATTTCGGTGAGCGTAGGTTATTTTTTTTCTTGACTGTTTAAATGAGAACCTTATGACACTTCGTTCTTGTTGACAGGTCATCGCATATACTGAATTGGCCACAAAATCAAAAAAAGCAGCCCACACGACATCTATACATGTTTAAATAACTTATTTATAAATAATTTATTTACTTTGCTGGTACGCTGACAATTCGATAACTAAATATTGACGCGTTTGCTTATGTTTAGTTTGTTTCTTCCTTGTTTTGTTTTCTTTCTTGTTTATTTTCTGTTTATTTTGCTCTTTTTCGCACTCTTCAGTGTTTTAATTGTCGGGGCTTTCTGGATGGGGTGTTTACTTTTTACATCATCACCTAAGATATTTTGGGGAAATGTAAATATATCATGGATTTTTATTACCGTTATATTAAATTTTTCCTGTAGTGAAAGTTTTTTTTAAAAAAAATTAATGTATTCTATTTTAGTTTTGGAGTACAATTTACAGTATTTATCTTAAGAAAACAAAATATAATCATATAATTTATATTGAATCAGATATTTTTCCATTTATTTAAACGCTTTATTTTTAATTTATTTGATACAGGTTTAGGAGCAACGCCTGTATCTAGCACTTTTCACTTTAAAAATAATGCAGAAGAAAGTCTAAATGTTTTGACTTTTTCTAGTTGCATTCATTTTGCACAGAGGTAATTTTATTTCAAAACGTACAACTGAGCATGACATTTTTCACAGTTTAATAAAGAGTCCATTAAAATTTGATTTAAATTAGACAGTTTGCTTTTAAAATAGATTGCTACTGAGTGACTTCATTTTATAGTGAGTCTTTTTTTTTATTTTTGCACATAAAGTTTATTGTAATATGTCTTGCAGGTCTAGGGGCTCGCCTTACCTTGGAACCGGTTACTTTTCACCCCGGTGTCTCGCCAAATGTGTTCCTCTCGTGCACGCCTGGGTACACAGCGAGCACAGCAGCGGAGATTATATTACTTCAGATCAAGCGAACGATAAATGCAGCGACGAGAGTTCTGGCAATGGCGCGGCCTAACGCTGACCCCACCCTCGGTAATTACGCACATACCAGTGGATATTTAGGTTATTGGTAGATACCAGTCTTTATTTCGGCCATTGGTAGCAGTGCACATACCAGTCTATATTTAGGCCATTGGTAGCTGTGCACATACCTGTCTATATTTAGGCCACTGGTAGCTGTGCACATACCTGTCTATATTTAGGTCTTTGATGACAGCGCATATTCCAGTCAATAGTTAGGTCTTTGGTAGCCGTGCATAGTCTAGTGAATATTTATCGAGCCACTAGTAGCCTCACATATTTCAGTCAATATCCTTGTCATTGGTAGCAGAACACTTTCTAGTCAAGTTTACATAATACTATTTATATTCTAGCCATTTCCTAGTTTATTTGATAACCATGCATATTTTACTTAATACATACTTGTAACTGGATATTTTGCATTCAACAAAGTCATTTGATGCTGTGCTTAGTCTAATTAGTGTCTAAGTCATCAGTCAGACATGCAAGTCTTTTAATATCTATGTGCATTCTAGTAAAACGTTAAGTCATTTAGCCTGTACATATTTTTAGTTTTATATCTATGTCATTTGGTAGCTTGTATTCCAGTCAACGTCTAAGTCACTTGGCAGCAGTGCTTTATCCAATCATTATCTAAGTCATTTAGTAGCACTGATCTAAGTCATTTAGAAGAAGTGATTTATCTAGTCATTATCTAAGTCATATAGTAGCAGTAGTAGTCATTCAGTGAGCTAAGTCATTTAGTAGCAGTGATTTATCCATTCATTATCTAAGTCATTTAGTATCAGTGAGCTAAGTCATTTAGTAGCAGTGATTTATCCAGTCATTATCTAAGTCATTTAAGAGCAGTGATTTATCCTATCGTTAGTCTGTATAGTCCTGAGTGTTGTTCTTGACTTTTTTGCAGACTCAGCCTTCAATCCGAAGAAATTTATCGTGAACGGAACCGTGGACATGGTCAACCTCGATAAGTCATTTCTAGATCTTGTGATTAACTTTCCCGAGAAAGAAGACGAGGGCTTGTATACGTGTCTTGTGTGGTTCATGACCAAACAAGGCACTCTTCTGCCGGCCTCCGAGGAAATGTATCTGCAATCAAGAAGTAAGTAGGCTGCATGAGAATAGTTCTTTCTGCAGATTTTATAAGTAGATCTGTTTGAGAATAGATTTCTTTTCTTTTTTTTAAATGTATATTTCTGAATGGTCTTTCTCCAGATTAAGTAAATAGTAAGTAGACTGTTTGAGAATATTTGTTTTTGCAGATTACGTAGGATAATAAGTATGCCGTATAGAATACTATTACAAAGAGCAATGAGCCGATTGCATATTGTAAATATACTTGAGAATAGCTCTTTCTACAGATGATTGCAAATAACTTGTTTAGAAAACGTTGTTCATTCTGAGGATTAGTATGATATTGTAAATAATTTGTTTGAGAATAGTACTTTCCACAAATAAATAGGAAATAGGTTGCTAGAAGAAAGGTATGCGATTTGATAACTTTTCTTTCTTCAGATTACATATAACAGCATAGAGAAGTCTGCTTTTGAGAAGGATTATTTTCTCTCCACAAGTTATTAGCAAGTCTGTTTCAGAATTTGCTAATAGTAGCTAGTTAATGAATTGTTTTGTTTTTTTATTTTAGAAATGGTTTGTATGTTAATTAAATATAGCAGTGTCACAAAACGGGAGGCTCGTTACAAGCCGACCCGAGCTGAAGTTAGAGATGCAAGGGGTGAAGTCTATTTTTGGCCTGCTCCGGTGCACCTCCAAGAAAAGCCCGTGACGTGTGCCAGTACTACGTCGCGTCAAGTTGTTACATAGACACACATGACATACACCATTGATGTTTGGGTGGGGCCCAATTTATTAATGTCATGCCAAGGAACGTTTTATTGGCGGTGTGTGTTGTGAGTGTGTATCATAAATGTGAATAAATGGACGAACAGACGAACGGTGCAAAACAATAGTACAAATTCTTTCGTCCCTCTCAAAAACTATGAATAACAAGAGAGTTGAAAGATGTTTAAATCAGGTTATTTATTTCCCGATTTAAAAGGGGCACTACTCTTTCGCACAGAGATTAATCATTCATTCAACTTTCCAATGTCATACACTCTATGGGAAATAAGGGGAGATGAAAATGATGAAATTCAAAATATAAAATAAAGATTAATTACACAATTCTTATGCGGCAAATGTGGCCGCTTTAACAATAGTTCACATATAAAATAAGCATTACTTTTAACATTAAAGTTCTTATTTTGCAAACGATATAATAGTGTTCATTTTCTTGAGTCCTAGGGTTAAGTATGTGCGCGTTAGCCGTGCTAATTATTACTCACTATTAATGTCAGAGTTCCAAGGAGATGACGTAAGCTCACACGTCACTTATAAGCGGCACTTCAAAGTGAAGATGGGACGCAATTGAGGCGTCGCATTACAGGTGAAGATTCTGCAGAATCTAGGCACCACTTTCAGATTATCACTGGGGAGAAATCTGAAATTTAGCTGACTGTTGTCAGCCTCGATAATTATCGTTGTACCGGTTGTCGTGGAAACGGACATCCCAACGACGTTTAGCATTATCGGGTGGAGTCGTCCAGTGGGATGTGTCGTCGCATTACATTGAGTGTAGAAATCCGGATATCTGTAAGAAAATCTCGGTGCTAGCCTCTCAATTTACGGGATAGACTGCCAAACGAACTCAGACAGGGGGGGATGACAAAATTTGGTCCCTCGTGTCGTTAACTGCATACAACCAGCGTCGCATGCATGGGTTTTTTCTTGACAGTGAACTTTCCACTTTGCCAAAAGTTATACTGAGTAATTTTGCCTCGTTACTCAATATATGGCATCAGACGGATGGAAAACGGATGGAAAGAGATTATTGCAGCTTTCCTTTATGAAATCTCTGTACATGAGATAATTCATACGTGAAGTTAGACTGGCTTCAGACGAATCGACGTTTTCAACATTGAGAGTAAAGTCTTTCTTTGCCTCTTATATAGCTTCCACTGAAGGTTTCCAAAACTTCCAGAAGCTATGTCCTGTGACATGATTTTTGCCTTGGATATATAGTGGTAATCGTGATGCACGCTTTTCTGTGGTCAATTCTAGTGCGCACTGGCCATTTCACTCGTCAACAACATGTGACGGTATTGCGCAGTTGTCCCAATTTATTTAATATACATATTCTTCATAAACTAATACATATATTCAATATGATATATTAACACACACTGCGTCACGAACGTCTGTCTACTAAAGAGATCTTAGGTGACCGTTACTGGAATTTACATGCTACATACGAAAAATAACAAAACTCGGGTTACTTCAACTAGTTTTGTTAGCGGTTTATTAAAATGAAATAAAATAAAATTTCTGTCCCTCATTTCCTGTGACAACCCCCTTCTTAAAATTGATTGGAGCTCACAGAGTGGAAATCAAATAGGAAGAAAAGAAAATTTTATTTCACACGATAGTCCCCACAGGAATTATATGCGCATCTGTGGAGAGACTATCCTCTCTCTTGTTTATATCGCGGTTATGGCATGCCGGGATAATGCATCGGCACCCGAATTTTCTCGGCCCGCGATGTGTTCGACAACGAAGCTATACTCCTGTAGCAGGAGTGTCCATCTAGTTAGCCTAGCGTTATCGTACATGCTAGTGCGCAGATATGTAAGCGGCTTATGATCGCACTGCAGGATGAATGGTTTAGAGTACAGATAAGCACTAAATTTCTTGAGTGCCCATACGATTGCTAAGCACTCTTTTTCAATCGTAGAATACCGTGTCTCATGATCTAACAGTTTTTTAGAAGCGTATGCTACCGGTAGGTATTCGTCATCTGTCTCTTGGAGAAGTATGGCACCGAGGCCTTCGTCTGATGCGTCGGTCCTGACAATAAATCTCTTGTCAAAGTCTGGTAACTGTAGGACGGGTTTACTGGTCAAGATGTCCTTCACCTTTTCGAGGGCGGTGCTACACTCTGCCGTCCATCGTATTTTCGTGGGTTGTTTGTTCCCAGTTAAGTCCGTCAGTGGTTTAAGAAGCGTACTGAAGTTTGGGACAAATTTTCGGTAGTACCCCACTAGCCCCAAAACTGCCCTGACCTGTTTCTTTGTAGTCGGTAAGGTCATGTCACGAATGGCTGCAGTCAAGTCTAGATTTGGGCCTATTTGTCCGTCACTTATGATATGGCCAAGAAACTCAATCTCTCGAAAGCCCGCGCGTACTTTGGTGGGTTTCACGGTCAATTTATGGCGCTCGAGAATATCAAGTAGACCACCCACTGAGGATAAATGTTGGTCCCATGTTCCTGTTGCTACCAGTATGTCATCAAAGAAATTCAATGCATCAACGCTCTCTAACGGTAATTTTCGCATGAAGCGCGCGAATGTTGCGGGTGCGTTCGCTAGTCCGAACGGTAGTCGGCAAAACTGAAATAAGCCTAGCGGGGTTGGAAAGGCTGTTTTTGGTCTGTCGTCAATAGCAACTGACAGTTGCCAGTACCCTTTGCACATGTCAAACTTCGAAAAGTAATGTGCCTTAGTTAGTTTTGCGAATAATTCGTCCTGATTTGGAATAGGTTCCGCATCGAATTCAGTTATCTCATTTAACTGTCTGTAGTCCACACAAAAACGAAGCGTACCGTCTTTCTTTTTAACTAAGACGACCGGTGATGAATATGGGGAGATTGACTGTTCAATCACGCCCTGTTTTTGCATTTCACGCACCTGTTCTGCTATGTACTTTGTGCTCTCATATTTCTGTGGGTACTGTTTTAAGCGTATTGGTTTGTCGCTTAAAAGTTTGATGCGGTGTTCAACCAAATCTGAGTGGCCCGGTTGGTCGGTGAATATGCGCGCGTGTCTGTGTAAGAGTTTTGACATTGCGTCCCGCTGTTCGACAGTTAAGTTCGAGTCAATCTCGACTTGATCGACTGTAACTGCAGAGTTAGGCGTGGTTTCGGCGGACATCATGTCTGTTCTGAAATTGGAGTCTTCCAATTGTATCAGTGCGACATTCACGTTTTGTATCTGTTCGTCGCTGCGTTCATAGTAACGCTTTAGCATATTTATGTGGTAGGTTTTCTGCTTATTTCCTATCTGTATGCTATAATCGTTCTGCTTCACACGCTTAATAACGCGGTAGGGTCCACGCCAGTGCATTTGCATGCGGTTGTTATGCGTGGGCCGCAAGAGTAACACGAGCTGACCTGATTCGAGGTTACGTTCCACAGCTGTACGGTCAAAATTTCGCTTGTATCGGGGTTGTTTTTCGCGAATGTTTTCCTGTGCTAAGTGACACGTTTCGGTCAGACGTTGACGTAGTTCGGCTACGTACGTGTGAACATCTTTACCATCGGTCACAGTGTCTCCCTTGACCCATGTTTCTTTTATTAGCTTAAGGGGGCCACGAGGTTGCCTGCCGTATAGTAGTTGGAACGGTGAATAACCCGTACTCTCTTGTGGGAGTTCGCGATACGCGAAGAGTAATGGTGCTAGAAAACGCGGCCACTGGTCGGGTTGTTCCGAGGCCATTTTAATTAACATTTTCTTTATTGTACCGTTGAAACGTTCAACGGCACCATTAGACTGAGCGTGATAGCGTGATGAGAACAACTGTTTACACGCTAGTAGACGCATTGTTTCAGCCATCATTGCTGAGGTGAATTGAGTGCCCTGGTCACTCAATATTTCTCGAGGAACGCCCGTGCGAGAAAATACGTCTATTAAAGCGTCTGCGACTTCGATCGCTGTGATGCCCTTTAATGCGACTGCTTCTGGATATCGTGTTGCAAAATCCACGATTGTTAGGATATAGCGATATCCTCCTTCGGCCGCGGGAATGATTGGGCCAATAATGTCTACTGCGACTTTTAGGAATGGTTCCTCTACTGTTGGTACTATCTCGAGGGGAACTCGACTGACACGCCCTCGGTCAATATGTTGTTGACACTGCGTACATGTACGAACGTACGAGCGAACATCCCTACTCAGGCCTGGCCAAAAAAAGTCCTCGCGAATCCGTTGTTCAGTGCGACGTGCGCCCTGATGTCCAGACATGATTGAGTCGTGTGCAAAGCTTAGAATCAGCGGTCTGAGTGGTGTAGGGGTAAATAAACACGTGGTGCTTCTAGTATCATTTTCCTTATAGTCGGTGCGCCGAAACGCTAGTCCGTCCTTCAGGAAATACGTAATTGTCGCGTACTTGCTGGACGTAGTAGTGTTTTTCCGTGCCAGCTTTAGCATTGAGGACAAACTTTTGTCCTCCTGCTGCAGGTGACTGAGTTGACTTGGGGTCAACTGCGGAAATGTGTTCTCGACTATCTTTAGAGCCGGGGGTCCTTGTTTACTACGTTCCCGTTGTGCTCTAGTGGTTACGGGGAGAACAGGATAGATGCCATCAGTGTGTGTGTCACACTGCCCGGGCGATAGTATGAATCCGAACTGCATGTCTCTTATCACTGCGGCGGTGACTGTACCGGAAAATACGGATGACGTAACATGTACAGTGGCTCTTGGACATGTACTAAGGTGTCCCATAACACATCGAATGCGGACACTACCTCTTAGATACTGTTCAGGGCGTACAAGTTTAGCATTTATGCAGCTTATGGACGCGCCTGTATCGACCAGTATTTTGACTTTTTGTCCGTTTACTGTAGCCTGTTGGGTCCTTAGGGTTGCACCTGTTTCAGTGCATACTTTTACATCACGTGGACTGGGACAGTTCTGAGAACTATGCCCCTTCCCTTTGCACGTGTAACATGTCATAGGCGGGGAGTCACGTGTGTGACGTCGTACGTCTTGTGACTTAGTGTATGTCCGTTGTACCGGTTCGGGTTTTTCCGATTTCGTCATTGGTCGGTTCAGTTTCGGTGTATACTTCTGCCGATTTGTAAGAGGACGTGGTGCACTCCTCGTAATTACCGGATCAGGGTAATCATTATACGTGTCTGCTAACTTCAACATATCACAGAAGTTAGTCGGGGGATTTCGCTGCAAATATGTCGTCATTGCAGGCGGAGCAATATGGAGAAATTGATCTCTTAATATCAAATCAAATAGGCCCTCATATGTCTTCCGGATGTCTGTCAAATCAATCCATCTATCAAGATAATGGCGTAACCGGGTACCGAAGGCTTGCATGGTGTCATTTGCTTTAGGTATGGCTCTCCTAAACATTTTTCGAAAGCCTTCTGCTGTACATTGAAAAGTACGCATCAAACCCGTTTTGAGATCTGCATAAGTAATAGCGGGATCGCGCGTTAGATCAGTAAATGCGCGCGAGCTTTCACCTTGAAGTATTTGACCCAGTTGTTGTTTCTTTTCAATGTCAGTGTAATTAAAGTTGGCAATGAAACTGTCAAAGCGTGTCAAAAACTCGTCAATCGTCTCGACTTCAGGGTTAAAGAAAGCTAGCCGTGTACGGGGTTTATTTAACTCGGCCTGTTGCTTAGCAGTCCCATCTAACAACTTCTCTCTAGCTGTTACCTCTTGCTTAGCTAATTCAAGCTGTTCCTGATGTGCTCTAGCTTTTAACTTAAGCTTTTTCTCTTCTACTTCCTGCCTTTTATCTTCTAAATCCCTAGCAGACTGAATCTTTAATAACTCTATTTCTCTCATATCTTGGATTTCTTTCTCTTTAAAATCTCTCGCCTCTTTCGCTCTTTTTTCCTCTAGCTCATTTTTTCTATCCTCTAGTTCTCTAGCCTCTCTCGATCTTTTCTCCTCTAGCTCTCTCAAATTTTGCATCTCTAGCTGTTTAGCTAACTCTCTCTTATCTTCTAGCTCTATAGCTTCTTTCGATCTTTTTTCTTCTAGCTCTCTCAGAGTTTGCATCTCTAGATGTTTAGCTATCTGTCTCTTATCTTCTAGCTCTCTCACCTCTTTCGCCTCATTTTCTTTCGCAACATACCATTTAGCTATCTCCTCATCCACGTATTTCTTTAACTCGGCTTTTTCATACCCGAATTCTCTACCCATAGCCATGAGTTCTTTCTTTATGTTTACTAGCTCGGCCATTTTTAAAATTGCTAGTTATCACGAGTATGGATAAAATGACTTAGAATATTCGCGGGATTTTGACCTCTGTCGGTCAAAAGTGGTGCAATGGTGTGCGTATGAACACCAGCCACCACGTGATTAGGATTTTGACAAACACAAACAAAAGAAATCCTAATCGCAAATTTGCAAAGTTAGCAAAATTAGCAAAACAACAGTTGCTAATGTAGCGTACAAAATATCGATCTATGTACGTCTAAACACGAGTCGGTACGCGTTAACGATAATAGCGTAAAGATAATAAAACTTATTTCAACACAATAATAAGTCTTATCAAAATCCAGTTCACCTAAGTCTCAATAGCAAAGCCCTAACATGCAATAAACAATGCATAATGGTGATGAGACAGAAAAGCAGGAAAGAGATGACACTTTCTTACAACAACACAATTTACCTTGTCAGATCACGGTCAGTGGTCACCAGATGTTTACAAAACGGGAGGCTCGTTACAAGCCGACCCGAGCTGAAGTTAGAGATGCAAGGGGTGAAGTCTATTTTTGGCCTGCTCCGGTGCACCTCCAAGAAAAGCCCGTGACGTGTGCCAGTACTACGTCGCGTCAAGTTGTTACATAGACACACATGACATACACCATTGATGTTTGGGTGGGGCCCAATTTATTAATGTCATGCCAAGGAACGTTTTATTGGCGGTGTGTGTTGTGAGTGTGTATCATAAATGTGAATAAATGGACGAACAGACGAACGGTGCAAAACAATAGTACAAATTCTTTCGTCCCTCTCAAAAACTATGAATAACAAGAGAGTTGAAAGATGTTTAAATCAGGTTATTTATTTCCCGATTTAAAAGGGGCACTACTCTTTCGCACAGAGATTAATCATTCATTCAACTTTCCAATGTCATACACTCTATGGGAAATAAGGGGAGATGAAAATGATGAAATTCAAAATATAAAATAAAGATTAATTACACAATTCTTATGCGGCAAATGTGGCCGCTTTAACAATAGTTCACATATAAAATAAGCATTACTTTTAACATTAAAGTTCTTATTTTGCAAACGATATAATAGTGTTCATTTTCTTGAGTCCTAGGGTTAAGTATGTGCGCGTTAGCCGTGCTAATTATTACTCACTATTAATGTCAGAGTTCCAAGGAGATGACGTAAGCTCACACGTCACTTATAAGCGGCACTTCAAAGTGAAGATGGGACGCAATTGAGGCGTCGCATTACAGGTGAAGATTCTGCAGAATCTAGGCACCACTTTCAGATTATCACTGGGGAGAAATCTGAAATTTAGCTGACTGTTGTCAGCCTCGATAATTATCGTTGTACCGGTTGTCGTGGAAACGGACATCCCAACGACGTTTAGCATTATCGGGTGGAGTCGTCCAGTGGGATGTGTCGTCGCATTACATTGAGTGTAGAAATCCGGATATCTGTAAGAAAATCTCGGTGCTAGCCTCTCAATTTACGGGAGAGACTGCCAAACGAACTCAGACAGGGGGGGATGACAAAATTTGGTCCCTCGTGTCGTTAACTGCATACAACCAGCGTCGCATGCATGGGTTTTTTCTTGACAGTGAACTTTCCACTTTGCCAAAAGTTATACTGAGTAATTTTGCCTCGTTACTCAATATATGGCATCAGACGGATGGAAAACGGATGGAAAGAGATTATTGCAGCTTTCCTTTATGAAATCTCTGTACATGAGATAATTCATACGTGAAGTTAGACTGGCTTCAGACGAATCGACGTTTTCAACATTGAGAGTAAAGTCTTTCTTTGCCTCTTATATAGCTTCCACTGAAGGTTTCCAAAACTTCCAGAAGCTATGTCCTGTGACATGATTTTTGCCTTGGATATATAGTGGTAATCGTGATGCACGCTTTTCTGTGGTCAATTCTAGTGCGCACTGGCCATTTCACTCGTCAACAACATGTGACGGTATTGCGCAGTTGTCCCAATTTATTTAATATACATATTCTTCATAAACTAATACATATATTCAATATGATATATTAACACACACTGCGTCACGAACGTCTGTCTACTAAAGAGATCTTAGGTGACCGTTACTGGAATTTACATGCTACATACGAAAAATAACAAAACTCGGGTTACTTCAACTAGTTTTGTTAGCGGTTTATTAAAATGAAATAAAATAAAATTTCTGTCCCTCATTTCCTGTGACAAGCAGCAAGAGGCTTTTTTTAAAATTGTTCCCTCTCACCCAACATACATACACATACAATACCAACATACACACATAAATACAATACCAACATACAGACATACATATATACAATCAATAACAAGACACATACACACATAAATACATGCATTTATACAATAACAACACACACACATGCATACATACAATACCCCATACATATACATACATACAATAACAAGATACATTTACACATACATGCATACATATACACAATACCAATATACATACACACAATACCAATATACATACATATATACATACAATACAAACATACACACATACAAACATACAATACCAACATACATACACACATACATACATACATTACCAACATACATACATACATATACACCCGGTGCTTTACCCTTAATCTATCCCACAGCCCCATGAAATAGTGAGTTGTGCATTGCACAGTTATGAGAGAGATTATTTCTTTCGTGACAGAAGGCAGAAATACTTATAAAAGTCATGACAGGGAAATAATTAATTTACATTTCCTAATATTCCATCGCTTAAGAGTCTATTTAGATAGATAGATAGATAGATAGATAGATAGATAGATAGATAGACAGGCAGAAAGACAGACAGACAGACAGATAGATAGATAGATAGATAGATAGATAGACAGGCAGAAAGACAGACAGACAGACAGATAGATAGATAGATAGATAGATAGATAGATAGATAGATAGTTCAGAGTTTGTTTGTATTTTGCTTACCATTACTTACTAAGTACTATGTCAGTTTTTGCTTTGTTGTGTGTATCTGAGGGTGCTTATAAGTTAATTTATTACACAAATATATATTTTGAAATATCACTTATAAGTTAATTTATTACACAAATATATATTTTGAAATATCACTTAGAGCAATCGTATATTTATAAGTAGCTATGGCTGAGTAGAAGTTTTGCAGCTGAAAATTTATAGCTCCAGCATAGGTTGGTTTTAAATTATTTTTATTTGATTTGTCTCTTACTTCTGGACCGAGGAACAATCTTTCTAATTTTATACAAAAACTCGTTGTTCAATGCTTGTCTTTTTGTGTAAATGTATCTTTGAATAAGAAAATGTTTCTTACGCGTTGTTAAGCGCACACTCTCACACCAAAAACCATTCTCAGTTTTCGTGACGAAATCTCTAACTCCTCAAAAAGCCTGTTTCATCGTGTGACCCTGAATCAGCAATTACGTCTGTCTTTTGAGAATTGATGGTGGGTGGAAACTTGTGTGCACCGTGCTGGCTAATTGTTGCAACAAACCTGGGACAGTGTTTACTTGTGTGTCCGGTTTATTGGCAGCTATAAGAAGTCACCGTACATTTTGCGGTGTCAGGGACAAATTAGCTCCGCCCCTTGTCTTTTCTGCGTCTTTAATGATTGATTTCTGGATATAGTGTGAACGGTCTGGACTGAAATCGGTACTCACGTGCAGGTGGTGCCTTTTCAGTATTAACCTTGTCTGGTGATGGTAGCTATGAGGTGCCTGTTTCACGGGGGTCGGGGGTGCGAAAGAAGCGGAAGAGGGGTTCAAGTTCAAGTGAATTCCCTTTACCCTCGCATGACTGTATCCCATACGCTCTTTCATCACGATCTGCTCTGTCCAGGGAGTTAATAAAGGGATCTCTCACGATCTGCTGTCTTTGTCCAGACAGTTAATAAAGGGATCTCTCACGATCTGCTGTCTTTGTCCAGACAGTTAATAAAGGGATCTCTCACTATCTGCTGTCTTTGTCCAGACAGTTAATAAAGGGATCTCTCACTATCTGCTGTCTTTGTCCAGACAGTTAATAAAGGGATCTATCACGATCTGTTGTCTTTGTCCAGACAGTTAATAAAGGGATCTGCTGTTCTTTGTCCAGACAGTTAATAAAGAGATCTATCACGATCTGTTGTCTTTATCCAGACAGTTAATAAAGGGATCTCTCACGATCTGCTGTCTTTGTCCAGACAGTTAAAACTTGTTGCTCCCTTCTTTTTGTGTAAGACAAAAATGCAGGTGTGCTTTCAGAGATTAATAGATTTTAATTTTAAGGGATCTCTCATGCTGCGAGCACATTTGTAGGGTCCTCCCCTTCTAACTCAAAACTACGTGTTTTAGCGATGTCCTAATTAATCTCCTGATTGTGTGAACTTATCGGTTGTGTCTCGTTTAAAGTTTTTAAAATACTGATGGTACAACATTTTGAGATTTGAAAATATCTGCAGAGTCCTATATGGTGTGCGTAGGCCAACTTTCTACTGGCAGTTTTTAATAGATAATTATGTCTTTTCCTTGCATGAACTGGTTTATGTCTTTCCTTGCATAAGGTTGATGAACTGGTTTATGTCTTTTCCTTGCATAAGGTTGATGAACTGGTTTATGTCTTTTCCTTGCATAAGGTTGATGAACTGGTTTATGTCTTTTCCTTGCATAAGGTTGATGAACTGGTTTATGTCTTTTCCTTGCATAAGGTTGATGAACTGGTTTATGTCTTTTCCTTGCATAAGGTTGATGAACTGGTTTATGTCTTTTCCTTGCATAAGATTGATGAACTGGTTTATGTCTTTTCCTTGCACAAATATGTGAACAGTGTAGACTATAGAGTGATGAGTGATGAGTGCCAAACAAAAGAGTGGTCTCTGGAGCTAGGAAAAAAATAAATGCCAAACGTTAGGATACTAGACGTTAAATGCAAGATGTTAAATCCTGGGCGTTAATGTTAGACGTTAAATCATGGAAACAACTTTGGGCCTGCCCCAAACAATTTAAGCCAACTATCAATCATAACAATAATATACTTTTTATCTTTAAATGCAGATGAAAATCAAAAACCGCTATGTTCAAGAGATGGATTGAATTTAAACATAAGAATTCGCGAAATATTTCAAAGTACACATTGTGCCAATACACAAAATAATTATGCTCACATCAACAGACCCTTCACCATTTGGAGCAATGAAAAGGGACAATCAAAGTGAGGGGTTGGCAGAAAAAGGAGGAATAATACATTGAATATTAAGCCCAAGACACGTAAATGTGAATATCTTATTTTGAATCCTATATCAATTAATAATTAAGCTGACTTGTGTTGAACTCTATAACAATTAATAATCAAACTGACTTGTGTTGAACTCTACATCAATTAATAATCAAGCTGATTTGTGTTGAACTCTACAACAATTAATGTAATCAAACTGACTTGTGTTGAACTCTACAACAATTAATGTAATCAAGCTGACTTGTGTTGAACTCTACAACAATTAATAACCAAACTGACTTGTGTTGAACCCCACAATAATTTAATAATTAAACGACTTGTGTTGAACTGTGTAGCAATTACAGAGTTGAATTAAGTGGATCACCTATGATCGAATCAGCATTAAAAAATTTTTTAAAAATAATTGCATTAGGGTTAAACACTAGAGCAAACCAGGGAACTGAAATCTACGGATTTTATCAGCATTAGTCAACTCAGAAATAATACAAATTGCCTGCATGTTACCAGTATAACATCTTTAAGCTGGCAAGAATTATACCAGCATGCCGTAATACAAGAGATAAATATTTCAATGGGTAATCTAAACAGTATTTTAAGTTAGGAATAACGGCTTGACTGTTTAACCACATTCAGGTCGCTGAATATAAATATACATAATCATAAACAACATTATACATCTATGATTCTATGACGTACAGTATATATAATCTAAACAACCATTGTACATATATGATGTATATAATTGTACACATAATCATTTATGTACATTTACTTATATCATAATGTACATGTACACATACTTTAAATATATATATAAAAGTATGTGTACATGTTGTGTATTGAGAGACACAAGCTGATGACATTGTTTTGAGACGCACAAGAGCATGTCTTAAAATGACGATCTTCTGCCGTCTTTGCTATCTTCAGTTCACACTGAGGCCACGTTACAGAAGCAGCTACCTGAGGTCCAGCAAAAGCTAAACAACCTGGTGACGCGTGTCAAAACGCTAGAAAGTCAGGTCTTCAAGCTTGAGTCAGGACACAAAAATAACTCCGAACAAATATACTCCCTTCTTGACAAAGGTAACAGTCATATTAATGTTTTTATATGTTGAAACATTTAGTTAATACAAAGTGACGGTCATATTAATCAAAATCTTTTTGCTTGCCTTGAACTGTGTAGGAATTAAAAATGATCAGTTAACTTGCGATGAATTGTGTAGGAATTAAAATGATCAGTTAACTTGCGATGAACTGTGTAGGAATTAAAAATGATCAGTTAACAATTGCGATGAACTATGTAGGAGTTAAAAATGATCAGTTAACTTTCAATGAACTATGTAGGAGATCAGTTAACTTGCGATAAATTGTGTAGGAATTAAAAATGATCAGCTAACTTGCCATGAATTGTGTAGCAATTTGTGACGGCACGAGACAGGGCCTCCTAATTTTCATTCATCTTTCTAACTCTCTGGGCTAGAATCTACTGCAAGCAGACTAAACTATAGAACTCGCGTCTTCCCATATAACTGCTACTCCCCTCTTGTGCAGAGTCTCTGGCGATATTATCCAACTTGGCCAGTCTAGTAGGCCAAGTTGTAATAATTCGCTAGATATTTAGCCGAACTGACCACGTGATGCTAAGATTTACTTTCAAAGTATTCCACTTTTTAAAAAATAAAATAAAAATAATCAGAACAAACAAACAAAAAAAACCTGACAACCTATATATGCGCAACAAATTCAATTGTTATTATTTACTACTTCATCATCATTATAGTTATCACCATCACCATCATCGTAGTAGTAGTAGTAAAAGTAGTAGTAATAGTAGTAGACATGTATCAGCAGTAATACTCAGGTGTATTCTATTTTTGTTGCTGAATGTTTCGTTTTTACATGTATTAATCTGTGTGTGTGTGTGAGAGAGAGAGAGAGAGAGAGAGAGAGAGAGAGAGAGAGAGAAAGAAAGAGAGAGAGAGAGAATGATACTTCAACTATTTCTCTAAAGTTTCCTTCATAGCAATGTTTGCTTTATTTCCACATTTCATACTCAGCCAACAACAAAATAAGCTTCTTTGCAACGTTCGTCGACAAATTCAACGTTCGCTCCAATGACGTGCTGATATTTGATGACGTCAAACTAAATGACGGCAACTGTTACAACTCATCCACAGGCACGTTCCTAGCACCAGTCACAGGCCTCTACGTCTTCAACCTCATTTTCGAAGTGGAAGCACCAAAGGCCATTAAAATGCAGATCAAGTTGGAAGCGGACAATTATGTAATTTTCCGCCTTTTTGTGACCGCCATTGACGATTGGCGGGGCAGTCAAGCTTCTGGAAGCGTTGTGTACAGGCTCGTAGCCGGGTCACAGGTCAAGGCTTCAGTGGAATTTATCAGCATGATAGTCACACCACAAGCGCGATTGGTCAATGGAGGTGTTAGCGTTTTTTCTGGATTTCTGTTGTAATGGAGTCAGAATTGTAAAGTAACTTCTATTAGATGAATTTGACATTAGGCCTCGCTGCTGTATGTACTTCTCTTTGACTAAATTAATAAAAGAACGATTATATAAATAAAATATGCTGGACCTTCCAACGAATGTATTTTAAATAATTACATAAAATAACTGATTAGATCGCGCATGTTTCTCCATTGATTATATAAATATTGTGCACATTTCAGCAAAATTAAATATAGTTCAGTCAGTAATTATAGGCTATTTTATTGAACTTTTAAAATTGATGTCATTCGTTCTGTTTGTTTGTCTGTTTTCTTTTCATTTCTTTTTTTTCAATATTTAAATAACCAAATTTTGTTTGTTTCTTTTCTTTATGTTAATATTTAAACACTCAATTGACACTTAACGTGTTCTTAAAGCCGAAAGCAGTACTATTTTTTAAAATGACTATTAACAACAGACACATTAATATTTCGTTTTTCCTAAGCTATAGATTTTGTGGAATTATACATTTTATTATCGGAACAGAAGCTCTAAAGAGAAAGGAAGTTAACCCCAGTACCATTACCTCCACCACCTCCACACATTTTGTGAATCACCATCCTTGAACGAGACTATAACTTCAAGTCAGGAATGACCAAGAACGTGAGCTGAAAGATTTAAATGAATTTATAAAATCTTTGCCATACTGTCTCTCATGAGTCAATTTGTACACTACACACAGTTTGAACACTAAGTTTACTGGGTGGATTTATACGAAATCTTTGCCATACTGTCTCTCGTGAGTAAATTTGTACACTATACACAGTTTGAACACTAAGTTTACTGGGTGGATTAAGCGCTGAATGCATGTATATATGAAGAATTATCACAAACATATCGAGATTAACTTTCCACTACATCCTCAGGCTACATGATCCCCAGCACAACGGGGGGCACGTCTTCCCATTCATTCGTACCTACACAACTTTTAAGTTGCGGCTCTTTTACTCAATCATTCGATTTCAAATGCACTGATAAGCATTATGGTAAATACATTCATGCATACGTATATGAGTTAACAGGCGCAGAATTATATATACAAATGCGTACATATAAGAACTGAACAACTGACAATTAATGCATTTGTAATTTAATTTAATTAGTGCCTGTCAGTGAATTTAACACACTTAGAAGAAAAACGTTGTCTTACTTTACAACATGAAACGATGGCATACTTTTCACATGCACTACTACTACTACTACAATACACACGTAATAAATATACCTACAAACACACACACTAAATATGCCTACAAACACACGCGCGCGCGCGTAATATGTATGCCCACAAACACACATACACACACAATAAATACGCCTACAAACGCACACACATAATAAATATGCCTACAAGCACGCACTAACTTAGCCAACAAACACACCTACACACACATATACATACCCTAAATAAATATGCCTACAAACACACACACGTAATAAATATGCATACAAATACGCGCATACTCACGCGCGCGCGTAATAAATATTGCCTACAAACACACACACACACACACACATAATAAATATGCCTACACATACACACACACACACACAAATATTATTAATAAAGACATGCATTGAACTAACTAACACAAAAAAACATGTCAGTGAATGAAGTGCGAGAGAATTAACTGACTACAGATATTTCACAAGTGGCCCTGAGGAATCGATTTGACTCTACAGATGCCTAAATCCAATCTTCTTTCTTTTCAATTATGCTCCTTTCTACATCACTTTGCCATAAAACCTCTCTCGCCTCTCCTTGCTCTTCAAGTGGTTGCCTTCTGTACAAGAATTGGCAGTGTCATGATCATCAACCTCTCTCGCCTCTCCTTGCTCTTCAAGTGGTTGCCTTCTGTACAAGAATTGGCAGTGTCATGATCATCAACCTCTCTCGCCTCTCCTTGCTCTTCAAGTGGTTGCCTTCTGTACAAGAATTGGCAGTGTCATGATCATCAACCTCTCTCGCCTCTCCTTGCTCTTCAAGTGGTTGCCTTCTGTACAAGAATTGGCAGTGTCATGATCATCAACCTCTCTCGCCTCTCCTTGCTCTTCAAGTGGTTGCCTTCTGTACAAGAATTGGCAGTGTCATGATCATCAACCTCTCTCGCCTCTCCTTGCTCTTCAAGTGGTTGCCTTCTGTACAAGAATTGGCAGTGTCATGATCATCAACCTCTCTCGCCTCTCCTTGCTCTTCAAGTGGTTGCCTTCTGTACAAGAATTGGCAGTGTCATGATCATCAACCTCTCTCGCCTCTCCTTGCTCTTCAAGTGGTTGCCTTCTGTACAAGAATTGGCAGTGTCATGATCATCAACCTCTCTCGCCTCTCCTTGCTCTTCAAGTGGTTGCCTTCTGTACAAGAATTGGCAGTGTCATGATCATCAACAACGAGGACTCAACGCCGACATAATTGTTGGTGTGTGTGTGTGTTCGCTCACTCACCCAAAAGCCGCAATAGACCTTTCATCTTCATGATGTTCTCGGTCTTGGTCTGCTTCTGGGGGATACCCACAGCCTCGTGTGCGACTGAGGTGGAGGGCTAGAGTCCTGGCGGAAGGGGGTGAAACAGGTCGCATCTAGTTTGGCGCACACCCTCAACCGCCCTCCGTCGGTGTGTGTGTGTGGGGGGGGGGGCAAAGCCGCCATATATAATTATTGGTGTAGAAGTAGCCTAATAGTTTACTATGCTTGTTGATTTAACCTCGTCATTCTTTTTGCTTTTGTAAATATTAAAAAAGCACAAATGATTGGGAGGCTGTGATTATTTATAACAGTATACCTCCAGATAAACTCATCTAGTTGAGTCGAAATTTTCGTGAATGGTTATTTTCCTTTACTTCTTTGAGAGTTGCGCCCCTTCTAATCGCAGCATCATTCAGCACAAATGTACTTCCCTTACTTTAGAAAAGAAAGTCCACTTTGTGGCGCTGCGATTAATATGCATCGGCCCAATTTGCAAGAAAGCTGGGGGGGGGGGGGAATACTCTTTTTTTTGTATATTGTCCAATTTCCTCTCATACAATGCTATGGGATATTTGTCTTCCATTTTTCACGAGTACAAATAAATATGGCAATCCAACCCACGTCAAACTTGTAAATTACCATCATTTCTGTGCTTGGATCATACAACGTTCGTCGTTATGAAATAAATAGCAATTATTTTTTTCCTGGATGAGAGTTTTTGTAGTAATAACGTGTGATCGAATAATTTATAGTTCATAATCGGTTAACGGTTGATCAGTATTAAAAAAAAAAGGCTCGGTTTCTGTGGAGTCGTTAACAAAATCTCTCATGCCAAAATAGTCATAATTGTCCATTAAAACGGTTTGCGATTATTTTATAAGTGTTTCGCAAAGACATTTTATTGTTGCTGCTGTTTAATGTTGTATCGACGACACTTGCTTCGTCACTCTCTAACACGGTAAAACGAGTTATTATAAAAGAGTGGTAGATGCTTAAGGTGTCCGTAACTCTTACAGATCATACGTTACCCATAACACATAACTTAAAAAACAGCCAAGCACCTTTTAAAGTGTTTAGTGTTGAGAATTTTCGTATACGTTTTATGGGATATCAGTGAATCCTATTGGATTTTGTAACACTGAAACACGCCGTTAGTGTTCAAGGATTAATATAAGCCTTACAGGATTTTGTAACACTGAAACACGCCGCTAGTGTTCAAGGATTAATATAAGCCTTACAGGATTTTGTAACTTTGTTGTTCAGGGATAAAGATAAGCGATTAAAGATATCCCTAACAATTCAAAGGGAAGTAATAAAGATAAGCGATTAAAGATATCCCTAACAATTCAAAGGGAAGTAATAAAGATAAGCGATTAAAGATATCCCTAACAATTCAAAGGAAAGCGATAACGTGTTGCTTACGTTAGAAATCTTACATAGAAGGGGTAATTGCATAAGGGGTTTATTTTAAAAATATATTACTCACTATCTTAATTTCTATATGAGAATACCAATCATTGTGCAAATCTGACTCCCCACTCCCCACCAACCCTAGTTTTATTATAGTTATAATTACATCCTATTTGATCTCCCCCTCCAATCCCTCAAATAATATTAAGTACTTAACAATTGACATTTGGTGACGGCTTTGCAGAATGTCAAATAACAAGCACTAAAGCGTGTATGACTAAAATGTAACAGAGAATGTGTGATAGGCATCCCTTTGTTACTGGTTATGATTATTATTACTATTAATCATCCATAACTAATTACAAGTGATGGAGAAATCTTAATTTATGTTTATTAATAATTCTCCCAGTAGACACCATTCGACTCTCACTTGGCGGATTATACAGGTGTAGTAAAGTCTTCTCTCTTCCACAACAACAAGACAGATATTTTATTGCCACACAATATTTTCGCAGGTGGAAACTTCTTACTAAAGAAGTGACAAATTCGTCTTTAATTATATTTAATGAACCTCATCTACCCACTGTCACTCCAACATATACTTTATAATCATATGTGCAAGAAGGTTAATACATTTATTAAATCAACAATCAAATATATGCATGACAAATACAATGAAAAGATTATTTGACATTAATATTCCATGAAACAAGGTTTAGATAATTTTGATAATTATTCAGACTTATATTCTAAACATAGTTCAGCAGTCAGATTACTATCAACATAAATCACAGGACTATTCTTATCAGAGAGAAGAAATGGAGTTATAGAGTCATATGATAATAGTTTGTACATTAGCTGTTCAATGACATAAGCCGCAACAGTCCTTTGTACGCTTTCCTAAAAATGTCAAAAGTTTATTGTTTACAATAGAATAGTCAGTCTTCCATGCACTCTGCTAAGCACGTTGTAGAATGTTCCAACACAAATAAGCACGTTGTAGAATGTTCCAACACAAATAAGCACGTTGTAGAATGTTCCAACACAAATAAGCATGCTGTAGAATGTTCCAACACAAATAAGCATGTTGTAGAATGTTCCAACAAAAATAAGCATGTTGTAGAATGTTCCAACATATATAAGCATGTTGTAGAATGTTCCAACACAAATAAGCATGTTGTAGAAAGTTCCAATACAAATAAGCATGAACTATTTGTCAAATTCTCGCATTCAATATACTGTATCTGAAAATGCGACCATCTTAATACTAATCTTAATAAGAGTGTTTATTTAGTTGTATATCCGTTGCTCACAGTTGCTGACCAGTGCGTGTCTGTTGGGATAAATCATTCGTCCTGCTAATAACACTTCAACGATCTGTACAAGTTTCGTTCCCTCTAGGCTCGGCAATGTGTGTTCTCATTAGTGCATACGAAATGTACACGGCAACAAGCTTACAGGCAATTCCCAAAGGCAACGGCTTCTAAAGTTTGGCGTAAACAAACTGGATTTTTAAAAATAATTTTAAAAGAAATTCAATGCAAACACAATGTCATAACTTTATTAAATGCGAAGCAAAGACAAAAATAAGAGTGGAAATAGAACTGAAGGTGGTAAACAAATAGCAGCCCTTCATCAGTGACTGTCACCAGCAAGAGAAGGACTTGTGGCTTTCAAAGTAGGACTTAGTTTAAGTAAATGTTAGACGCCCGGCCGCTGGGCTTCAAATTACGTTGGGTGAGGAAATGGTTAAAGCTGCATTAGTTGAGTGTTCGTGTGCAAGATAAGAGGGACCAATAATTCATATAATGTTCGTGTGCAAGATAAGAGGGACCAGTAGTATATAATGTTCGTGTGCAGGATAAAACGGACCAATAGTTCATATAATGTACGTGTGCAAGACAAGAGGAACCAATAATTCTGTCACAACCTCTCTCTGGCGAAAGGGAATTTGGAAGATGACTTTTGTTAGCAGAACGTAGGATATGCGTTGATGTTTACTACAGGAATCCACACACATCTTGGGTGTTTGCTGGCTCTTTAATCTTTATTCTGTATTCACGGGTTATGCTTTGCTAACGTGTTTGTAAGTGTGATTGCGAGTGGATATGATAAAGTGTGAGGACAATACAATGATAAAGTGTGAGGACAATACAATGATAAAGTGTGAGGACAATACAATGATAAAGTGAGAGGACAATACAGTGATAAAGTGAGAGGACAATACAATGATAAAGTGTGAGGACAATACAGTGATAAAGTGAGAGGACAATACAGTGATAAAGTGAGAGGACAATACAATGATAAAGTGAGAGGACAATACAATAAAAGAACGAGACAAGACAATACCGTGCTTGCCCTTTTAAAACAATAATAAATAAGTTTTGAAAAAGTTCTGATTTAGTTTATTAACCTATGGGGTTTTTCTTCATGTGGTGGTTAGATCAGTCGCTATGAATTACTCACAACATGCACTCTTGGGAGGGGGTAAATGATGAGTGATGATTAAAAAAATAAAAGATAAATTCAGATTTTACAACTAAGCAGTAAACCCTGCTAGTAATAACTACTTTAGTAGCACAAGAGTCATAAATCACTTTAAACATTCTGGGATCATCAATCCCATGAAAACAGTAATAATAGTCTCTCAAGTACGATAATTTAAACTTGCAATTGAATAACCATAATATTGTTCCAGTAGTCTAAATGTGCCCTGTATATAAAATATAAGTAGGCAAAATAGTTCAAAGTTAATTTTGAGTGCACTGAGGGTTCTATAGTTATTTCTGATTATTACTCACATGTGCTGTGTTAACTTTTCATTGACTTGAATCCTAATGTTAAATTCTGGCACTCCACTACTGCATTGTCATATGACGATTTTTGTCATCATACCTTGGGTTCACAAAGTTGACCTCTGTGTTTGTAGGCTAGATCCCCAACAGCATCTCACACCATTACTTCTGTGACAGAACTGTTGTCACTGCTTTCACCTGTTAGTGATGAGTCTTCTCATCATTATATTTGCCTTCTGTCAGTGATGAGTCTTCACAGCATATTTGCCTTCTGTCAGTGATGAGTCTTCACAGCATGATATTTGCCTTCTGTCAGTGATGAGTCTTCACAGCATGATATTTGCCTTCTGTCAGTGATGAGTCTTCACAGAGTGATATTTGCCTTTTTCAGTGATGAGTCTTCACAGCGTGATATTTGCCTTCCGTCCATCCTTTGGCTTGGAATCAAAACACATCACCTGCAGAATAGGCGGTTCAGAGTTTAACACCATTCCCAGACAAAGAGTCCTGGCTGACTGCATTACCTCTCTCTATGAATGGCTTGCATTACTTGCTAGACATAATGGAATAATCTGATACCAATGAACTTTCATTGTGCCTAACATGTCCAAATGTTTTACCGTCACAATTTGGCATATCAATGAGGCAAAGGTGAGAGACCAAAGGAAAACACGTTTTCTCCCCTTGATCACCAACACTGTGTACCCATCACGAATTTTGGTGTGTCTCTATCTGCTAACTTATTTCTCTCCCCTTTTTATCACAGTACACAAAATTTCATGAAAAATCTGCTGAGTCTGTACTACCAGCACTCTAAACATGCGTCCATGAAAATCCACGCATTCTCACTTTAATATTTATTTAAATCATTATCATCAGTATCAGTATCATTCAAATCTTAGTGTGCTTCCTTTCTTGAAGCTTCTATACACACTCATACTGATATGAACAATAGGTTCATCTCATGTACACCAACGCTCCAATGAGATATCAATATTCCTCGTCATGATCACACACACGCAGACACACAACCATACTCCACCTGAGTTGTTTACTTCAAAATATATCATCATAAGCAGTGCCCAAGGTCGGGTCACGTTAACATTGGCAACAAATATATAATTATTACATTTACAAATAGGTGTAGGCAAATTTACTCCACCATAGGTTTCCCTAGTCTTGCACACAAACATAATATGAACTATTGGTCATACTTATTTTGCACATGAAAATTATATGTTGTCAGGGTCAAAGGGAGATAATACTCATCCAATATATAATATATATAATTTTTTATATATTTGCTTCAGTCATTCATTCAAGGTCGTCCACCCATTCATAACTACGGCCGGTATATGTGTTTATCGCTGGTATTTGATTTTTAAGGACGCTAATTGAAAGAGTTGAATCATAAAGTTCACCTGTGTTTCATTAGCAACAAGATTGAATTTATTTTTGATATAAAACTACAAATATATTTTGTAAATTGTGCATGTGAAGCTAAAGATTTATGCATTGTGTGAATGTAGTCTTATTTCATTTCACTATTGAATGTGGAAATATTTATCAGAAGTTAATATAAATAAAATAGTGTGTATATCTATATTATGTGTATAATCCCTTTGTATAAATGTGTACGTTCGTACTAAATATAGACCTACTTTGCCTTGGTTATTAAACCTGTTCTCTAAACACGCAGTCCATGTATATTTGTTTTGTAAAGGTTATTACAAGGATCCCTAAAACACGCAGTCCATGTATATTTGTTTTGTAAAGGTTATTACAAGGATCCCTAAAACACGCAGTCCATGTATATTTGTTTTGTAAAGGTTATTACAAGGATCCCTGAAACACGCTGCGTCGTTTATATGTATGCCTTAGTTATTAAGCCTATACCCTCAAACGCACTGTATTAACGTGTTTGTATTGGTTATATACTTGTCTCCCAAACACTGTATAAAAGTATTTTTGTAATTATACTTTTCCTGAAATGCACTGAGCAACATTTGTTTATCTTAGCTATTATAATCTTCCCTAGAACACACTGATCAACATGAGTTTATCATAACTATTATAATCTTCCCTAAAACACATTTATCAACATGCGTTTATCATAGCTATTATAATCTTCCCTAAAACACATTTATCAACATGAGTTTATCAAAGCTATTATAATCTTCCCTAAAACACACTGATCAACATAAGTTGATCATAGCTATTATAATCGTTCCCCAAAGAAAGTGAATAAACATGTTCTGTCCGTGGTAATATATATTCGTCCCAAAAGACACAGCGTAAACATGTTTCTCGTGGCTAATAAACGTGTCTGTCCGTGGTAATATATATTCGTCCCAAATGACACAGCGTAAACATGTTTCTCGTGGCTAATAAACGTGTCACGCAAGCAGTTTCAATATAAAATCAAGTGTTTTTATGGTTGTTATATTCGTCCCCCGAAGACATAGTGTTAATATGTTTATCATGGCTACTCTACTTCCCCTCTCCGCCAAACAATATAAATAAATATATGTCTGTTATGGCTCTTTAGTCGTCCCCAGCAGACACTCCGCTGCTTCCCAATCACGTCAGCTGTTCAGTTGCACTGATGCACGGCAGACAAACAGAACACAAACCATCGAAAGCTGATGGGCTCCACTTCTGCCTAGCCACGCTTGTCGTCTGGCCCCGGATTACCATGGGGACGACCAATTTACATTTTGCCAAATTTGCTCTCTCTCTCTCCTGGCTGCTTGGTTGCTTCGTCTCGGAACAGGAACAGGAAGTGGCAGCACAAAGTGACACCTTACATTCACAGCGTTCACAATGGCAGCGTCTGAGCTAGATCGTGCTGATTGTATGTTTTCCCCAAGGAAATTTGCTCTGACGTTCGTCCAGTATATCTTTTTTGATAAATTTAATATAAACTAGATTTGATTCTATTTATTTATTTGTCAATTTTAAAACCTATTAGCTGTCTTTCAATTCGATGTTGTTCTGAATTGTTTTCACTTTTTTGTTTTGTTTGTTTGCATATGTTTTGCTTTTCCCAAAAAAACCCCAAAACTATATTAATCGATTTATCGGTAATGTATACGTCCCTGTCTGCCGCAAGCCAGAACTTTGTCCTGTCATGATGAAAAGTTTATATGGAAATCTCCGGATAGAAAAGTTAATAAAGACTGCTTCTTTCGATCTCCAATTAAACTTTGGGCTTGATTGGAGTCCATTTTGAGCGGTAAAGAGACACTCGGGACGTAACTAACCATTATGATAACGAGCGTCCCAAGGCCTGTGATACTGCACACCACACGTCCATCAGGACGTACCTATCACGTGACTGAGAGCCAAGACTCCAAGAAATATATCTGGGTCTACGGTTATGAGCCCTGGGAGAGCAAGTGCCTGTCAGACTATCGTAAGAGCCGGTACTAAGGAACTCTGTGGCAAATGATGTTCTCCGATTAAACGGTTTTCGTGGAAGAAAAGGGTTCTTGGAGTTTGTAGACGCTACCATGGGTGGACTTAAGTGAGTACTTTCTGAATAAAACCTGCATACTACTACTACTACTACTACTATTACTACTACTACTACTACTACTACTACTACTACTACTACTACTTATAATGAGGAAGAGGATATATTTGTGACAGGTATTTCTTTGCTAGTTAAGAGGTGCCCTCGAAATTGAGGATTTATATTATTCTCACACTTTTTCTCACAGTTGACCGGGCCAAAGATAGGGCGACCTCCACATACATTTCCCCCTTTCCAATGCTAGCTGTTGTATTATAGATATATACTTCAAGCCAACATTGACCTGACAAATGACCCCAACAAACGCTGTTGTATTATAAATATATACTTCAAGCCAACATTGACCTGACAAATGACCCCAACAAACGCTGTTGTATTAGATATTATAGATATCTATAGATATACATATATTTCAAGCTAACACTGACCTGATATAGGACCCCCAAAACGTTGTTGTATTAAAGATATAGGGCCCCCAAAACGTTGTTGTATTAAAGATTTATACTTCAAGCTAACAATGACCTGACATATAACCCTAACAAATGCTTTGAGGCGTCCACACAAAAAGCAAAAGTGTTTTAGTGGAATGTAATGTCAGATTACAAATCGTGTGGTAGTGGAATATAAAAAGCTGAAAATGTACAAGCAACAAAGGCAGAATTGATATTAATAAGTGCATTTGACTACTCCATCTCTGAACTGGAAGGATCCTATTGCTATGGATTCACAGACCTTCCCTTTTGCTAACAGAAGAATTTCTAAAACGCACATATTTTCTATTCTCAAACTAGAATTCCTACTTCTGGTAGAATTCCAAGACCGTTACTAACCATCTAACCTACAAGAGATTTCGAAAAACGAACAAATTCGAAGATGAAGACAAAAGAAGAACATGAATAATGCTGGCTGCTTTCAACATACAAAAAACGAACATCAGCTGATGTTTCTCAGCAAAATAAAAACAAAATTGAAGAATAAAAACTTTTATCCGGAATATAATAATACGAAAGAAGTTGTTCTCTCGAAGAATAAGTTCAATTAAACTGAAATCAGACGTTGAGAGAGATTTCGGTGACCTAGTTCGAGTCTCCGATTGCTGTTACATTCTCTTGTTCAGCGACACGATATTGATCCAGCGTGTTGTAAGCGCTAAAGTGTGACGTCACAATAAGGTACAGGAGTTCAGTTTCCTTGTTTAGGTTCAGTGTGTTGTGAGCGCTAAAGTGTGACGTCACAATAAGGTACAGGAGTTCAGTTTCCTTGTTTAGGTTCAGCGTGTTGTAAGCGCTAAAGTGTGACGTCACAATAAGATACAGGAGTTCAGTTTCCTTGTTTAGGTTCTGCAATGTCCGAGCACGAGGAGATAATTTGTAGAGTGATTGTTGTAGAAACTTGTGTCCGAATGTGTTTTAGCATTTCATTTTTTGAGGTAACTAATAATTCTTTATGGGCTGTGTATGTGTGTTTATTAACGTGCGTGTACAGTGTTGTGTGTTAGTATTCGTATGTGTACAATTGTGACTATATATATATTAATACATCTATATCTGTTGTTTATGATTGTGTGCTTGTATGTTTGTGTGTGTGTGTGTGTGTGTGTGTATGTGAGAGAGAGAGAGAGACGGGTAGAGAAAAATAAACACAATTGGGAATTGTAGAGCGAAGTTGTTTTGCCCTGAAGAAAGATTTATTGTCTTCCCTGAGTACTTAGCTGTTCGTAAACTGCGTACAATAATTATTAACAAAGCAATCTTTGGTTTGCCAGAAAATAAAAGAATGCATTTGCACACAAGCCTACACACGTGCACGAACACCGCCATGCATACATGCTTGCATATTTTTTTTTATTTGGAACACAATAAAAAGGGTACGCTCACATATGTCAACTAGAGAAAGATACCAAGACAGCTGACCCATAATTAGCGCCTTTAATTTCAAAACGGTCAATGCCAAAAGATTTGTGCTGCCTTTAACTCTGATTGTTTCGTGCTTAATATAATCAATCATGCAGGATTCATTGCCTACTCAATGACGTCATACGCACGCAGGCATACACATACATACATACATATGTACATTCTTTCATTTCGTCCATAATTTTTGTGTCATTTTATTTTAAGATAAATATATTTAGAGAGTTTGTACCCACACTGGAAATACAGGTTTGAGCAGAAATCAAATTCAAATCGACCATTAGCACATTTACCCATCCAGTTACATGAGGAAGCAGACGGACGGATCTGGACCACAAAGTACTCCGTGTGCAGAGCTCTAAGCGACAAACAAAACGCTCGCTACGTCCTTGCCCTCAACATCCCTTGAGACGTAGGGCGAAGAAGTGACGACTGGGACGGACGTGGAGTTTTAAGGCAGGGTTGGGGGAGGTAACTGATGAGAGCTGCATTAAAAAAAAAATACTGTTGAAGTGAGTTTAGGAGGGGGGGGGGGGCGATGACGGTAGGAATGGTGTTGGTGTCGTTACAAGCGCGTGCCAGCGGTGTGGGAATATCGATCAGGTAGGTTTCCTTGTCATAGTCAGTGCATTCTGTCACCGCTGCCTGAAATTCTGCTACGAGGATTTTGAAGAGTTCGTATTTCAGTTGGGGCCTGTACTTTTTTTGGGGGGACGTGCGTGTGTGTATGTTTACATTTGTTTGTACGTAGATGTTTGTATCCGTGTGTTCACGGCATGCCTGCTACCCCCCCCCCCTTCCACAAGCAAATTTGTCCTAGTGTGTACACTTTAGGCACATTGTTTTGAGTGAACAGTGCCTGTGTGAATGAATGCTTGCTGAAGTGTGTCTCTTGGCATTTACAAGAATTCGAAGGTTCTAGAATCTCAGTTTTCATTGTGACGATGGAGAGAGTATCTTTTAACCTATGAACTTAAACCATTTACGTGAGTTTGTTTAACGAAAGAAAATGCACAGTCGTAAGAAACGATAATAAAAATTCGATCGATCAGTGAACCAGCTAGCGAATCGATTCCATTCCCTTCGTCTGTCTATCTATCTATCTATCTATCTATCTATCTATCTATCTATCTATCTATCTATCTATCTATCTATCTATCTATCTATCTATCTATCTATCTATAGCACATCATCATAAGCAGTGCCCAAGGTCGGTTCACGTTAACATTAGCAACAAATATATAATTATTAAGTTTAGAAATAGGGATAGGCAAATTTACTCCACCGTACAGATTGCATCGTCAATTATACATGTAGCTGATATAAATCTATTTATGTTAAGACATGTTTCTTTGAGAATAAGATATGTGTCATTATGTCCATCGGGCCAATTGGGAACACTAGCTTGTCGAGCAGTAAATTAAAATTTTCATAGCGACATACTGGTGTAGTGTTATTTAAATGAAAAAATAAGCAGTAATTACAACATTTATCACAAACGTATTCGTTTTAGGTTATATAGCTTTTTATTATTAACCCTTTTGTTTTTAGGCGAATATACCTTTAAGTAAAATAACACTTCTTTACGTGTTACCTGTTAAAGATTTAAAATTCTGCGAAGCATATATGTTGTTGAATTATAAGCTTGTGTAACTGCAGATTAAGGAAAAGATAATACAGCTCAGATTGGAGAAGTTATCGACTGATTTCA
This sequence comes from Sinotaia quadrata, assembly GCA_028829895.1. Classification (NCBI taxonomy): domain Eukaryota; kingdom Metazoa; phylum Mollusca; class Gastropoda; order Architaenioglossa; family Viviparidae; genus Sinotaia; species Sinotaia quadrata. The sequence continues at coordinate 22,672,076 of CM054178.1, forward strand.
TTTTCATAGTTTCAGCGTGATGTTTCATGTAGAGGACACGGAGTACTCACCGGCCGGTTAAAATAACATGTTATATAAATAATGACACTTATGTCGAACAAGCTGAATTCTGTGCAATCTTTCTGACATTATTTTTCATCCATTGCACTCATTAACATGCTGCTTACTTTAGGCCAAGGTACCCGAACTACGACAAGCACTCGTCAGTTACTGGCTTTGCTGAATGTTTGTTCTTCGCGACAATCGAGAGATCTTACGCAATACACCCTACGTGTTTGACACCATTTTACGGTACAACGGCTCAACGGCTAACCCCAGCGACATCTTAGAGACAAACCATGAACCAGCACAAGCGCATTCTCAATCGATCACCTTTTCTTGTCCATTGGTCGATTTTATCCCTTCATTTAGCTATTGTCGATTATAATGCACTGTATATCAATGCTGGCAAATAATTAGAAGTACCACTGACCTTTAGGTATCAATTAATATTTTGTGCGCAACAATTCACATGGTTTGTTTTCACGTGTCCTTTCCTGTTCGCTTCTATCGCTGTCGATTGCCTACGGTGTATCGGCTTCTGGCTTGCCCTCTGCCAAGTCAGTAAACAGCAAAGATCGCCTTCAAATTTGCCTCTTCTTGAGCAAATAGCAACTCTTCTTTATGGCCCGCATGTCTTGATTGACGTACGACAAGTCACTGCAATGCGAGGGAGAAAGATCGAAGAGAAAACCTAACAGCAAAAATTTATCCAGTGACTTGCTGTTGAATGTTTGGTACATCACGACCCGTGGATCAGCGGTACAGACTGCTTTTCGTCTGAAATTCATTTATTCTTACACTGATATAGCCAGAAGGGCTATATTTATATATTGAATGAAGTTTATTCTAAACATAAATTTGCTTTGGTGAAGTGTTACATTTTATGATATCTGTAGATTATCTAAGCAATCATTCATCTTCATGTTATTTTAGTTGATTTTTGTCGCTTCGATTTGTGTGCTATCACACAAAACCTACAAACTATTATTCAGCTATTTTCTTTTTTTAAATCAACACAATGGTTTGTGGAATCTTATGACAAGATACTAATTATTCGTATTATTTAAAATTTCAATAACAAATTCTTACAACAGTTTACCCACTATCTGTGAACTTTCTACAAACATTCCTGAAAACATGGGTCCCATAGTCGTGTATCGTAAAATATCAAAGCGTGACTACTGTTGGAGTGTTTGATGCTATGCTTCCAGCTCTGAAGAACATCATAACCCCCCCCCTCTCTCTCTCTCTCTCTCTCTCTCTCACACACACACACACACCACTTTTTAACATAGTTATTTTTAGACCTTTCTGTACAACGAGGACATGACCCGAATGACTTGAAAAATATCCACCAAATCTCTAATCTACCCGAATAATTTGAAAAAAACTATCACCCCATCTATAATCTAACATTCCTGTTAAAATTCTTTAAGACGATTATCTTGTCTCAGCATCTCATCTAGATCACCATCTTGTCTCAGTTAACATCTCATCTAGATCACCATCTTGTCTCAGTTAACATGTCATCTAGATCACCACCTTGTCTCAGTTAGCATCTCATTTAACAGGAATCACCTCACCCTTGTCTCAGTTAGCATCTCATCTAGATCACCTCACCATCTTGTCTCAGCATCTCATCTAGATCACCAGAATTTTTCTATGAATTTATTTTCCAGTCAGCTTGTCGCTCATGTTCAGCATCGAAACCGACTGTTTAAAAGTTGTCTCTTATCTTTTCTCACTTTTGGACAATAGAAAGATTTCATCTCTCATAAACCTTGATTTTCCTGTAACCTTGGACACCTCGACAAATTGCTCCACAATCTGAAAATTTTCCTTTTGTATCCTTTATGCTTGTCATCCTTTAATCATGTCTGGCTGAAAGAAAACAGTCCTTAGAGTGCTTTTTAATCATATTTGGCAGGGAAAATGATTAATTATGCTTGTCTTCTTGCAATCAATCTGGCTGAAAGAAACGATCAATTGTGCTTGCTTTATATTGTTTTAATTGTATCTGGCTGAAAGAAAACACGTTAGTGCTGGATAATTCAGTTGGGATTTAGCGTCTATTTGTTACGTGTGACTGTGGCACAGACATGTAAATGGCATGTATGGGATTGCAAAAGAAATGCCTAAAAATGAAAGGAGAACATAACATGTTTGACATAGTGAGGTAGTTCTGTGCTGTTGCTGCAATGTTGTATTAGCGTGGAATGAATTATTGCCATACGAGGTAAACTGTCTTTAATGTTACATCATTTATGTGTTTTTTTCTATAGTTCACGTCTACGTTCCACTTACTGTTTTATTCCTACATTAGCATAATTATAATCCTAACTTGTTCTTTGTTTATTCCTACATTAGCATAATTATAATCCTAACTTGTTCCTTGTTTATTCCTACATTAGCATAATTATAATCCTAACTTGTTCCTTGTTTATTCCTACATTAGCATAATTATAATCCTAACTTGTTCCTTGTTTATTCCTACATTAGCATAATTATAATCCTAACTTGTTCCTTGTTTATTCCTACATTAGCATAATTATAATCGTAACTTGTTCCTTGTTTATTCCTACATTAGCATAATTATAATCCTAACTTGTTCCTTGTTTATTCCTAGCGTTCTTTACTGTTTGAAATTTACATTACGTTTATCTCTGTCTTTTCATCTTTTGTATAGAGGTAAGTATCACGTGCGAGCATTGCATGTGTGGGTGTTCCAAGACTACAGAATTTCCGGTTGACACTCGGATGCTGCTTGCGTCTTCAACCTGCGTCACGGGAAAATGTTGCAGAGTCGACATCCTTGATCTTCACACATTCGTGGAACAAAGTTGTGGAGACAATTACGTTGTATCTTTAGATATCTGTAGGGTTAGACTGTGGAGACCACTGCTCTTCATCTCAGATTTCTGTGGAACGTGATTGTGGAAGGAATGCCACTTCGTTTATTTTTCGGATCTTAAAACTAGATTGTGGAGATAACTGCTCTCACAAACATCTGATTATATATGGGACACAACTGCGGAGACGACTGCTCTTTATCTGCAGATCTTTGAGATCATTTTGTTGAAGACAACTGCCCACACTTTCAGATCTATGGGTCTATACTGTGGAGACAACTAACTACCCATCACTTTAAGATCTATGGGACTATGCTGTGGAGATAACTGCCCATCACTTTCAGATCTATGGGACCTTATTGTGGAAATAGTTGCCCATCACTTTCAGATCTATGGGACTATGCTGTGGAGATAGGTGCCCATCACTTTCAGATCTATGGGACTATGCTGTAGAAATATTTGCCCATCATCTTGAGGCATATGTACAAGATTAAGGAAATGATTGCCTTTCATCTTCATACTTCTGTGAGAGTTAACCTTCACCGTCAGATAATACGCCTGGAACAAGTCATCTTTACAGATGGGCGAAAATGTGATTTTAAAACAACAGAACAAAATTATATTTGAAATAGGAAGGGACTCAAGCGATAAGAGTGGACTTCCTCTCTATGAATAACTTAACTCTTTCTCTACTGAACGAGACAGAAAACGCGATGCAGTTGCCTCATTTTTCTTGCAGCAGAGAAAGGGTTAAACCATTTTCCTGAAACCCGTATGCTTTACACAAGTGTTAGTTGCAACCCCCCTGAGTGTTTCTTGCTTTACCAATCTATACACTTTACTGCATAGTCACGGCTTGGAGTATGTTTTGCTGTTAGTAAACATTCCCCTCAAGCACAGACTTGTTATCTATTGCTACTGTCTTGTAATATTTTAAATTTTTTGCACAGCCAGATGTAAACTGTATGTTTTCGTAATGAGCCATTTCAGGAATCGTCAACTGGCCCTTCCATGACTGCTAGCAATTTAAAGGAGAGATTAGCCATTCTCCCTTGCTTTAGTGCCCTTTTAAACCTCTTCAATTTCAGTTGGGTTTCTCCATTGTCCGTTAAATGTGACAGTGTGCTATTTTTTCTTGTCGTGCTGCTGACGGTTGTCGTTAACAAAAGTAGATTTCAGTGTGTAATCATCCCTTGCACGTGCACCTGGTAGCAGTAGTAACGATTTTCATGTGCGGAAACAAGTGACCTTTGGACTGCAGTCTTGGCGGGTACTACCATTATATCCAGTGTTATTCATACTACTTTTCCTTTGCGATCTAACTAGCTTTGTATATGTGTGCCTCTGTTTGAGATTTTAAATGAGTGCATGCTTGTGTGCTTCTCGCAGAAATCAAGTTTTATATTTTGTATGGCTTCCATCCATGAATGGGTACAAAAGAAGAAAAGACAAATGGTAGTTAAATAGGTTCATATTGATCTTTCGTGCAAGTATTAAAGAGTATCGATTGAAATGCAGCCGTGCAAATCCATTACACAATCTCTGTACGCCTATACAAAATGTCTGCACACAATCTCTGTACGCCTATACAAAAAGTCTGCACACAATCTCTGTACGCCTATACAAAAAGTCTGCACACAATCTCTGTACGCCTTTACAAAGCGTCTGCACACAATCTCTGTACGCCTATACAAAATGTCTGCACACAATCTCTGTACGTCTATACAAAATGTCTGCACACAATCTCTGTACGCCTATACAAAATGTCTGCACACAATCTCTGTACGCCTATACAAAATGTCTGCACACAATCTCTGTACGCCTATACAAAATGTCTGCACACAATCTCTGTACGCCTATACAAAATGTCTGCACACAATCTCTGTACGCCTATGCAAAATGTCTGCACATAATCTCTGGACGCCTATACAAAATGTCTGCACATAATCTCTGGACGCCTATACAAAATGTCTGCACATAATCTCTGGACGCCTATCTATGTTTGGTACACATCAGCAACCAAGTTGATGCTCGTAGTAGGAACAATGGCTCTCACAGGCAAGCCTCCAAACATATAAAGAAGATGAAGAGTACAAAGTATCCTTGGATACCATTTCAGGGAAAATCAAGAAAACTGTATCAGTGTAGCTTATGAATTCCATTGAATCTCATATACATTTTTTTCTTCAAGCCTTCTGGCTGATATTTCACACAGAAAAATGACAGATTTTGAAACCTGGGCCCCCGAAATCAGATCAATGTGTCCTTATTATGGGAACGCAAAGGGGGCGTGTGATTGTGAGTTTCACTTACACTCACCCCAGAAGCCGCAATAGACCTTTCATCTTTACGATGTTCTCAGTCTTGGTCTGCTTCTGGGGGATCCCCGTCTGAGGTGGAGGGCAGGAGGGCTGGCAGAAGGGGATGAAACAGGTTGCACCAGTTTGGCACACACCCTCAACTGCCCTCCGTCAGTAGGGGGGCAAAGGGGGGGCATGAGAGGCTTCCCTTATTTATAGTTTTCTGTTTGACCTCAAGGTCGACCTGTGCCCACACTTTCATTCACAGGAAGGATAAGTACTTCCAATTTCCTTCCATCCATTCAACTTGTGTAGGCTCTGGTCACCTTCCTTCCCCTTTTCTTTTAGTACCCCTTTTATACTGACCAGCGTTCACAACATGACTTACTTCTCTGACCTAGAAAAACATCCTGCCCTGACTCATTGCTGATGCAATGCACACGTCATCCATACAAGCCCTAAATTTATATAATGTTTTCCACTTATTCTTTTAATCTAAAATTTTATTCCTTCCTATATTTAATTTTTAATATTTATAGATGGGATCCGGGCGAGATTTAGAGAAAACCCTGACAGGTGGATGGGGACTTGCTAAATATAGATTAAAGTCGAATTTGTCTTCTCCTTTAGTAAGACGTTTTCCACCTATGGAAAGAGTGTGTGACAGTAAATGTTTATCTTTAATGTTGTGGAAGAGAGAAAACGTTTACAGCGCCCGCATGCTCGTCGAGTGAGAGAGACGAGTGGTTGGAGGATCATTAATAAAATAAATTAAGTGGCGTTGGCGTCACAGTAAGTTTACATTAGAAAAACATGACTTGTGTTTCAACCATAGATTACATGATTTCACTGAGAGCAACAGATACTTACATTGAAGCAAATTAGTATATAAAAAATCATATCTAAAACAATATTAACAATCTTACCTACAGGATTTCGTTGGAACAATATACATAACGTGCTTACATTAAATAATGTTTCTAAATATTGACATTGGAACAACATATCTAAATGCTTACATTGGAACAATTTATTACTATTGATACTGGACTAACATATCCATATGTTTACATTGGACTAACATATCTAAATGTTTACACAGTAAGAATGTATTGTACATTGGAACAACATATCTAAATGCTTACACAGTAAGAGTGTATTTGTACATTGGAACAACATATCTAAATGTTTACACAGTAAGAGTGTATTTGTACATTGGAACAACATATCTGAATGTTTACACAGTAAGAGTGTATTTGTACATTGGAACAACATATCTCAGCGTGCAGCACGTAATACCAGGCAGGCAGCTGCATAAAATGCCAAGTGACCGCATACGAAATGCAGCAGGGAAGAAGAGGGTCAGGCCTGTTCGATCAATGAGAATGGAAATAAAAACTACAGTATAAGTTCGATCAACGATAAAGAAAATAGAAAATTATAGCATAAAGCATTAGAAGCGTGTTCTGATATTTAAAGAAAGAAAAAAGCGCTGCAGCCTTTTCGCTGTTTAAAAAAAACAAAAAAACAAACATTAACGATAAATGTCCGCTTTGCGCAAACAGATTCTGTCTTTCAGCGTAGAATAAAATCGTTGTTTGTTCGACTGACCATGACCCGATGTACACGTGGTGAGTTTGCATATGAAAGCCAGTTCAGATATGATAAATGCATATGTATCTTTCAACACTAAAGTCCCATTCAGAGTGGCGACATTCTCCAACTACGATAGGCACTAAGGAAATGGAACCGACTGGGGAACACGCTTGAGATCACTCCGTTGACTGAAGTACAAAGTACAAGGGAAGTAACTTAAGGCAAAATGTTGAAGTTAATGGCAACACATATGTTCGCCCCTCTCTATTTTTTCCCTCTCTTTCTGATAATCTGACTGCCTTTCTGTCCTTCGGCTTAAGTATTCATCTGCCTGTTTTACTGTCTACAAGTCTACCTAATTACCGAGTTATGTGTGCACCTGTTTATCTACTTCACTACCTGTCTACTTTCTACTACTTTAACTATTGTCATACATATAATAAGTAGTCATCACAAAGAAAACATAAGAAACAAAAGCAAAAGACAAAATAAGAGCCAACCAAAGAAAACAGTAGCACAAGGGGAGAGAAATCGAAAGTATGTTAATTTCCACGCTATCGACGGCGCGTCATCCAAAACTACTAGAACCGCAAAGCAAGCACCCGACTCGCCTTGACGCAACGCACGCCCTTTGCGTCTCTCTGTGTGTCGCACGCGCTTTGGCCGTGCAGCAATCTATCGCGCTGCGGTCGTAGCAGCTTCCATCTTCTGTAAGGGGGACCACGACCAAAGCAAGCAAGATGGCGGCCGCCTGTCAGAGAATGCTTCTCACGACAGAGCGACCAATTGTGTGAGGGCCGGTGCTAATTACACTTGAGGAAGTGGTAGATTAACGACATCCCTTTTCTGTGCTATTCTCATACGGCGTCAGCATCTGTGTTCGCTTACGTCAGCGATTTTCAGCGAAGCCGTGCTCAGTGGCGGTGACCATTCCAGAGAAACGGTTACCGAGAGAGAAGAGAATATGCACCAGTGACGTTCCGGTAGTTCTTTTCAATACCGGATATCGCCATGCGAGAAGGAGGGGTGTTGTGAGTTTGCGATCGTCCAGTGGCGTTCGTAACAGACGACTGCGGTGACAATAGTTGTTGTTTCACTTGCCCTTCATCTGGACGTGAATTATTTATTATTTACCAATTTACTAAATGCAATTGTCAGCTGGTTGAAAATGATTTCTAATCGGCTGTCTACATTACAGTCGGTCTCACTTCGTAAGTTGGTTTTATTTTCTCTGACGCCTCAGTCGTATGGCTGTACATTAAGATCAACACGCTTTTGGACATGTACGTGAGGTGTACATCAAGGTCATACATTTGAAACAACGGCAACTTTCCATTATTGTAAAGCTCTGAGCCACACTGGGCATCGAACCATCGACCTTCAACTCAAAACTTCAACTCGTGTGTAAAAGGATTTTGGGGATGATTACTTCAATATGTTTCTGCTTTTAAAGTGGACTCCTACCACGACTACTTGACCAAACAGCTTTGGTTTCAGTTTGAAAAACTCTTTTCATCTTCACGTGTTAGGAACGTTAAACACTTCAACAGACAGCGGCAGCACGAACACTGTCATCTCGCTCAGGTTGAGATAGTGATCATTCCTGAGAAATGAAAAAAAAAATCATCATTGAATTCATTTTGTTTTGTATAATGCGGCAGGGTTTCATTTACTGCAGTTAACACTGAAGGCAACTACAAGTCCGATTATATTGACAACGTACCTAGCGCCATTGCTGACATCAGCGAATACTCTCAGTCTGTCAGCGGTCAAAGACGCTATGTCGATTTGTACCAGTGTTCTTAAGATTGTGTAGTTTGATTTGTATTGATAAAGAAAACATATTGCGCAGTATGAGTTGTACCAATGTTGAAGACGTTGTGCAGTAAGATTTGTACCAGTCTTGATGAAATTGTGCACTATGGAGCTGTATCATTGTTGACGTGATTACACAGCAGGCACAATGTCATTACTAATGACGTGGCACTTTGTACAGAGTGTCCAAAGTAAACAGTGACGATGCATTGTTGATGACAGTGTCCAGTTTGGGCGATGTCATTACTGATGACCGCAAATTTCATCAACAGCGACCTTTAAACAAAGAGATTCAGTATAAGACTTCCAGCACGGGTCTCGGATAATGCATGGATAGTTCAAACTGCAAAAAGTTACTATCTTGAATTGGGAGAGGAAATGAGCTAAGAACATGGGGTCATGACCTCACGCGCCCTGCACGTCGTGGGCTGGACTCTCCCTATTACAGCCAACGACGACAACGACACCGTGTCCTCTGCCACCTCTTCTCTGTCCTCGGTGACATCGTTCGTGCGCGATCGGGCCAAAGACGCGTCATCGTTTTCGTCGACGTCCATTCTCGCTCTCTCGTTCGATAACGACGCCTCGAACTGCACCCATCTGTACCCGCTCCTTTTCAACGGCATTGCACGGTACGCGTTGGTGAGCGTAGACGACAGCAATTTCAACGAGAACATCGTCGACACCTTCAACAATCACACGAAAAGCGAGAAATTAATCAGATCCACGACTGTGGACAGAACTTGCATCTCTCCATCTGACACCAGCACAAGCGGCGCCGCGTCAGTGTTGCAGACAACTCCTGTAGACTTCCTGCTTGTGTATACATTGTGTTTTCTCTTCTCGGCATACGCATTCGTGCTCCTGCTGACCTCCGCTGCTTCAGTTGCTATGGGCAACGAGGGCAGTGCATTGTCCAGCGAGTCCAGCACACCGTTGTCGGACCACCCGTCCATGTATTCTCAAGGTTCCCGCGTTCGTTCCTCGCTTGAGAGCACCCGAGCTCCTTCTCCTCTGGAACCTCCTGAGCCAGATCTGAGTCACCTAACAGAGGAAGAGGTCGCCCAGATCAAGGCGGTAATGGATCGAGCCAAGGCGATGCAAGAAGAAGAGCAGAGCAGAGCCAGGTGAGCGTAGGAGCGCGCGTGGTTACCAAAAGCATGAGTTATCTTTCTTTACATCCATTATTTTGTCTCTCTCTCTCTCTCTTTTAAATCTGTGATATATTTAGATAGAATGGCGATACATGTATAAGTTAGTCACACTATTCCCTTGAAAACTCTTCAGTCAACAAATCAGCTATCCTGGAAGTGATCAGTCAATCAGTCAAACATGCAACGGTCTTCTTAGTGAATATTCCAAATGTTTCTATCTATCTATCTATCTATCTATCTATCTATCTATCTATCTATCTATCTATCTATCTATCTATCTATCTATCTATCTATCTATCTATCTATCTATCTATCTATCTATCTATCTATCTATCCGTCCATCCATCCATCTATCCACCCATCCATCTATCTATCTATCAAAGTACCGACGTAAAACCTAGTTTACTCTATTTTATGGTTGAGGCGCTGATCGAAATCGTTCTAGTGAAAATATACATAACATCACAAATATACATAACATCACAAATATACATAACATCACAAATATACATAACATCACAAATGCATAATTATAAAAATAAATTCCTTCTACAGCGTTTAAGTAAATCAGCAAGAATTCAAGCCGCTAGTTATTGTCCACATACGTTTCAGTCGAAGAATTGGACCCAACACACTAACAATAGAGAACCGCCTTCTACCTCGCGGGCTCTAGAACTGTTTCCAATACAGTGCAGAGCCACAAAAATCAATGATGCAGTGCATTCCTTTGTCCTTTGTCGAGAGAGGAGGATTGGAATTAAGTGCACTGGCCACAAACCAGCCCTCGCTAGGCAGGGAAACGAGAATGAATAGTTAATGGCCCGCGACAACGATGTCGCTTCTAAGTCAAGGCCCCTTTGGATATAACTGCACGACACAATAGATGACAGTCGTCACTGATATGGAATTTGGTTAGAACTATGCCTGAACTACTAAATGACTGTTATATATGAGTTATTGCTTACAAAGATGTCATGACCTTTGAAGTAAATCGCCCTTAGTAAATGAATCTTATCAGTCATTGGAGTAGGTCTGTAAATGCCCTTAGTAAATGAATCTTATCAGTCATTGGAGTAGGTCTGTAAATGCCCTTAGCACATGATAGTTTTATTAGTGATTACAGTATGTGAATGCCCTTAGTACATGAGTCAAATAAGTAATGTCCTTAGTACATGATAGTCATATCAGTCATTAGAGTAGGTCTGCTTAATAAATGACAGTCATGAAATATGTCTTTGAATGCCCTTTAAATAACACTCATATCAGTCATTGGAGTAGGTATGTGAATACCTTTAGTACGTAAGAGTCATATCAGCCTTTGTAAATGCCCTCAATAAAATAGTCATATCAGTCACTTCAGTAAGTTTGTGAATGCTCATGGATGACAGTTTTATTAGTCTACACTTACAGTAGGCATAATGTGGATATTTGAGTAAAACTATTGATTGACATTATGAATAGAGGTTACACAAGAGTCATAAATTAACGATATGTATCTTCGTTTTTAATTTACGACTTTGGTTTTAACCTATGACTATGTTTTATCAAATGTGCTTATGGTCATTCACATACTGTTATGGTCGTTTATGATTATTTAATTTTTTTAATAAATAAATGTGTATGGCCTTAATAGAAGATACCCTATTTATGGTAATAATTGCCATGCATATTTACTGGAAGACTATGCATGACATTAGGGACAAATCATGAGATACGATAATATATGAATGGCCATTTAGTTTATCTAGAGTACCATTTGAAAATCATGTTCCAGTGAATAGTCACAGTAATGCATGTCACGAGCTTTTGCGTAATTCAGTGAAAACGTGTTAATAGATGAGAAAACTACCAGTTATCTGTTTTGATGTTGTGTGTCATTTGACTTTGTCGAGAGATAACAGAATACATTACTTGCAAGGTCATTACAGTTTCTTGCCAAGTCATGCGTGCTTCAAGAAGAATATCATTTAATCAAGGACTGACATAGCTGAGCCATTCACTACATACAAATTATTATTAACATTTGTATTAAGCTATGGTTGAAATTAGCAGTTACTCTTGAATCGTCACTGACGACAAATATATCCCGATACATTTTGAATAAGACCAAAGCATAATAGACGGTAAGAGTTGTAATTATAATAATATTCGTCAACACCTTTTGTGTACAACTCTGAAAACTGTAATGACAGCCTTCACTTGCGGTTTGCTAAGTGTGAATCCATATGTGATTCATTTTTAATATTCACATTCACACATCTAGCACTTTCTTAGAATAATACACTATATGTTATGTTATGTTGTGTTGTGTTGTGTTGTTCTATGTTATGCTATGTTGTGTTGTGTTGTGTTGTGTTGTGCTATGCTATGTTATGTTGTGTTGTGTTGTGTTATGCTATGCTATGCTATGTTATGTTGTGTTGTGTTGTGTTGTGTTGTGTTGTGTTGTGTTGTGTTGTGTTATGTTGTGTTGTGTTGTGTTATGTTATGTTATATTATTTATGTTATGCAATGTATGTTATGTTATGCTATGTTATGTTGTGTGATGTTATGTTATATTATGTTATATTAAGTTTTATTATGTTATGCAATGTTATGTTATGTTATATTATGTTTTGTTATATTATGTTATGTTGTGTTGTGTTCTTATGCTATGTTATGTTATGTTATGCGCATGAACTGAATGACAGTCATCATGACAACATCACTTATGGCTTAGTATAGTGTAGATCACAACATTTGGTGCAGTACTATGCAAGAAATTGATGAGTCATAATTGCGTCGTCAGTTATATACCTTACTACATCAAAACAGTTTGCATACTAAAATGAATGAACATGTGAGAGTAATCACTTTGTCATCACATATATTTCTTTAACGTATATCAAAGCATTTTCTTGCTACTCTCTAAATAACAATCTGACGTTCCAGTATGTCATGTGATGCATGTTCAGGCTTCTTTTTTTCTTAGAATTTGAAGAACATGCATGAATTTAATATTTCAGTATACATAACATCATACACGAATCACCGGTTACCTCAAGTCTGTATATATTTCAAGCATTATGGTAGAATTAGACGATTCATGAGTCATCACCGACGCTAGTATGTCTAAAGTCTGTCATATTCATGTGGCTGATGACAGGTCATATGTATGATGACAAGGCATTTTGTTGTATCTGTGTGTGCTTGGTCTTCACGCGCAACTCTGAACTCCTAGGTTTAACTTAATTCATGCCACGTCACGAACTTAGTCCAGAATTGAGCTTGGGTCATTTTCGTTTTGTGACAATCTTAAAGATCGGTGACAAATTTTCAGTGCAAAAATATTCACGTGCTCGTCTTCAGAAAGCGTATTTTAACTGACTTTGTGGGACAATGTCTTCAGAAAGCGTATTTTAACTGACTTTGTGGGACAATGTCTTCAGAAAGCGTATTTTAACTGACTTTGTGGGACAATGTCTTCAGAAAGCGTATTTTAACTGACTTTGTGGGACAATGTCTTCAGAAAGCGTATTTTAACTGACTTTGTGGGACAGCTCGTCTTCAGAAAGCGTATTTTAACTGACTTTGTGGGACAATGTCTCTTTATAATACAAATGGCGCTATCGTGCCCTCATTTAATTTCCGACAACTCTTATTTTATTTAGTATCTTATACCTTTTATCCAGAAAACAGAACAAAGAAAATGAAGCCATTGTGCAATGAAGCACAAAATAAGAAATATATTTTATGTCCGATGTTCTAAAAGCAATTCGACTTAATGTCTTTCGTTCTTAAAGCAGAGTTGACTCCCACCCCCACCCTTTTTTTTCTTCTTTTGGGGGGTTGGAGGGGTGGGTGGGTGATGTAAGTTATTTCCCCACTTACTCAGCTTGCGTTCGGCAGCACTGGAAAGACAAGAAATCAAACTCAAAAGCACGTCCTTTTGTTTGTTGGCCAAATAGGCCTTTTAAATGTTGTTTACTTGATGTATTGTGTGACTTTACTTGTAGTGAGAAAATAAATATGTTTGTTTATAGAAGTGAATGCTTAGTTGTCAGAACTAACAAGTTATCTCCTGAAAATGATCATTATATCCTAATTATTTTCTTCAAACGAAGGTGACCCAGTTCAATATATTTGCCGTGTTTTCATTCTCTGGAAAATGAATGTATCTTTTGTTCTAAATATGAAAACTAGTTTTATAAGTTGCTTCAAACATTTAATGATATCCTATTATAAAAATCTGTGGAACTTATATTCTTAATATAAACAAATACTAATTAATGAAAAAGTACATTCATTTTTAATCAGGTTTTGCGATGATTAGTTTAAGGAAGTGACATATGTCAGTCAAACGCATGACCTTGAAAGGGCTATGAAACGTGACGTGTGTCTTTATGTTAAGAAAGATTGGTATATGACATGTGACGTCTCTCTTGACCGTTTGTCTTAAAAAATTAGTACATTCTGAAATGGACGAGTGTCTTGACATATTTAGGAAACTGATTTTTTGTTACATTACTCAACAAGACGGTCGCGATTATCGTACAAACATAGTTCTCTGTGGTAGACACATCGGCGATGACTACGATAATGCAGTGAATTCGTTGGACAGCTAGAAGTAGTAGTAGTAGTAGCAGTAGTACTATTAGTGGTAGTAGTAGTAGTATGACTACTACTTGTATATTCTTTCCTATTTTACTAGTCGACTTTTATTTTAAACAACTTTCGCGTATTGGTTGTTAATAGTTTATGCTACTATAATAAATTTTATGTAATCTTAGCTTGATTCTGGTGCTGTTTAATTCTGTAGCTATATAAAATTTATATCATTCTTTTATCTAAAGCATGTGCGATAGTTTTGTACATTTTTCAATCCCACGCCATTATTCGATTTAAAAGAAAAAGAGAATCATGCATTGCAGGCAAATGTCAAAGACTTATTTATTTATTATTATTTAAAAGGAAAGAGGAAGTAAATTCTTGCGATATCCTGTTCAACGCGCTAAAAAAAAAACACCTTTGTACTTCATGGTGATGAAAATCAACGCAGACATGCGCAGTCTAACAGAAACAAAACTTTCTTTTTAATAGCGCAATCGATCCCAAAACAAAACTATCTCCCGCGGTGAAGAGCACCTAATATATTGCAACTGGCGACAGGTCAATTCGGCCTTGAAGTCAAGGAGCCAAGCAACGTCTTGTTGTGGATTGGTTGAGAGGTTCCAACTAGCGGCTTTTGCCTGCGACGACCGCCAGGCCTATAGGCATCAAGGCCTTCAGGCTGGCCCGTTTTCACGTGACGCGAATCCGCAAGTCAAGCCGGAATCGATGGCAAATGTTTCTGTTTGCAATTTCTGACACCGAATGAAGCATCCTTCAGTCTAGACACGTTAGCTCTTCGTTTGTATTTTAGAGTCTGTGGAAAGTGTCGCTGCGTGTTGCATGCATTGTGAATTACAGGGTTTAGAATTGGCCTGATGTTGTATTACTGAGTATTGTAGACCTTGTGCATTACCATATTTAGAATAGCCGGAATTTTGTTTTTGCTGTTGTTTGGAGGGGGGGTGTCCCCCCCTATTTTTACACACCGCGATTCTACTCGACTGACATCCATTATTGTATAAGTGTTTACCCAAAATAGGTACGCATAAATGTATAAGTGTTTACCCAAAGTAGGTACCCATAAATGTATAAGTGTTTACCCAAAATAGGTACCCATAAATGTATAAGTGTTTACCCAAAGTAGGTACCCATAAATGTATAAGTGTTTACCCAAAGTAGGTACCCATAAATGTATAAGTGTTTACCCAAAGTAGGTACCGATATTCACACAAGACGAATTACTGAGGAGCGGATGTGAATCGTGAGTTAAATGACAGTGTGTGGATGATTCATTGAGTGAATATCACTGTGTGAATGAGTCAATGAGTGGAAAACACTGTGTGAATGAGTCAATGAGTGGATGACACTGTGTAAATGAGTCAATGAGTGAGTGGCGTATAACTGTGGGGTGGCTCAAGTCCGTCATCGACAATGTGTGAATGAATGAATGAATGAATGACATTGTGTAAACGAACTACTGAGTGGGATGAGGGCGTGAAGTAATAATGTGAATGAGTTATTTAGTGATGAAATCAATATGTACAAGAGTGCTAATTGAGTTAGGAGTCAGTGTGTGAGTGAATCAGTAGGGTGTGTGTGTGTGTGTGTGTGTCGTTATGCAAATACTTAACTGAAGGAGGTACAGGAGACAGTGAGGGAGAAAATGTGTATGATTTACTCTGTGTATGAGTTACTAAGCGTGTTTTTGAATTCCTAAAATAAAAAATGAAAAGAACTGTTTTACAAACAAATCTATATTCTTATATATTTTTTAATTACTTTTTTTAAAATGGTTCTGTGACGACAAAGCCACTTAAATAATGAAAATGATTATTATTAATTAATTTTTCATAACTAATTATATATTTTTATGCTGTATGTTTATCTCTGACGCTAACTTCACTTAGTTAATGGATATTATTATTATTATTAATTAATTAATCATCCAAAACTAATTACAAGCGATGAGAATCTTAATTTAATGGCTCCATCTTCTATTAGCTTCACACTTAAAAGACATTAAATTTGACTTTTTAAGATATTAACTTTGACCGGCTTTTGAGTTCTTTGGCCCTAACGCGAGTCCTGTTTCCATTAAATTGTAGGTTATCAGTTCTGTTATACAATAAAATAATAATACATAAATACAGTTATATTTTCAAGATATTATGTATCCATTTATTTATTTGTGGATAATATATTACTGCATAAGTGATACATTAAAATAATTATTTTGAAGGAAACTTTACAGATCATTCAAAACCATGTGGTAATTTCTTTCAGATAATGAGTCGACATACATACATACACAAATAATATATATATATATATATACGTTTCAGCTATGTCCTGTTCTTCTGTTAAACTGTCTAGATTCAATTATGAGTCTGTTGTCTATCCACCTAATTTATATGTGTCAGTTGTTTATTCACCTAATTTTTATGAGCTCATTTCTTTCGATCTGAATGTGAGTCTCACTGCTTCATATATAGATAAACAGAGAGCATTACAATATTATAGAGAGAACCATACAATACCTTATCAGAGAACATCATAGAAAACCGACAAAGAACACCAGTCAGGACAATTTCAAAGAATATCATAAAGTACCAACAGAGAACATCAATGAAGACAATGGCAGAGAAAATTATAGAGTAACATATCACAGAATATCCCTGAGAACACCATAGAGTACCAACAGAGAACACCATAGAGTACCAACACAAAACATCATAGAGTACCAACAGAGAACGTCATGGAGTACCATAGCAGAGAATATCAATGTGTACCGACAGAGAACATCAAAGAGTAACATAACAGAGAACATCATAGAGTACCAACAGAGAACATCATAGAGTAACATAACAGAGAACATCATAGAGTACCAACAGAGAACATCATAGAGTAATATAACAGAGAACATCATAGAGTACCAACAGAAAACATCAAAGAGTACTGACAAAGAGTACCATACTATAGAACATCATTGAGTACTATAATATAAAACATCATATAGTATCAACAGAAAACATAATAATTTCTGTTCTGGAATTGTTTCACAACTCAATGCTTGTCAATCAACATCTCAGATAAGGTCTCAGGTAATGCACTATCTGCTAGTAAAATATACATGAGCTAAGAATTCATCCTCAAGTGTTCTCTGTCAAAAGACTTTTACTTATATGGTCATCAGCTATTTTAATATCAAAAGCAAAATATAACAATATAAAGTATAGTTAATGTCAAGAGATAAACATTAATATAATGTTATTTAGACAAGAAAAACCACATACCTTTTACAGAGGACGGTTTCCTGCTATGTTGATAACTGGCAATAAGAATTATTAGACTTTGTTAACACCGGGAGCCAATATACGTGTTGCCTCAACAGTCACCTTGCATTTGACTAACGATTTACAGGTGAGTTTTTAGTAAGTTCATACACATGGCTGAGCGGTGCTTTGATTGGTTAGTTAAGAGTGAGTGTGTGGAACATTTTTAATGGAGGGTGTGCGTGGGCTACATATGCTATTATGTGACAATGGCAGAGAACATCATAGAGTAACATACGAGAGAACATCATAGAGTATTGACAGAGATCATCATAGAGTAACATACGAGAAAACATCATAGAGTATTGACAGAGAACATCATAGAGTATTGACAGAGAACATCATAGAGTAACATACGAGAGAACATCATAGAGTACTGACAGAGAACATCATAGAGTTCTGACAGAGAACATCTTAGAGTATTGACAGAGAACATCATAGAGTATTGACAGAGAACGTCATAGAGCACTGACAGAGAACGTCATAGAGTACTGACAGAAAACATCATAGAGTACTGACAGAGAACGTCATAGAGTATTGACAGAGAACATCATAGAGTACTGACAGAGAACATCATAGAGTAGCATTACAGAAGGCATCGTTTGGGCACCAATGAAGAGAATCATTGAGTACCATACAATGAAAAAGATCATCACTGAGTAGAGACAGAAAACATCGTTGAGTACCATAGCAGAGAACATCATTGAGTACCATGAAAGAGAACATTATTGAGGACAGACAGAACATCATCGAGTACCGTGAAAGAGAACATTATTGAGGACAGACAGAGAACATCACTGAGTAAAGTGGCAGAAAACATCATACCTAATACTACTTGAATTGGCATATATATATATATATATATATATATATATATATATATCAAAGACCACCACAATATAAAATAAACAGAATGCAAAACAAACTTGTACACAATAACTACGTTACGTAATATGGCTCAGTCATCTCACTGAAATACGCCAAAGTAAGCACAGCATAACTAAAACAACACGCAGTAACGTGATACAGCACAAGACAGCTATCATACAATATACATTGACATGATGTCAAGTGAATTAGCATGACACACTACGACACTCGAAATTACAATGAGTTTCAGCGCCGATTGCTTGACACAACATAATAAACAAACATACAATAGCAACACAGCACTACAACCACAACGTAACTAAAGCAATATGCAATAAGATGGAACTACACACTTAATAGAGCAACACAATACTTCATCCACAACATAACAATCAACAATACACAATAATGTTACATAACAACAACTTTACAAGCATAACATAATGCAATATAACACAATATACATTGGCATAGTATGGCACAAAAAAATCAATACAACAGTAGACAATTTGGTATTCAGTTTACAAATTGAAATAGCTGATCGCAAAGTAAATAACACAAAACGGAGCATATTACAAAACTAACACAAACATACAACATAGTTTATAATAAAATATTATTATATAAAGAAATATTAGATTATTATACAAATCAACAACACGAGGGAGTTTATGCATAGCACAGCAAACACAAGTAAAACAATATACAATAATATAACGTACAATAATATAGCGAACACAAGTAAAACAATATACAATAATATAACGTACAATAACATAGCGAACACAAGTAAAACAATATACAATAATACAGCGAACACAAGTAAAACAATATACAATAATATAGCGAACACAAGTAAAACAATATACAATAATATAATAACGTACAATAACATAGCGAACACAACTAAAAACAATATACAATAATATAACGTACAATAACATAGCGAACACAAGTAAAACAATATACAATAATATAGCGAACATAAGTAAAACAATATTCAATAATATAATAGCGTACAATAACATAGCGAACATAAGTAAAACAATATACAATAGTATAACGTACAATAACATAGCGAACACAAGTAAAACAATATACAATAATATAGCACACAATGCCACAACATAACAACACGTCGGTAAAAAAAAAAAAATTGAAGAGCATAGCAAAATCGAAAGTGACACAACACGTATGCACGAAACCAAACATGCAGTCATAATAAGAGTAATACACGCAACAATAAAATACAACAAACCATAGCATGGTATGTCAAATATCATTTATGTAACAACGGGTGACTTTAAGGGAGGGGAGAGTACCCTTCACCAGCATGTTTTATGTCAACATAATTATAAATGTAATTAGTCACAGCAGATAAACTAACGTCACTCTTACAATATTCCATGTTGCCTTAAGGTGTTTATTGTTATTTTTTCTTTCGCTATAAGTTTTATGAAAAGCAATTTGAAAGGTTTGTCATTCAACGGCTCTTTCCACCGGCAACAATCGATTAAGTCTTCAGTGTTCGGCATTTTGACATTTTGGTACGTGTGTTGTATTTTTCGATAAGTTCCATTTCTCATATTCTTGCCAGCTCTAAAGTATCAGTCTGTCTGTCTGTTTGTCTATCTATATGATTTTCTGCCTATTTATTTATATATTCTTCTCTCTTGCCTAAATGTCTCTTTGACTCTCTATTTTTATTTCTCTATCTATTTGCATGTTTGACTAATTATCTGTCTGCCTGTATTTTGTTTGATTATTCATATTTCTCACTTTGTTTGTCCGTCTAAATATCTATTATATATCTAAGTATACATCTAGGTGTCTGCCATTCCTGTGTCTGTGTCTCTCAAATTTACCTGACTTGTTATCTATCAGCAATCGGATTATGTATTTATGTTTGTCAGTCTTTATCTGTCAGCCATCGCTCGTCCGTCTCTGAACTAATCTAGGTTTCATATGAATCTGTTTGTCCGCCTACGTGACCCGACAAATGCGCGCAAGACAATTGCGCGCTCCGACAAATGCGCGATAGGGTTAGGGTTAGGGTTAGGGTTAGGGTTAGGGGTTAGTGTTAGAGTTAGAGTTAGAGTTAGGGTTAGGGTTAGAGTTAGGGACAGAACGCGTCGTCGCGCTTTTGTCCATCGCGTTTTTGTCGGCGCGCATTTGTGCGTCGCGCATTTGTCGGAGAACCGTCTGCCTATTCACCTTACTCTATCTCTTTCTTTCTATCTATACGTTAGTCTCCCTGTTTTTACTCTGTTTTCGTTTGGTTGTTTTAAAATCAGTTTCTCTTTCCTTCCGTCTTTTATTTGTTTATCTATCCATCAATTCAAGTCCGCATCATCAGGTGCCTTTGATTTGACGTGCGATTTGTAGGCAGACTTCAGCAGTGCCGTCTTATGGTATGAACACGCTGGGCAGTTCCCTGGGGGCTTCAAGAACAAACGGGCCCCATGCTAATCTATGTATGTTTTATTTCTCTGAGTGGTTATGTATTTAGGGACCCCATTGCACTACTTTACCCGTGGGCCTATAGTGCTGTTAAGACGGCCATGACCTGCAGGGAATTTCGAGCACTGAAGCGCAACAAAAGCGCAGTTCTCTCAAACACGAGTTGTCTCGCCCTGTCTCTTGCTACATGTCTGCGAACGGGAACAAGCCTTGACCTTTATCAAGCGAGCAATGACACTAAAATAGTATGTAGAAATGAAAAATGAATGTTTCGCGCAAAATTATTTGTTTGAAACATGTTAGGACAAACTACGTAGTTCAAGTTTATATTTTAAAGAGTACATATTCAGAAATCGATTTTACTCTGAGGTCTTTCAACAGTCATAATTCTTCCTGTTATCATTTGACAAATCAAGCTAATTAGAATGGGCCGTTCACTTCAGAAAAAAATGCCTAGGCAAAAGAATTCGGTACAACCTAGGCGAACTGAAAGAAAGAGGCGGTAATTAAACAAAAGACACAAGTAGATGGTAACAGGAGAGAAAAGGAGAGATAATTAAACAAGAGATAGAGAGGTAGATGGTAACAGGAGAGAAAAGGGGGATAATAACACATAAGCGCACTCGTATCAGCCACATAGAGCAAGGTGGTGGTCAGTCAAAGTTAAGCGATGCTTAGCGATGATTGGTCAGAAGAACGTCAGCTGACGACGTAACCAGACGACAAGAAAAAAACCGGACTAGACGGTATAATTGTGGCCGAAAAGCTAATATATGTACAAGAGGATGCAAAATGGAGTTTGTTGAAGTGACTGTAGTAGAAAGTGATTAACGGGAGATAATTTTGCTTTAAAAAATAACTAACTGTGTGGGATAGAAAACTGGAGCAAATGTCTGGAGAGACCTTTACTGTACAAAAAAAAATGATTGTACGGGATAGCAGGCTGGAGCAGATGCCTGGAGAGAATTTAACTTTCAAAAGACTAATTGTGTGGGATAGCAAACTGGAGCAAATGTCTGGAGATATTTTTACTGTACAAAAAAACTAATTGTACGGGATAGCAGGTTGGAGCAAATACCTGGAGAGGATTGTTGGGATAGCAGACGAGTAGACCGGAGTCGAAACAATAGCAGATCCCTGGACGGGAGTCGAGTGTAAAGGGAAACTGGACAAGAGACACTGACCATAACTTGATAAAAGAAATCCCAATTTCACTATACGGCAGCAAGAACTAATGTCTGATGTAGCTTTTCTCTCGTCGGTATTGGATGCTTTAGACTCATTCCCATACTATCACCAGGACAGCAAGAACACTAACATATTGGAGAAATACCCTTATATGGAAGGAGGGGGGTGGAGTGAGAATGCTTCAGCATAAATCTGTCAAGTGCCTGTAGAAACATTAAAATTATAATGCATTGCTTGTGTGAACATGTTTAGCGCGTGTACATTTAGCGTTACACATGCTAGGAATGAAATGCCTTACACACGAACAAGTCCTAGAACATATGGGTAAGCATGCACAAACACACGAACACAGGCATTAAAAAACGCTTTGATCATATTTAGTTATGAACAAAGGCTTGCGTTTCATTTA
Organism: Sinotaia quadrata; assembly: GCA_028829895.1. Classification (NCBI taxonomy): domain Eukaryota; kingdom Metazoa; phylum Mollusca; class Gastropoda; order Architaenioglossa; family Viviparidae; genus Sinotaia; species Sinotaia quadrata. The sequence goes on from CM054178.1 coordinate 22,694,681, forward strand.
TGCAGATCTGACTGACACGTGAAGTTTGATCTTTCTAAAATGGCGGAAATGAATCTCTCAGACATGACTTCCGGTTAGAGTTTGACATTTGAAACTTTGATGCTAATAGTTCTATTTTCATTCTCCAGACACTCAGAGAGATGCTTCAGGAAAACAATATCCCCAATTTCTCCTCTCTTTTCCTTTCTTCTCGTCACTCTTCCCTCAGTCCTTAGAACTTAATTTCTTTCCTCAGTTCTTTTTCTCTTTTCTTCTCCCCAGTTCTCTTATTTTTTCTCATGTCCTCTTTTCTCTCTTTTCCTCAATTCTTTTTCTCCTTTCTTCTCCCCAGTTCTCTTATCTTTTCTCATGTCCTATTTTCTCTCTTTTTTTCAATTCTTTTTCTCTTTTCTTCTATCCAGTTCTCTTATCTTTTCTCATGTCCACTTTTCTCTCGTTACCTCAATTCTTTTTCTCCTTTAATCTCCCAAGTTCTCTTAACTTTTCTTATATCATCTCTTCTCTCCTTTCATCAATTTGTTTTATTTCTTCACTTCTCTCTTCTCCTTTCTTCTCCTCACTCATATGAACTCCTCTTAACGCCAAACACTTTTGGGTTGCTCTAGAGAAAATTATCCTCTCGTCTTATCACTTCTACCACATTCTTCTTTCTTTCCTCCCTTCTCCCCACTTCTCTACTTTCCTCACTTTCCTCTTCTTTTCACGTCTCTTATCCTTTCTTCTCCTTACCCCTCTTAACTTCTTTCCTCCCATCTCCTCACTTCTTAAACTTCTCTTATTTCCTCACTCCTCTCCTGTTCTCAATTCTCTCTTCTCATCACTCCTGTTAACTCATCTCCTCACTTCTCCTATCGAAATACACAATTTCGAAACTTTGAGTCTTCAATATAGTACGTGGTCTCCTAGCATGTGGGTCCGAAAGAGAAACTGTTGTATCTGAAATGTTTTTAGTTTTTAGATTGTACTTTTGTTTATTTGAATGTGTGCTTGCCTGCGTGAAGGATGGAAGATGGGGTTGAGGAGAAAGAACTGTTCGGGCGTGCAAGCTCTTGTGCAGGAAGAACTGACGAGAGTTCGAGTTCTAATGTTACTGATTTTTCAGATAAATCTCACGTCTGCAAAGTCCGGGGGTGAGGTGGGGGAATGGGGGCGCAGCTAAAAATATTGTCACTCGTGACTCCTAGAGAAGATCGCTAAACGTGCAGTAATCAAATTAGTCTAAAGTTATGACCTTGAACTCTGGTACAATGAGTGTGGCCGCGTATAAAACACACAACACAATGCTCGACTTAAGGTGGATCCAATACATTTTATATTTTTAACGGAGAAAGAAGCGTAAGACCTACACTTTATTTTTAGAATCGTTATTTCCAGACAATTTATGGCCCTTGAGCGGTGGCCTCTGGCACATTCAATGTAATGGATGTCTTGTAGAGTTACGGCAATCAGCAGAATGACAAAACCCCATTCTAAATTTAAAGCAGCCATTCTTCAGTCTCCTTAGCATCTGTCGACGCATACTACTACTGTTCACTCGTTATTCATTTCCGCTCTTTCAGTGCGTTTGCTTGGGCGTGCATTTGCCTGTGTGTATGTATGTGTACGCGCCTGTGTATCTATTTCTTCTCTTCTTTCTATTGTTTCTTTGCTTTTCCATATCTATCTCTCCCTCCTATCCTCTCTAGTTTTTAAAAATCTCTTGTGCTTATATTATTATTAATTATTATCATTAGATTGCAGCTATATGTTTTTTTTAAAAATATTTGTTAATGTTTACAGTCATTTTCAGAATCTGTTATTTCATATTTCAGTGATTTATTTGCTGTTATTAGTTGGCTGTCATGAGCTATGTGAGTCAGGCAAATACACACTAGTCATTAACTGTAAATTCTACTCTCTGTTGTTAGTCATGAGCTATGTGTAAGGCAAATACACGCTAGCCATTAATAGTAAAGTCTACTTTGTGTGGGCAGTCATGAGCTATGTGTCAGGCAAATACACACTAGTCATTAACTGTAAATTTTATTCTCTGTCTATACTTTCATTTTTCTAGATTTTTTTCTCCATCCTGTTTTCTCGTCTTCCTTTATCTTTTTGTCACTCTCACTCTTCCTTAATCTTTCCTGTGTCGTTTTCTTTCTCTCTCTCCCTCCCATCCCACCCACCCACCCGTGTATTTACCCATCATCCTCCGATTTATCTTGGATACTCGCTCCTTTTCTGTTTCGGTCTTACAGTCTCGATGAGCCTCTCTGTCTCTCTCTATCTCCGTTTTCTCTCTCTCTTCCCCCCTTCCCGTCTCTTTTCTAGCCTTCACCCTTTCATCCATCGCACGTTGTCTCTCAGTATCTCTTTATTCTCTGTCTCTCTTCGTTTCTATCAGTCTTGTTCTCATTTTCTCCCTCCCTTTCTCCCTCTTTATATTTCGCCTTCTAGCTGTCTTTCTCCCTGCCTCATCCTCTCCCTTTTTTTCCGAAACAACGATTTCTTAAAAAGTGTTTCCCTCAGTTCTCGCATAACAACACGTTAATGTTCACCATGGGTCGTGTTCGTGCGCAACACCATTTTCGTTTTTGTAGTAGATGAATTTCTCGGAGTGGCCGCGTCAGTTAACGTTTTCCGTTCGAATTGCTTTTTTTTCTTTCCTTGTCAAAAATGGTGGGCCTTGCTCATTCTAATGTAAGGGATCACATGAGGGCCTTGCTCTTTCTAATGTAAGGGATCACATGAGGGCATTGCTCTTTCTAATGTAAGGGATCACATGAGGGCATTGCTCTTTCTAATGTAAGGGATCACATGAGGGCCTTGCTCTTTCTAATGTAAGGGATCACATGAGGGCATTGCTCTTTCTAATGTAAGGGACCACATGAGGGCATTGCTCTTTCTAATGTAAGGGATCACATGAGGGCATTGCTCTTTCTAATGTAAGGGATCACATGAGGGTATTTCCGAGTATGAAGTCCAATTGTATGGGCAATGTATTATCCTGTTGCATGATACCTTTGCAAGTATTTAATTATTTTCCATTGTGTCAAAATGCTGTTCTACAAAACGTTAATACAAGACCTTGCATTGTCCTAATGTAAAGTGCAGGTCCGTGTAAGGTTTGCGTTGTTCTGCTGTGAAGTGTAATTGCATGACAGGCGTTGTATTGTTCTACTGAAATGTGTAATTGTTTGACAGGCTTTGATTGTCCTCCTGTAAAGTGTAATTGTATGACAATCTTTTTAATGTTCTACACTAAATTTGTTATAAAAAAAGTAATTGTGTGACAAGTTTTGATTGTTTTACTGTAAAGTGTAATGGCATGAGAGGTTTGCATTGTTTTCCTGTAAAGTGTAGTGGTAAGAGAGGCTTTGCATTTTTCTACTCTAACGTGCTATTGTATGAGAGGCTTTGTAACGGTCTATTGCAAAATGTAGTTCTATGCAAGCCTTGCATTGTTTTAGAATTTAGAGGGTCACGACTTCGGAATGTGTTCTTTGTGCCGCAATTTCACCGACTCACATTCTGGAGTAACAGTTTTAGTGAAGTTATCTTCATTTAGTTCAATGATTTCAGTACGATTGTTCAATACTTTATATGTATTTCTTTCTTTATTATTTCCGTTATGTTTTGTAACCAAATTATTTATCCAGTCGCTATGTTTATTCCATTAGTTATGCTTATTCCGATACAACCATTCCGACCAAGTAAATATTTTTAATAATGAGATCAGAAAATAAATGATTAATTGTTTAACCAGAAAATAAATCGACAGAATTAACCTGTTCTAGGAAGTTTACCTTGCAATGAATCCTTCTCTGTGGTACCCGTTGTACTGTGATAGATCAACATATTTTTTTTTTCTTTTAATACTCTAAACACTATGAACCAGTTTACAAATCAAAACCGTACGCCTTAACTTAATCGTTTTGGCTAGGACACTATGAACCACTTTGAACCACTTATCAAATCCCAGTTTTATGCCACTGACATAAATCCTTCCTGACTTTAACACTACTTGGAACCAATTTACAGACCCAAATCCTAACATATTCTTTTTGAGTTTTAACACTATGAACGCTATGAACCAGTTCACAGACCCAAATCCTAAACTCCCAACATATTCTTTTTGAAATTTAACACTATGAACGCTATGAACTAGTTCACAGACCCAAATCCTAAACTCCTAACATATTCTTTTTGAAATTTAACACTATGAACGCTATGAACCAGTTCACAGACCCAAATCCTAAACTCCTAACATATTCTTTTTGAGTTTTAACACTATGAACGCTATGAACCAGTTCACAGACCCTCACTTATTTATTCTATTTGTATTACCAAGTTTGAGTTTTAACACTATGAACGGTTTGAATCAGTTCATATTTTATTTATTCTATTTGGGTTACCAGGTTTGAGTTTTAACGCTATGAACGGTTTGAATCAGTTCATATTTATTTATTCTATTTGGATTACCAAGTTTGAGTTTTAACACTATGAACGGTTTGAATCAGTTCATATTTTATTTATTCTATTTGGGCTGCTAAGTTAAATCAAAACCTTCCTAACATCTCTAAGGAGACAAAGAGATTGTTCACTATTTCCTTTACCAATGTTTTTGGTATTCTTTATTTAATGCCCAGCCATAAAGAAAACAAAGAAAGAAGAAAGAGATTGTTCAGTCTTTCCTTTACCAATGTTTTTGGTATTCTTTATTTAATGCCCAGCCATAAAGAAAACAAAGAAAGAAGAAAGAGCACGAAACTTTCTGGGTCTTTTCAAAGCCTTCCATTCACATCATGAGTAGTGAGTGCGACTTCCTGGAAAGTCTCTTCCTGTTTGAAAGCTAATAAATCTCTCCACAATCATGATCACACACACACACACACACACACACACACACACACACACACATACACACACACACACACACACACACATACACACACACATATATATATTTGCTCGTCCCTTTTACAGCATGACGTATTTAATAATCTCTATGTGTGGGGGCTCACATATTCGCCACCTTGTGACCCAATGAATCAACTCTGCCTGTACGATTGCATGCAAGCGAACATCAGACTTCCAGAGTTTACTTGTGTTCATAATAAGAAAAATATTTGCCGTTAATCGGTGATGAATTTGTGGAAGCGCCATTACTTGACCAGAAATAGACGGAAACAGAAACAGGAAATGGCCGACGTCCATTAGATTAAATACGCCGAGTACTTAGAATGTTCAGCTTTATCTAAGTGCACTTAATCACGTGGACGTTTTCGTACTGCTCAAACTATTTCAGGTCCGACTGAGTTGTATTTAAAATGTCAATCATATTTATTCTTCCAGTGTTTTGTTCCTCATGATACTGTGTGGAAAATTTTCCGCCATACTTATTCTTCTCCTGTTTGTGATTTTCCTAATCGTGTTTCAAGTCATTCTATGTCAAATGTATGTGCATCAAAGTATATTAAATCTGTGTGTGTATCATCGTGGATGCGTGTGTATGAATGCATCATCATAGATGTGTGTATTACTGTATGGTGTATAGGTATGTGTGTATGTGTGTATGTGTGTGTGTGTGTGTGTGTGTGTGTGTGTGTGTGTGTGTATGTGTGCAAGTACCTCACTCCTGTGCAGATGCGTTTAATAGTAGGTATTTGGTAGAGCAGCAGTGCATTTACATATTTTGTTTGTTTGTTTGTTTGTTTGTTTTACAGGGAAACTCATTTGCATAATGACAGTTGACTGACGTATTAACGACATCCAGGCGCTCTTTTTTTCGGTTTGCTTCGCCTGACGGACTAGTTGAAAAATGCCAAAGGGTTTAGTTTAGTGTGGTAGTCCTTTAGTAATTTGACATGTATTGATTCCGATAGTGCAGAGTATTTCTAGCGTTTCTCGTCTATTTACGAGCACTCTCCATCGACCACTGACCTTGGTGAACTTTGGCTGCCCAGGTAACCATCGTGTTGGCAACTAGCATAGTCTTTCCGGGGTTTTGTGGACCATAACAGGATTTTTGCTTTCGTGCGTGCGTGCGAATGAGTTTGGGTGCGTGTGTACGTGTCTGTGTATACTGTACTGGTGCACGCTTTTCGATGTGCATACATGTAAGTGTGTGTGTGTGCGCGCATCCGAGTGTCTACATGCATGTGCGTGCGTGCATGTGTGTGTGCGTGTGTGTGTGTGTGTGTGTGTGTGTATGTGTGTGTGTAGGAGGTATAGGTTTAGAAGATAAAATATTATTTCCTTACTTTAAACGTCCTATATATCTATCTATCAACTTTCTATCTATCTATCTATCTATCTATCTATCTATCTATCTATCTATCTGCACGCCTTCACAGATAGAAAGTTGATAGATAGATATATAGATAGATAGATAGATAGTCCAGATGGACGGATGGACAGAAGGACAAATGGATAGATGGATGGATGGATGGACCCCCCCCCAGATTGATAGATTGATGTAAAGATCTAAACACATTTAATGCACAGAATCCTCATGTACTGTGCCTTCAAATAAATTTTATATTTAAAGCATAAACTATTTTAAGAATACATCTTTGTGAAAATAGTCAACAATAAAGCTAAGATTTAACTTTAAAGCGAAGCAATTTATTAAAAGAAATGTGTGATACTAACGCCACTTAGTTAGTGGTTGGCTGGCTTGATGAATAGGACTGATGTGCAGGATTTCAGTCAGTGTTTGATGCCTATAAATGGTGTCTTGGATTGAATTTTAAAGTTGATTTTGGGGGCTGTTGCTTGTTTGTATGTCCAGATTTGATGTCTAATGTGATATTTCTTTTTGGATCTGAGTTGATGACTAGGGTTGTTGTCCTGAGATGATGTTTAAATTGGATACCTGGTGATGTGCACTTATTCATGGTTCATGTGTACCTGTACTTTTGACTTACGACTTGCACGTGCCGTTGATGTCTAGGGCTGGTGTTTGGGGTATTTATTAAAGCTGGATCTCTTGGACGTATGTCTATCGTTGATGTCTAGGGCTGGTGTTTGGGGTATTTATTAAAGCTGGATCTCTTGGACGTATGTCTATCGTTGATGTCTAGGGCTGACATCAAGTGTAGATGTGTTTTGAATATCTATGAATTATGTGTATTGCTACTGTCTAGAACTGGCCGTTAATATAGATATTTATTTTGGATAGCTAGAAATTATTTAAGGATTGATTAACAGTGTGTGTGATCTGGATATTTAATAATTATTTCTATAGTGTGTGCTGGATATCTATGAATTGTATCTTTAGTTGTGTGTGCTGAATATCTTTAAATTATATCTATAGTTGTGTGTGCTAGAATCTATGAATTATATCTATAGTTGCCAGTGCTGAACATCTATGAATTATATCTATAGTTGCGTGTGCTGGATATCTATGAATTATGTCTATAGTTGCGTGTGCTGGATATCTATGAATTATGTCTATAGTTGCGTGTGCTGGATATCTATGAATTATGTCTATAGTTGCGTGTGCTGGATATCTATGAATTATGTCTATAGTTGTGTGTGCTGGGTATCTATGAATTATGTCTATAGTTGCGTGTGCTGGATATCTATGAATTATGTCTATAGTTGTATGTGCTGGATATCTATGAATTATGTCTATAGTTGCGTGTGCTGGATATCTATCAGTCATGTCTATAGTTGCTAACTAGGACTGGCGCCTAATGGAGATTTTTTCTGCAAAGAATCGAGGAATGATGTCTAACGTTGATGTCTAGGGTTATTGTTTTCCCAGGCTCGTTAAGGTCCTTCTAATCTCATCACCCACACACCTCCGGCCAGTAAAAGGAAATTTAAAAAAATATATTGATGCCTAATTCCACTGGTTTGTTTTTACAGTCGCTCTATATGCGTTGTTGACAAAGCCGGGTGTTAAAGAGAGAGCAGGAAGGAGAAGAAACAACTACAGGAGGTGTCACAGGAAATGAGGGACAGAAATTATATTTTATTTCATTTTAAAAAACCGCTAACAAAACTAATTGAAGTAACCCGAGTTTTGTTATTATTTTCATATTATCATGTGAAATTCCAGTATCGGTCACCTAAGATCTCTTTAGTAGACAGACGTTCGTGACGCAGTGTGTGTTAATATATCATATTGAATATATATATTAGTTTATGAAGGATATGTATATTAAATGATTGGGACAACTGCGCACTACGAGTCACGTGTTGTTGACGAGAGAAATGGCCAGTGCGCATTAGAATTGACCACAGAAAAGCGTGCATCACGATTACCACTATATATCCAAGGCAAAAATCATGTCACACGGCAGAGCTTCTGGAAAGTTCTGGAGACCTTCAGTAAAGCTATATAAGAGACAAAATGAAGATTTTACTCTCAATGTTGAAAACGTCGATTCGTCTGAAGCCAGTCTAACTTCACGTATGAATTATCTCATGTACAGAGATTTCATAAAGGAAAGCTGCAATAATCTCTTTCCATCCGTTTTCCATCCGTCTGATGCCATATATTGAGTGACGAGGCAAAATTACTCAGTATAATTGTTGGCAAAGTGGAAAGTTCACTGTCAAGAAAAACCCATGCATGCGACGCTGGTTGTATGCAGTTAACGACACGAGGGACCAAATTTGTTTTCCCCCCTGTCTGAGTTCGTTTGGCAGTCTATCCCGCAAATTGAGAGGCTAGTACCGAGATTTTCTTACAGATATCCGGATTTCTACACTCAATGTAATGCGACGACACATCCCACTGGACGACTCCACCCGATAATGCTAAACGTCGTTGGGGTGTCCGTTTCCACGACAACCGGTACAACGATAATTATCGAGGCTGACAACAGTCAGCTAAATTTCAGATTTCTCCCCAGTGATAATCTGAAAGTGGTGCCTAGATTCTGCAGAATCTTCACCTGTAATGCGACGCCTCAATTGCGTCCTATCTTCACTTTGAAGTGCCGCTTATAAGTGACGTGTGAGCTTACGTCATCTCCTTGGAACTCTGACATTAATAGTGAGTAATCATTAGCACGGCTAACGCGCACATACTAAACTCTAGAACTCGAAGAAAATGAACACTATTATATCGTTTGCAAAATAAGAACTTTAATGTTAAAAGTAATGCTTATTTTACATGTGAACTATTGTTAAAGCGGCCCCATTTGCCGCATAAGAATTGTGTAATTAATCTTTATTTTATATTTTGAATTTCATCATTTTCATCTCCCCTTATTTCCCACAGAGTGTATGACATTGGAAAGTTGAATGAATGATTAATCACTGTGCGAAAGAGTAGTGCCCCTTTTAAATCGGGAAATAAATAACCTGATTTAAACATCTTTCAACTCTCTTGTTATTCATAATTTTTGAGAGGGACGAAAGAATTTGTACTATTGTTTTGCACCGTTCGTCTGTTCGTCCATTTATTCACATTTATGATACACACTCACAACACACACCGCCAATAAAACGTTCCTTGGCATGACACTAATAAATTGGGCCCCACCCAAACATCAATGGTGTGTGTCATGTGTGTCTATGTAACAACTTGACGCGACGTAGTACTGGCACACGTCACGGGCTTTTCTTGGAGGTGCACCGGAGCAGGCCAAAAATAGACTTCACCCCTTGCATCTCTAACTTCAGCTCGGGTCGGCTTGTAACGAGCCATCCCGTTTTGTGACATCTGGTGACCACTGACCGTGATCTGACAAGGTAAATTGTGTTGTTGTAAGAAAGTGTCATCTCTTTCCTGCTTTTCTATCTCATCACCATTATGCATTGTTTATTGCATGTTAGGGCTTTGCTATTGAGACTTAGGTGAACTGGATTTTGATAAGACTTATTATTGTGTTGAAATAAGTTTTATAATCTTACGCTATTATCGTTAACGTGTACCGACTCGTGTTTAGACGTACATAGATCGATATTTTGTACGCTACATTAGCAACTGTTGTTTTGCTAATTTTGCTAACTTTGCAAATTTCCGATTAGGATTTCTTTTACTCGTGTTTGTAATAATCCTAATCACGTGGTGGCTGGTGTTCATACGCACACCGTTGCACCACTTGTGACCGACAGAGGTCAAAATCCCGCGAATATTCTAAGTCACTTTATCCATACTCGTGATAACTAGCAATTTTAAAAATGGCCGAGCTAGTAAACATAAAGAAAGAACTCATGGCTATGGGTAGAGAATTCGGGTATGAAAAAGCCGAGTTAAAGAAATACGTGGATGAGGAGATAGCTAAATGGTATGTTGCGAAAGAAAATGAGGCGAAAGAGGCGAGAGAGCTAGAGGATAAGAAAAATGAGCTAGAAGAAAAGAGACAGGTAGCTAAGGATTTAGAGATGCAAACTTTGAGAGAGCTAGAGGAAAAAAGATCGAAAGAGGCGAGAGAGCTAGAGGAAAAAAGATCGAAAGAGGCTATAGAGCTAGAAGATAAGAGACAGTTAGCTAAACAGCTAGAGATGAAAGACCTGAGAGAGCTAGAGGAAAAAAGATCGAAAGAGGCTATAGAGCTAGAAGATAAGAGACAGTTAGCTAAACAGCTAGAGATGCAAACTTTGAGAGAGCTAGAGGAAAAAAGAGCGAAAGAGGCGAGAGATTTTAAAGAGAAAGAAATCCAAGATATGAGAGAAATAGAGTTATTAAAGATTCAGTCAGCTAGGGATTTAGAAGATAAAAGGCAGGAAGTAGAAGAGAAAAAGCTTAAGTTAAAAGCTAGAGCACATCAGGAACAGCTTGAATTAGCTAAGCAAGAGGTAACAGCTAGAGAGAAGTTGTTAGATGGGACTGCTAAGCAACAGGCCGAATTAAATAAACCCCGTACACGGCTAGCTTTCTTTAACCCTGAAGTCGAGACGATTGACGAGTTTTTGACACGCTTTGACAGTTTCATTGCCAACTTTAATTACACTGACATTGAAAAGAAACAACAACTCGGTCAAATACTCCAAGGTGAAAGCTCGCGCGCATTTACTGATCTAACGCGCGATCCCGCTATTACTTATGCAGATCTCAAAACGGGTTTGATGCGTACTTTTCAATGTACAGCAGAAGGCTTTCGAAAAATGTTTAGGAGGGCCATACCCAAAGCTAATGACACCATGCAAGCCTTCGGTACCCGGTTATGCCATTATCTTGATAGATGGATTGATTTGACAGATATCCAGAAGACATATGAGGGCCTATTTGATTTGATATTAAGAGATCAATTTCTCCATATTGCTCCGCCTGCAATGACGACATATTTGCAGCGAAATCCTCCGACTAACTTCAGTGATATGTTGAAGTTAGCAGACACGTATAATGATTACCCTGATCCGGTAATTACGAGGAGTGCACCACGCCCTCCTCCTACATATCGGCAGAAGTATACACCGAAATTGAACCGACCAATGACGAAATCGGAAAAACCCGAACCGGTACAACGGACATACACTAAGTCACAAGACGTACGACGTCACACACGTGACTCCCCGCCTATGACATGTTACACTTGCAAAGGGAAGGGGCATAGTTCTCAGAACTGTCCCAGTCCACGTGATGTAAAAGTATGCACTGAAACAGGTGCAACTCTAAAGACCCAACAGGCTATAGTAAACGGACAAAGAGTCAAAATACTGGTCGATACAGGTGCGTCCATAAGCTGCATAAATGCTAAACTTGTACGCCCTGAACAGTATCTAAGAGGTAGCGTCCGCATTCGATGTGTTATGGGACACCTTAGTACATGTCCAAGAGCCACTGTACATGTTACGTCACCCGTATTTTCCGGTACAGTCACCGCCGCAGTGATAAGAGACATGCAGTTCGGATTCATACTATCGCCCGGACAGTGTGACGCACACACTGATGGCATCTATCCTGTTCTCCCCGTAACCACTAGAGCACAACGGGAACGTAGTAAACAAGGACCCCCAGCTCTAAAGATAGTCGAGAATACATTTCCGCAGTTGACCCCAAGTCAACTCAGTCACCTGCAGCAGGAGGACAAAAGCTTGTCCTCAATGCTAAAGCTGGCACGGAAAAACACTATTACGTCCAGCAAGTACGCGACGATTACGTATTTCCTGAAGGACGGACTAGCGTTTCGGCGCACCGACTATAAGGAAAATGATACTAGAAGCACCACGTGTTTATTTACCCCTACACCACTCAGACAGCTGATTCTTAGCTTTGCACACGACTCAATCATGTCCGGACATCAGGGCGCGCGTCGCACTGAACAACGGATTCGCGAGGATTTTTTTTGGCCAGGCCTGAGTAGGGATGTTCGCTCGTACGTTCGTACATGTACGCAGTGTCAACAACATATTGACCGAGGGCGAGTCAGTCGAGTTCCCCTCGAGATAGTACCAACAGTAGAGGAACCATTCCTAAAAGTCGCAGTAGACATTATTGGCCCAATCATTCCCGCGGCCGAAGGAGGATATCGCTATATCCTAACAATCGTGGATTTTGCAACACGATATCCAGAAGCAGTCGCATTAAAGGGCATCACAGCGATCGAAGTCGCAGACACTTTAATAGACATATTTTCTCGTACTGGTGTACCTCGAGAAATATTGAGTGACCAGGGCACTCAATTCACCTCAGCAATGATGGCTGAAACAATGCGTCTACTGGCGTGTAAACAGTTGTTCTCATCACCATATCACGCTCAGTCTAATGGTGCCGTTGAACGTTTCAACGGTACAATAAAGAAAATGTTAATTAAAATGGCCTCGGAACAACCCGACCAGTGGCCACGTTTTCTAGCACCATTACTCTTCGCGTATCGCGAACTCCCACAAGAGAGTACGGGCTATTCACCGTTCCAACTACTATACGGCAGGCAACCTCGTGGTCCCCTTAAACTAATAAAAGAAACATGGGTCAAGGGAGACACTGTGACCGATGGTAAAGATGTTCACACGTACGTAGCCGAACTACGTCAACGTCTGACCGAGACATGTCACTTAGCACAGGAAAACATTCGCGAAAAACAACCCCGATACAAGCGAAATTTTGACCGTACGGCTGTGGAACGTGACCTCGAACCAGGTCAGCTCGTGTTACTCTTGCGGCCCACGCATAACAACCGCATGCAAATGCACTGGCGTGGACCCTACCGCGTTATTAAGCGTGTGAAGCAGAACGACTACAGCATACAGATAGGAAATAAGCAGAAAATCTATCACATAAATATGCTCAAGCGTTACTATGAACGCAGCGACGAACAGATACAAAACGTGAATGTCGCACTGATACAATTGGAAGACTCCAATTTCAGAACAGACATGATGTCCGCCGAAACCACGCCTAACTCCGCAGTTACAGTCGGTCAAGTCGAGATTGACTCGAACTTAACTGTCGAACACATCGCGGGCAGAGAAAATTCGGGTGCCGATGCATTATCCCGGCATGCCATAACCGCGATATAAACAAGAAAGAGGATAGTCTCTCCACAGATGCGCATATAATTCCTGTGGGGACTATCGTGTGAAATAAAATTTTTCTTTGTTCCTATTTGATTTCCACTCTGTGAGCTCCAATCAATTTTAAGAAGGGGGTTGTCACAGGAAATGAGGACAGAAATTATATTTTATTTCATTTTAAAAAACCGCTAACAAAACTAATTGAAGTAACCCGAGTTTTGTTATTATTTTCATATTATCATGTGAAATTCCAGTATCGGTCACCTAAGATCTCTTTAGTAGACAGACGTTCGTGACGCAGTGTGTGTTAATATATCATATTGAATATATATATTAGTTTATGAAGGATATGTATATTAAATGATTGGGACAACTGCGCACTACGAGTCACGTGTTGTTGACGAGAGAAATGGCCAGTGCGCATTAGAATTGACCACAGAAAAGCGTGCATCACGATTACCACTATATATCCAAGGCAAAAATCATGTCACACGGCAGAGCTTCTGGAAAGTTCTGGAGACCTTCAGTAAAGCTATATAAGAGACAAAATGAAGATTTTACTCTCAATGTTGAAAACGTCGATTCGTCTGAAGCCAGTCTAACTTCACGTATGAATTATCTCATGTACAGAGATTTCATAAAGGAAAGCTGCAATAATCTCTTTCCATCCGTTTTCCATCCGTCTGATGCCATATATTGAGTGACGAGGCAAAATTACTCAGTATAATTGTTGGCAAAGTGGAAAGTTCACTGTCAAGAAAAACCCATGCATGCGACGCTGGTTGTATGCAGTTAACGACACGAGGGACCAAATTTGTTTTCCCCCCTGTCTGAGTTCGTTTGGCAGTCTATCCCGCAAATTGAGAGGCTAGTACCGAGATTTTCTTACAGATATCCGGATTTCTACACTCAATGTAATGCGACGACACATCCCACTGGACGACTCCACCCGATAATGCTAAACGTCGTTGGGGTGTCCGTTTCCACGACAACCGGTACAACGATAATTATCGAGGCTGACAACAGTCAGCTAAATTTCAGATTTCTCCCCAGTGATAATCTGAAAGTGGTGCCTAGATTCTGCAGAATCTTCACCTGTAATGCGACGCCTCAATTGCGTCCTATCTTCACTTTGAAGTGCCGCTTATAAGTGACGTGTGAGCTTACGTCATCTCCTTGGAACTCTGACATTAATAGTGAGTAATCATTAGCACGGCTAACGCGCACATACTAAACTCTAGAACTCGAAGAAAATGAACACTATTATATCGTTTGCAAAATAAGAACTTTAATGTTAAAAGTAATGCTTATTTTACATGTGAACTATTGTTAAAGCGGCCCCATTTGCCGCATAAGAATTGTGTAATTAATCTTTATTTTATATTTTGAATTTCATCATTTTCATCTCCCCTTATTTCCCACAGAGTGTATGACATTGGAAAGTTGAATGAATGATTAATCACTGTGCGAAAGAGTAGTGCCCCTTTTAAATCGGGAAATAAATAACCTGATTTAAACATCTTTCAACTCTCTTGTTATTCATAATTTTTGAGAGGGACGAAAGAATTTGTACTATTGTTTTGCACCGTTCGTCTGTTCGTCCATTTATTCACATTTATGATACACACTCACAACACACACCGCCAATAAAACGTTCCTTGGCATGACACTAATAAATTGGGCCCCACCCAAACATCAATGGTGTGTGTCATGTGTGTCTATGTAACAACTTGACGCGACGTAGTACTGGCACACGTCACGGGCTTTTCTTGGAGGTGCACCGGAGCAGGCCAAAAATAGACTTCACCCCTTGCATCTCTAACTTCAGCTCGGGTCGGCTTGTAACGAGCCATCCCGTTTTGTGACAGGAGGCATTAAGGAGTTTAAATGGCGATAAATGACGCTTCCTGGCACCCAGATAATGTGGAATATTTCGCCAGTCAAAAATTTTCTTCATTTCCGGAACTTGTTCAGACCAAACACGTATTGTGAGTGGGTCGATTAGCAGGATCCTAAAATGTTCCAATTTGTGTTCGGGCATTTTGCCTGATTTGGTTGTGTAACTACTAGCTCAGCATTAACTGACAATAACAGCATTTAGTGTTCCAGGCTCATGTTTCGTTTTCTGGTTCCTTGTCGATGTTTTCTTTACTTAAATACTTAGAATATTTTTACCAGTTGAAACCTACTTAGTCTGTGCTATTGGTGGGGTTTGGGGGGTTGTTTGTTTGTTGTTTTTTTGTTTGTGTGGGTTGGTGTTTATAAAATAGTTTTTAAAATAGTTTTTAAAAAGTTCTTTCTTTAAAATAGTTACTGCACGGAAAATCTTTCTTCTCTCCCCAAACATTCAGAAATATTGTCCGATAATACGCAATTTAAATTCCCGTTCACTTATCTCCCCAAATACACATTATGAATATAATCCGATAATAAGCAAATTAAAATCCCACATGCTTCATGTTCATTCTTCTTCCATCCAGAAAATGCGAATTCTCGAGTCTCGTGCTAAAAAAACAGAAATGCAAATTCTCGAGTCTCGTGCTAAAAAACAAAAATGCAAATACTTGAGTTTCGTGCTAGAAACAGAAAATGCAAATACTCGAGTCTCGTGCTAAAAACAGAAAGACGAGTGTAGCCAACTCTCAGAAATAATTGTTAGTGGATTTATGTTGATTTATTTCAAATATATAAAACTTATCTGTAAGTGCTGACAGTGTTTTGTGAATATGATAAATAAATGTAATCGCAATGGTCACCCTTTTACAAAAGAAGCATTTATGTGTCTTCTATAATATCCATTTTCCCCATTAAGTGCATTTTAATTTCTTTTCTAAAGTGTGATTATACTCCAGTTTAATTTTGTCAGAAGCTGTTTTGAAAAGCGTATTAAAATCATCCAAGCGACAAAAAGACATTTTTAAAAATGTTATTATGTTCGAAGTACTTTCGCATCCTTACTACGTCACGTTAAAGTTTGATTGTACCCGTCCGATATTTCTGGTTTGCCATCTTTTGCTCTGAGATCTATCACTGAGAAAAAGGTTATAAGGTTTTCAATTGTTGGCTTCGCGAAGTGTCTGATCTCTCTCTCTTTCTCTCTCTTTTTCTCTGTCTCTCTCTCTCTGTCCCTCTCTCTCTCTTTGTCTCTGTCTGTCTCTGTCTGTCTCTCTCTGTCTCTGTCTGTCTCTCTCTGTCTCTGTCACTCTCTCTCTGAACCTTGGTCAAATATATGAAAACTGTCTATATGCTTGTGGAAAGGCGCGGGGGGGGGCTCCACTTTGTAGTTGCTTTCATTGTCTTCTCTTACTGCTAAGTATCCATGTTTAATCACCTGGAGAAAAAAGTTAGATGAAATGAAGGCGAAAAATAAATACAAAACTTATTTTATTTGTTCACTCAGAATGTGAGGACATCTTTTAGAACGTGTTCAGAAGACTCGAAATAAACAGAAAATAAAGGATTTCTTTCCAATTGCCCGGAAGTGCGCCACAGCGAACGTACGAGAGTGACGTGCAGTAGTTCTGTTACAGTTAGACCACGAACGTGGGGCGAGTAAAGTGCAGAGTATACATTGGAACACCCCCGGGTCTCTGATGTATCTTCTCCACTCGTGAAATAGTCTTTGGCAATCGAAACAGTTATACAATCGTTGTGTTATAGGACTCCATCATTTTCTTCGTAATAACTGTTTCGGATTGTTTCAGATGTTTAGACTCTGGCAGAGACGTCGCGTTAATGTAATTCAATGCATGCTAATTGTCTGACATTGTCTCGGTGTCTGAGATGGTGGTCTTGGATAAATATGTCGGCCACGTGTAATTCTGATCATGATAATTGTCCGAGATTGACTCACTGACATGCTTAAGTGTCCCTAGAGCTGACGTCATGAAGTCCTCGTTTCTGTCACAATTATAATTTATAGTGGTCAGTTTCACCTTCATTTTCTAAAAATACAATTAAATAAAACATTAAGAATTGGATGTGTAATTAATATACCTTTCGTACTTTGTCTTATTATGAGATTAAGACTTAATCATTCTACACTGAATCTGAATCTGAGTGCGAGCGAAAGAGAGGGAAGGAAAGGGAGAGAGAGAGAAGGAAACGGAGAGGGAGAAGGAAAGAAAGAGAGACTGAAGGAAAGGGAGAGGGTGAGGAAAGAAAGAGAGGGGGAAGAAAAGGGACGGGGGGTGAAGAAAGAGGGGGGAAGGAAAGGGACAGAGGGGAGGAAAGAAAGAGAGGGGGAAGGAAAGGGTGAGAGGGGGAAGGAAAGGGAGAGAGGGGGAAGGGAAGGGAGAGAGGGGGAAGGAAAAGAAGAGGGGGGAAGGAAAGGGAGAGGAGGAAAGGAAAGGGAGAGAGAGGGAAGGGAAGGGAGTGAGGGGGAGGAAAGGGATGGAGGAGGAAGGGAAGGAAGGGAGAGAGAATGGGTGTCAGTCTCTTTGTGCATTAAAAATGACGATCAGAAAACATCGTTTAATTTACTCTCGCTGTTTTCTTAAAGCTTTTCGTTTTCTCGCCTCCTTCTCGGTTTGTTTACCCGTCTACATAACCGGGTCATTCTTATTGGGGATTTCCTCGATTCCTTTTCTTTATGATTTTTTAATTTAATTATTAGCTTCATTCACATTCGTGGATAAACCTGAGGTGCAGTGTTCTCCCCACTCTTTAGTTATTGATGTGTCCTATCTAGGTCTGATGTTTAGCGTACTGGTAAATTAATTAAAATATCTGACAATAGAAGAAATTATCTCTCTCTCCCTCCTCTCTCTTTTCCCTCTTATCTCTCCCTCTGTCTTCCTCTCTCTTCGCACTCTCTCTCTCTCTCTTCCTTCCTCTCTCCTCGCTCTCTCTTCCTTGCTTTCTCCTCCTCGCTCTCTTTCTGGACGATTTAATGTGCTGGAGCTCGCAGCTGATGACGTCAGAATTAATTAATTAACATATCTGATAATAAGTGGAGTTCTCTCTGTGCGCTGATCTGAATTATTTTGTGTTTACATTCATACATCCGCCATACGCTATCTATCGATCCGTTTATTCAATCACGCCGGCTAACCATTTATATATCCAGCCATTTATCCATTCATAAAGCCATCTGAATAGGTCCACTATCTGTCTGTTTTTCTGTTTGTTGAATCAGCCAATCAGAAGTTTACAAAATTTCTCTCTGTCTATCTATCTATCTACAATAGGGCGAATACCAAGGAAATTGTATTTATATTCAGATTGTATATCTGGTCACAATACGCCTATGGGATATTAATTGACTTGCCGTGCTGTGACTGTTTATGTCTGGCCAGAAACAGCCTTTAACATTCAGCACGTTCACTGAAATTGGCGTTAATATTTTTCCAGAACTACAAATATATATTTCTTATCTGTTTTCAACGGCTTGAAATTCAACTAACTAGAGAATTGTGTCAATAAATTATTGAGTTAATTAATTTATTAATTATTTCTCATTTCTCTTATCAATTATCCCTTCACCTTTGTGTTTTTATTGTGGAAGGAATTATTATAGAGACCACGGATGTCTTTCTTTAATGGTAATAATTTTAATGTGCTTACTCGCTAAAGAATGTCTTTCTTTAAACGGTAGTAATTTGCAATGTGCTTACTCGCTAAAGAATGTCTTTCTTTAAACGGTAGTAATTTGCAATGTGCTTACTCGCTAAAGAATGTCTTTCTTTAAACGGTAGTAATTTGCAATGTGTTTACTCGCTAAAGAATTACGAAGTTACATTCCTGAAATATTATTTCCCAGTTTTTCACTTTATCGGATTAAACTTACAAACTCATCAAATCCAAGTTAGAGAGATACGTGGAGATTTGATAATCCAAATGAACTGAATGTTATCCACACACTGATACAAATTATTCCTTGTTTTCTATGCACAATGTTAGTAGGTGTAATACTAGTTTGGTCACTATGCCAGTCTTTGGCTCACTATCCGATGACTTCTCACTGTGAGAGATTTTTGTCTTACTGTCTATAAAGCTTCCAATTAAAGCGCCTAGTAACATATGGATTGCTATTGTTTCGCTACATGTAAAGTTTCATTTAATTTATCACCATGAACTGTACAAGAGGTACTGAGTCAACAAAGTGTTATGGTGCTTGATATGCTCTTGTCTAAGACAATAATGAACTGATTACTGGAGGTAGTCAGTGAGGATTTCATTACTAGCGGTGCTTAACTAACAGGGGTCCATCTAGAACAGTGTGGACTTGACCACTGGCAATACTTAACTAACAGGGGTCCATCTAGAACAGTGTGGACTTGACTACTGGCAATACTTAACTAACAGGGGTCCATCTAGAATAGTGTGGACTTGACTACTGGCAATACTTAACTAACAGGGTCCATCTAGAACAGTGTGGACTTGATTGTTAGCAGGAGGCCTATGTAACAAGCCATCATCTAGATTTTGCTGACTTTCCTATTAAAGTGGTCGCTGAATTTGGACACGTGTCCACATGCTTCTTCAACTACACGCTGATTGTTGAAACTTAGACCTCTCAAGTTACCTAATCTTGGCTCTGCGTTCCTCACTTTACAAACATTGCTCTGACGATTCAATAAAATATGCTTCCAATTAACAACTTTGTTTATGCAAATAAAATAAATCAATAATGTTTATTTTCAGTGCCAGAGCCAACAGTACAATCTTCTGTCTCGTCAGAGACATGTTAACATAATAGCCTATTCAACAACAACATTCTATGAACTGCAGTCACTCGTGTGCTGTGCTGTGCTGTGCTGTGTGTGTGTGTGTGTGTGTGTGTGTGTGTGTGTGTGTGTGTGTGTGTGTGTGTGTGTGTGTGTGTGTGTGTTTAACCGGTGATTTGACAACTATCTGTCATGCGCATGACACTGAGAAGCAGGCATTTCAAAAATCCAAGTTCCTACAAGATTGTGCACGTGCAGTGTACATAGGTAGCGGGCGATCTGTCAGTCGTAGATCAACGAGTCGCTGAAAAGTTACTGAGTTAGGCGCACGGTTAAGAGACGGTGAACATATCCTGCGTTTTATTGCGTCAGAGAAGACTAACAGTTTTAGCCAATCAAATGTGCACCAAACACAGAACCAACAAGCCCACTCTAGCAAGCATGGCGCCGAAGCTTATTTTTCAGTATAATTTATAGTTTAAACATAATAAAACCAACCCTAACCCATGGTACTGCCGAATGCAAGTATTAACAATTAAGTCAGTGGTAGGCGAAATGACAAAGCACACAGCAAACAAGACAGTGTTAGTGTTTGAGACATTTTGATGTTAGTAATACAAATCCACAGCACGGTGAAAACGTCATACCTGCTATAAAAACTTTGACCTTGATCATGTCAACGAATGCGTTTTGATTGGTCGACTGCTACGATCACAATACGAGAGGTGGTAAAAAGCCAAGAGGCTTATACATTTTGAGGATTCCACCATTTACAGCACTCAACTCCCGTGTTTTTTCCTATAATCCGACAACTCAATCAGGCACTGCTTGGAGCGATTCATTACAATCACAATATGCTGCTTGTGCGTGCTGTGTGTGTGTGTGTGTGTGTGTGTGTGTGTGTGCGTGTGTGTGTGTGTGTGTGTGTGTGTGTGTGCGTGTGTGTGTGTGTGTGTGTGTGTGTGTGTGTGTGTGTGCACTGGAAAGGGTGCTTCACGTAATTATATGTTCATTATGGATGGATGAATGAATATTTCTATCGCATATTACATCGATAAAGGGATTTTTTCTGGATTGGTTGGGGGCGAGGAAACTGATTGTTGAAAGTTTGGATTGAGTGTCTATTTCGAAAGAAAACGTGATTGATGATAATAGATAGTTGGATGGATGGATGGATAGATAGATAGATAGATAGATAGATAGATAGATAGATAGATAGATAGATAGATAGATAGATAGATAGATAGATAGATAGACAGACAGATAGATAGATAGATAGATAGACAGACAGACAGATAGATAGATAGATAGATAGATAGATAGATAGATAGATAGATAGATAGACGGATAGATGGATGGGCGGGTGGGTGGATGGATGGATAGATAGATAGATGGATGGATGGATAGATAGATAGATAGATAGATAGATAGATAGATAGATAGATAGATAGATAGATAGATAGATAGATAGATAGATAGATAGATAGATAGATAAGTAATAATAACACGTCATTTGTGTCGTCGCTATAACAACGCTGTCATTAGATTACATTTTCGTGGTTATCCCCCTTGAGTACTTTATACCATTCACCTCATTTCTATGCAATCCTCTCTCGTTTTGTCACGCGTACACGCACGCACACTCCTACTACTAGCCGTGCCGGCACTGAAATCCTTTCATATCTCCTGAAGTGAAGAAACCTTGCACAGACAAAAAAAGGAAATAGCCTGACAAATCAACTTATTTTGAAATGCAAGGAATTCGTCGCCCTTTAGCCTGAAGCCATCCCAGCAGATGGGATCAAATTAAATCGGGCAGAATTTGTGACCAAACCTCTCGGCAGACAGATTGAGCCGCTGAGATGATATCTGCGAATACGTGCATGCATTTCGTCGTCTGCTGCTACTGGAAAGTGGCCGTCCTGACGTCAACAGAAAATAATATATCCAAGTCGTCTTATCGACAAAGCTCTGTATTTACAAAACCAGATTTCTAACTACTTGTAGTGTCTTCCTGTGACGTCATAACTCCTCGTAAAACGTAAGCTACCTGACCTCAGTTCGCGACAACAAATTATTATCTTTGGATGATTCTCTTGGTGATATTGGTGATGGGATGGTGGGAAGAGAGAGGATTGGGGGGTTGACTGGAATGTCAATAGTTATAATGACGATATTTGGTGGCTTATGGTCATAATGGTTTATATTATTGTGAGGTGGGGGGGGGGGGGAAGAGGAGATTGGGGTTGACTGGAATGCCAATAGTTATAATGACGGTATTTGGTGGCATATAGTCATAATGGTTTATATTAATGCGAGGTGGGTAGAAGTGAGGATTGGGGTTTTTATATTACTGTGAGGTGGGTGGAAGGAGTTGGAGTGATTATAGGGTAGGTTTGACGGTAGTTGGTGGTGACGATGGAAGTAAACGGTAGGTGTGGGGTGGTAATGAAGTCAGTGATGATAATGGCAATGGTCGTAATTGCAGTACGACAATGATGATTACGTTGTGGTAAGGGATTTGGTAGTAGTGTGATAATAAATTATTGTGGTGATAATGAGGAGATGACGATAATGATGATGATAATGGTGGAGGTAGGGGGTGGTGGTGACAGGATGGAAGGGTAGTCATTGTGTCGACCATAGTGTTTGTGGTGATGGTGGTGGTGGCGGTGGCAACTGTTGTACTAATCAGTGCATCTGATGATAATTATGATGATGGTAGCAGAGAGGTGATAGTGATTTTGATGATGGTAGTAGAGAGGTGATAGTGATTTTGATGATGGTAGTAGAGAGGTGATACTGATTGTGATGATGGTAGTAGAGAGGTGATACTGATTGTGATGATGGTAGTAGAGAGGTGATACTGATTGTGATGATGGTAGTAGAGAGGTGATAGTGATTGTGATGATGGTAGTAGAGAGGTGATACTGATTGTGATGATTTTAGTAGAGAGGTGATAGTGATTGTGATGATGGTAGCAGAGAGGTGATACTGATTGTGATGATGGTAGTATTGAGATGATATCTATGATAACGTTTCTGGTGCCCATTGAGGCGGTGGTCTCAATAATGTAATAATTCTCTTAAGATGAAACTCGGTATTAAGCGAATATTAAATTAGTACTAACCTATCCCTGCATTTATTCAAAATTTATAAAATACCTCTTCTAGCTTGGTGACTAATTTATTGATCGCTGTATAGGTCATTATCTGGTCCTTGCACAACTATATCAAAGTAAATGTATTTTAAAATGTGCTTATATTTGTGAGGATTTTACAATTTACAATATTTTTTTAGCCCAGGAATTTATATTTTTAGTATATAATTTGTATTAAGTCTGTTTATCCCTTGTAACTCAAAATATATATGTCCTTAATGAAATTCAGTATTCTTCATCCTATTTATGTCTAGTTTTCATTCGAAATGGCATATAAGATGTACGTGTCGCTCATTTGTACACAGACCTCAGCACCAAAATACACGTTACAACATTACTGTCAACACGCACTTTTCTTTTTAGTGAAGACAAATGTCAGTGGCGTTAATTCTACCAAGGATGCATCCAGTCCGAAGACAGAATACAAAACGGTAAGTGCTTTTAATTCGATCAGGAGTGGAACCGACCGAACGTTAAGAGATGTCAAGCAAACCTAACGACCTTGACCCACCATCACGTGCAGCCGTGATCGTGTGAAAGAAATTCAACCGAAAGTGTTCCGTCCGCACAGCACCCTAGGGATCGACAAGTTGTACTTTGCTTTGTTGTGACTTTTTGTTTGGGTAAAGAAGGACCTTACCATTCACAATGACATTGCAGTCGGAATGAATTTCTGTAAATAAAATCAATACATGATTGTTTCTGTTGTATAGTGGAAAGGTTGCTATTTGCGGGAAGTTTTATTTAACATTTCTTTTGTTGTTAATGCAATTGCCAACTGTCTTACTCAGACACTGACCATAAATGCCTCTTCCTTCCATCACACACACACACACACACACACACACACACACACACACACACACACACACAAACACACAGACACACACAAACACACACACAGACACACACTCACACACTCACACACACACTCACTCACACAGACACACACTCACACACACTCACACACACAGACACACATTCACACACACTCACACTCACTCACACACACAGACACACACACTCACACACACACACATACACACACACACACACACACACACACACACTCACACAAATATGTTTCTTAGTTGCAGTGAACACCTTCAATTACATACACAAAACTGGACGTGGTCTCGTAGACTGAGATTTAGATAAATAACGTAAAACTTTACATCCAACCCATTCGGACACGAAAGATTTTTTTTTTTATTGTTAGTAATCGTGCACTTGCTCTTTTAGTCACTGTTCAATGCACAGTCACACGCATGCATGTACTTAAGACACTAACAGTCTTAAGATAATCACCTAGGCATATATACACCAACAAGCTGGAAGTAGTCACAGACTTACAGATTTATGACCACAGAGACGCATAGTTGCACTCACTGTAATGTGACACCCACAAACGCATATATATATACAGACATGCACTCACAGACGTATATTTACACGTATAGACTTTCGGTATTGACAAGCAAATACGTATATAACACTTACACGAGACTTGACACACAACGGACACACGCACATACACAACATACATTTTTGTTAGGTTACGTACTCTCACAGACTCGTATAAAGCACGTGCTAACTCTGTGTTAATTAGGTAATTGTTTGCAGGCTTATTAGCCGTAATCTGACAAACACAATCATCAGAACAAATTTACATCGAAACACACACTCGTATGAAGAAAACACACACTGACTCACAAACTTCTGAATAAGTCACAATCACACAGACACACTTCAGTAATTCATACTCAGTCTAAGAGAAAAAGCAATAAGTATTTTATTGATTTTGAGCTAGAATTCAATTCAAGAATCTGTGTACTTTTATAATTCTTACTGTGCATTACTAGTGATAGCTTATAACTGTGCACTGATTCTTGTTTCACTGAGAAAAGATATCAGCTAAATTAGACCTCTATAGAACAGATACTATGTTCATCTTAATTAAATAATTTTGTTTAAACTTGATTACAAGGAAACGAAATTAAGAAATGATAACATAGTATATCAGATTCTTGTTTAGTACTAGATAGGTAGAGTTTCTTTGAATGTAACCATCTGGAAGAAATGCTGTTAAAATTTGAAATAATGTAACGTGTTCTGCATTTGCACAGATTACCCAGATTTTTTGTTTTGACAAAATTAGAATGAATATGAGATTATGCAATTAAATTTGTGAATTAATTTCCATAAAACCTATTTCAGTTTTTGTTGCAATGATGGTTTAAGAAAAATAAAAGTTAATATTTTAGATCATTCATACGAATACGTGAAAATGTTTTAAAGTTAGCTATATTACTTTGCTAAAATGAGTTATAATACGCCTTAATGAATTGTTTTGAGAATGAAGTAATATGTTTTAATGAATTGTTTTGAGTATGCTGAAATGTCCTAAAATGTATAGTTTAGAATATGTTGTAATCTGCTGTAATGTATTAGTTAATAATGTGACACACCCTTCGTTTATTTGTCAATTGTTTCTCTGTATATTTTTTATTTATGAAGTGATTTTTGTGATCAGCGCAAAAGCGGCAGAAGCCGGAAGCGCCCCCCCCCCCTTACATTACGACGATTTTTGTGATAAAATTGTTGAGCACTTTATTCGTATTACTGATATTTATGCAGTGAGATTTTGAGGGTGGACGCCTTGCACTGCACGATAAGCACTAATGTAATTATAGGTTACATCAGTCCATCCTAAGTGGATAACTGGACATTTCCTGAAGTAAAGCTATAATTAAATGACACTGGTGTCATTCCTTGTGGAATTCAATAGTCTACATTCCACTGAATGTGTCAGTCCACATCTCAAGTCTTGTCATAGATAAATGACTTATCGAATGATGCAAGCTCAGAAGTTCAGGTTGTTAGCCAATCAGGGATAACCAAATAGCTGTCTTCTGGCCAACTGTAGCTGACCCATGGGTGCTAAGGGAGTACAAGGGGGAATCCCAATGTTGTCGAAAATTAACCCTTTAACATCACTGTCCCAGGAATTCTGCGCACAGTAAGATGTTCCTCTCATCGATCTCTGTTTTGGGGAGTCACGTGATTAATGCCATATCATCCAAAGGAAGTACTCCCCAAAATATCTTCCGTAAAACTGGACTCCTGGTTCCAATCCTGAGCATAACTGCCAGTACACTAAGAGTCTAAGGGGTTTGCTCTGGAAAGGGTATGGGAGATTACTCTTTCGGTCTATTGCTTGCAAATTGTGAGGTGTGTATTTATCATAGATGTGGAGAGATGATAATTAATATTCTCATAATGAAAATTATTTAAAATAACCTGTCTCAAATAATATGCTGGAATGTGCCTCTTTGGATTGCTGTAATGTATTGTTTAGAATGTGCTGTAATAAGGTTTAGTGTAATGTTTTTAATGTGTTGCAATGTATTTTAATTGATTGTTTAGAATGTGTTACAGTGCTCTTTAATGTATTCTTAAGAATGTGCTGTAGTGTTTTTAATGTATTGTTTTGAATATGCTGTAATATGCTTTAATATTTTTTTAGAATGAGCTGTAAAGTGCTTTAAAGAATTGTCTAGAATGTTCTGTACTTTAATGGATTGTTTAGGACACGCTATAATATTCTTTAATAAATTGTTTTAATGTGCTGAAATGTACTTTAATGGATTATTTAGAATGCACTCTAATGTGCATTAATTGATTGTTTTAATGTACTGTAATGTACTTTAAATTGTTGGGTTTTTTTTATATACTTATGTGCTTTAATGTAGTAAAACTAGCAAATGCGCATTGTACAATCCGTTTGGATTATCACGTGTTCTTAAGGATAAAAAATACGTCATTCCAGTTCAAGCCGCACCCGGCCCCACGGACCGTACAACTAGGGTATGGTGTGTATGTGTATGTGTGTGCGTGCGTGCGTGGCGTAATACTTCGTGTGCATATGAATTAGCACACTGAGCGTACAACTAAACGAGAGTAGTGTCCCATGGAAGTCAAGAATACACTGATTAGACCTATGCAGTGTACAACTAAACGAGAGTAGTGTCCCATGGAAGTCATTGTCAGGCGAAAGCAAAACTTAGCCCGGCATCACTCCATAAACATTTAAAAATTAAAATAATAAAATGTAGATACATGAGAGGTATAGGAACCATAGCATAAAATATACGTTTAAAGCATTTAACCAAGACACTAATTACAAGACTGACCAGCCACTCCAAGACATTAGCAGGACGTTAGAGTTATACAAGACCTGACCACCCAGGGCTAGGGCACAGGAAACGGTTAGGGATCAAAGGTCACTTGTAGCTAGCTGATAGAGAAGGGGATAGATTCACACTGAGCTATAGGCCAGAATACAGGAAGCGGTCGGGGGATCAAAGGGCCACTCTTAGATAACAGTAGAGGGAAGGGTTAGTTCCAAAGAAATACCAGGAATAATGGAAAGCCTTTATATAAGCCGGGCCGAAGCAATTCTCTTCACTGGCTCAGAAAAAACCGAGTTTTAAGACACGCAGGAGCAGTCCCAGAGATTTCATCTGGTAACATTTTAGAAGTGAGAAAATTTCTAAGTCAGAAAGACTATCCCTGAGTGTACTGCACTCCAACCAGATGACGTTGGGTTCATTCGGTTTCGGAACGTGAAAGGTATGTGTGGCTAATTTTAATTTTTGTAAAACTTAGTAAATATAATAATAGGATGTGTGAAGATGATTTATGTATTCTAACTAAACCTTTCTTTCAGATTAGTGCCAATGTGCTCAGGGAAATAATAGCCCTGGCACCTAAATACTTTTATTCTGTAATTAGCAGTTACTTACACTGCCTTAATTACATTTCAGAACCAAACAGAAACAGTAATCAGAAGAAGAGAATCTATAAACAGTAATCAGAGGAAGAGAATCTATAAACAGTAACTAGAGAGAGAGTAGCTACAAAGAGTATCTACAAACAGAAGCTAGGACCAAATCCGGGTCAGAGAGCAGACGACGTATATTCTGCCGGTTGTTGTTCACGCAGAGTGAAAAGGGACGGAGCCTCTATTCAAGGGCCTGCCGTTGGAGAACGCTTGCGCGACGGGGACTCAACACTGTGTTGACCTTTGCCCCAGCTGTTGAGCTAAGTATAGAAACATAAACATTGAGCAGAAGTGCATAATAGTGTATTGGAACTGAAATACGGAAAAAGGAACGATTTGGGGAAAGGAAAACGGACACTAAAATCATTTCATTAAGAGGGGCTAGTATTTTCCCTGAATTAGTTATAGGACTTATATTTTGTAATTATTTTGGCCAGCATTGTTAACTGTACTTCTTTTATTGTTATTTTCTTTATTCTATTTTCTTTTATTGTTATATAAAGTTATTGTTAAATTTTCATTAGTGTTGTCAAATTTATTGTCATTCTTGTCTAGTATGATTTTATAATTGTTATCGTCACGTCCGTCTAACGTCTGTCTTGGGTCTGTCTTTCGTCTTATCTGTCTGTCTGTCTTATCTGTGAGGAATCGTTTCCTCTGGGGGCTCAATACGAGTTACCGGAAGTGACGTCCTCAACTTGTTGTCCGTCCTAGATATCCGTATTTAGGGGGGTACCAACATGGTGGGAGCAGTCGTCCGGGGATGAACGCTAGGGAGAGTAGGCAAAATTTATAGCGGGACCTAAATGTTTATGTTAGAAAGTCTGAAGAGGGGTTGATAAATTTGTGCAGAAAAATTTGTTATTACCTAGAGAGCCAAAAGATTAGAAACACGTTTTATGCACTCCTTGTCAATGCCTATTTTATATTTTCATTTGCAATATTTTGATATGTCTTCATGAATTGCTATTTTGATATTTTCATGACTTTCTATTTCCATGACTTGCTATTTTGATATGCTCTCCATGTCTCGCTATCTTCTATAACTTTTCTTTGAAATGTGCATGCATAGTTAAGATAACGAATGCATTGTTTCATTTGCTTATGAATAGCTGAGCATATTTTTTTCTGTGATCGATGTGATGCGTTAAAAGTATTTCTGTAGTTATATACTAAAGGAAGAGTATATAAATTTTAGGGGCGTTCTATGAAGGAAATAGAATTGATGTTCACACTGCTTGAAGATAAGAGTGTAGCATAGCCCATTACAAACGTAGGCGCTATATTTAACAAGGGTTTAAATTATAGGCACGTTTGGAAAGTACCGCTTTTGGAAAAGGGTACTATTGAGTTTTGTACGCTACTAGTGGGGTAGTGTATTATTACGTCACATCGATACAGAGAAACTTATACTTGGAAGGATTTAAAACATTTTCTAATTTTACATTTGTGAGTGAGAGTGTTTTATTAGATTTGTTTGTTTGGTATAGTCAAAATATTGTAACAGTGACACATACCTTTCATTCCGCGAAATCAAACCCCTTTTGAAAAAATGTCCGACGCATTAGAAGACGAAAACACCCTCGCTGAGTTAATAAAGAAATGGAGAAAAGAGGCTGGGGAATACGGTTTAAAGAAAAGGGAAATAATTGAAACAATGATAGATAAATGGGAAGGCATATGGCGAGAGATAAGGAGGAAAAAAGGGGATATAGCCGATGATATAAGATGGGCGGAAGAACGAATAAAGTTCTTCCTAGAATGGTTAGCAACTCTAAAGGGAAAGAGGGGAACCATAAGAGACCCTGCATTCTCAGAGTGCCTAGAAAAAGAAATAGAGTTATTCTCCTCTAAAGTGCGAGACTTAACCTTAAAAATTGAACGGTTGAGAGAGGAAGATCTAGAATGCGACAGACTAGAAAAGTTAGAGCGAGAAAATATAACCCAGGACATATTAGACCAGATAAGAGACAAAGAAGAACGGAAAAATTATCTAGAAAAAGAAAATCTAGACTTAGGCTGTCTGTGGAAGGAAGTCGAAATAACTGATCAAGCAGTCAAGTGTGTTAAGAAGAGAAGAAATAAGTTTGCTAATAAAATTGACATAGTCAGTAAGAAGACACAGTTGGGGATGGTTACTTTAAAACCCAGTGACACTCTGACAGATCAAAGCACTAACATAGTCAGCAAACAGGAGGCGTGTACTAAGGCTGATATGATATCGGAAAAATGTAAGGATGCAGTCAGTACCCAACTCACAGACATGCATAACGCGGCCAGTACTCAACAGATTAGTACACAAGCATTCGCTGTGACAAACACCGCCGAGTACTGCAAAGAAAGTAGTGAATCTAAAACAGATGGGATCGTGTGTGTGAATAAAGAGAAGTTTAGAGACAGTAGTCTAAAGAACAAAACAAAGGTTAGAAGAGATGTTCAGATCCGCCCATTGTACAAGTCCCAAAGGGGTAGAAACAGATTTCAAAATAGAGTGTGTTTTAACTGTAGTAAGCCAGGCCATTTAGCACGTGATTGCACCCGTAGTGTACCAAGTGTATCAGGCAGTTTTGGCGTTGAGCGCGCAGCGGTAGAGAGAACGGTAACAGATGTGGAAGTTGACCGTATCGTTGTGGCTAGTTTGGGGATGGGTGAGAGTGTAGAGGAGGGGAGTAGCTCGAAGGAAAGGGCCTCTCTCTTACCTAACAGTGTGTGTACATTGGAGTATGTACAGACAGCTGACATTGTGAACGGAAAGACAAACACATGTGAGGCTGGAGCGATGGAGGCTGCTAGCTGTGTATTGTCTACGTGTAACGCACTTAAAGGACTTAGTGGCGTGGACAGTGAGTGTACGTTAGAATATGTACAGGCTGTCAAGGGTAGAGCAGACATGTACCCGGTTAAAGCAACAGAAGCTGAGAACTGCGTATTGCCTGCCTGTAAACCGCTTAATGGACTTAGCGGTAGGGACGATGCTTTGGCTACTTGTATTAACACGGCGGTTGATACAGAAGTAGGTCACGAGGAAGTTTTGGAAGGGCGCGCGGTAGATAAGCGCGAAGAAGGAAATGCTTTATTAAGTGAAGATGACTGTCCTATCTTGTTTAGCATGACAGAGGATAAGTCAGAAGTGACTAGAGACGTTGCCACTGACAGTTATGCAAATGACAGTGACAATGGTCATGTAGAGTGGCAGAATAGAGATGACCCTTTTGAGTTATGTAAGACTGACTCAGAACATGACAATAAAGAAACGTGTGTAGAGCACCATAGTAAGGGTGACGTCTTGACCTTACAAGGTGAAATGGAAGGAGGTGAAGTTGTGATTTTTCCAGATGGGGTAGGGACATGTGACGAGCATTATGAGCTGGTAGTGACAGACACTACTAGCAAAATTCTGGACAGTCTGACAGAGAGACAGAGGGAGTTAGTTCAGCCAAGTGAGACAGGCGAGGTTGACCCAATAGAACAAGTGTTACAGGAGAGACAGTTTGTATTCCCCAGTGACAGGACAACTTCGCAGCTCGACATAAACGAAACTTTGTCGACTTCACCACAAGAATCTGAACCTTTAGTAACGACAGAAAGTGTGAACGATTCAGCTTATAGGGCGACAGTGACTATAGATGACAGAGATAGGCACTTGATAGGTGTGACTTTTAACCCGGGCATCATAGATTCAATAGGGCCGTTAACACTTGCGCGTATGAAAGGGCATTCTCATATTTTGTCCATCGTAGAATTCGAACCGCGATACCCCGAGGCTATCGCGTCACGCAAAACGGACACAGTGGCCGTTACTGAGAGGTCAGCAGAAACACGCGCGGGGATTCCCCATGCTAAGGTGGGCATGCCAGATGTCAGAGAAAGAAAAGGGAGACTAGAATTCGAAACTGACACAGGGGTAGAATTGAAGAACACAGACGCAGCAATTTTCACACCAGCACAGACATACTTTGACAGTGTTGCTAGGTTCAAAGACAAGCCGACGGGAGAAAATGACGTAGCGACAAACGCACACAACGGACGTGCATTTTTAAAGACGTTTGACACTAGTGAAGCAAAAGATTTGGAAGGTGAAATTCCGTATCAAGGCGACCCCGATGTTGCACAAAACAAATTAGAAAGACTAGAATCAGTTTGTTACTCTAAAAGAGAAGTTATAGATGTCGTTTCGATCTCTTTAACTCCAGAAAGCAACCGCGACAAGATAGACGGGGTAACCGTGAGGAAAAAGGTGAAACACATGTACATATGTCAGAATGATGCGAAACTCGACAAGAGAAAGATTTACTTTAAAGGCCTAACGGCTACATTTAAGAAAAGAAAGAAAATAGGGTTGCTACAAT
The DNA here is from genome assembly GCA_028829895.1 of Sinotaia quadrata. NCBI lineage: Eukaryota > Metazoa > Mollusca > Gastropoda > Architaenioglossa > Viviparidae > Sinotaia > Sinotaia quadrata. The sequence continues at coordinate 22,727,099 of CM054178.1, forward strand.
GCCGAAGTGATGTAGGTGACCGAAGGATGTGGGTGTACTTGGATGATAGATGTACCAATATAAGTAATGGTTCGTCAAACTGGTACTCTGAGATAGAAAGGCGGGGTGATGCACGCGAACGCTCACTCAAAATGATAAGAAAGTCGAGATGTGAAAATGTCACAGACTCCACAGTTATGAATGACATGAGAAACCGCATAATGAGCACTTACCTTTATATAAAGTCACAGTGCGGAATTGTTCTGCAGACTTACCAGATAATCGTAAGGCAACGCGGGATTGCCAATTATTTGGGATAGAAAAACAAGGAGAGATAACTTTGCGTTATGAACGGAGACAAAATTGTCGCCAAAACAGTTTTAAAAATTCTTTTGTAGTAGTAGCTAACTTTACTTTGATTTTGATTGGTTGAATTCTATTCGTGTTGTATTGGAGAGAGCTTTTCTATTTGGAGATTCACTATACATATTATTTTGATAATCTTTTGGATGATGTTTATGTCTTATTGAAGGGAAACTCCGTATTATGTAGAGGTTTATGATAACCTGACAAGTAGTAACCGTGTTGGTGATTTTGATAACTCTTTGATGTTGTAATATTGTGTGTGGTAAAAGGAGGGCGTAGCGAAGTATGCCGTAGGTTATTAAGATGTCATCGTTGAGCTTTAAATGGTTAACGAGATTGCGTAATGAACCCTTAAAAATGTTGAAGTAATTATGTAACCAATTTTATGGATATCCTTTAGTAAGTGAGTTAAGAGTCGTGTATTGATATTTCATAGATATCAGGGAATAGAGTCTCTATAGGAAGATTGGCACAACAGTAAATAATCCGTAAATTTTGAAAGGTTTATCTCGTGATTGTTCTAAGTTTTATGGATTGACATCAATTACTTTCACTAATTGATGGTCATAAAAGGGGGGGGATGTCAGGCGAAAGCAAAACTTAGCCCGGCATCACTCCATAAACATTTAAAAATTAAAATAATAAAATGTAGATACATGAGAGGTATAGGAACCATAGCATAAAATATACGTTTAAAGCATTTAACCAAGACACTAATTACAAGACTGACCAGCCACTCCAAGACATTAGCAGGACGTTAGAGTTATACAAGACCTGACCACCCAGGGCTAGGGCACAGGAAACGGTTAGGGATCAAAGGTCACTTGTAGCTAGCTGATAGAGAAGGGGATAGATTCACACTGAGCTATAGGCCAGAATACAGGAAGCGGTCGGGGGATCAAAGGGCCACTCTTAGATAACAGTAGAGGGAAGGGTTAGTTCCAAAGAAATACCAGGAATAATGGAAAGCCTTTATATAAGCCGGGCCGAAGCAATTCTCTTCACTGGCTCAGAAAAAACCGAGTTTTAAAACACGCAGGAGCAGTCCCAGAGATTTCATCTGGTAACATTTTAGAAGTGAGAAAATTTCTAAGTCAGAAAGACTATCCCTGAGTGTACTGCACTCCAACCAGATGACGTTGGGTTCATTCGGTTTCGGAACGTGAAAGGTATGTGTGGCTAATTTTAATTTTTGTAAAACTTAGTAAATATAATAATAGGATGTGTGAAGATGATTTATGTATTCTAACTAAACCTTTCTTTCAGATTAGTGCCAATGTGCTCAGGGAAATAATAGCCCTGGCACCTAAATACTTTTATTCTGTAATTAGCAGTTACTTACACTGCCTTAATTACATTTCAGAACCAAACAGAAACAGTAATCAGAAGAAGAGAATCTATAAACAGTAATCAGAGGAAGAGAATCTATAAACAGTAACTAGAGAGAGAGAGTAGCTACAAAGAGTATCTACAAACAGAAGCTAGGACCAAATCCGGGTCAGAGAGCAGACGACGTATATTCTGCCGGTTGTTGTTCACGCAGAGTGAAAAGGGACGGAGCCTCTATTCAAGGGCCTGCCGTTGGAGAACGCTTGCGCGACGGGGACTCAACACTGTGTTGACCTTTGCCCCAGCTGTTGAGCTAAGTATAGAAACATAAACATTGAGCAGAAGTGCATAATAGTGTATTGGAACTGAAATACGGAAAAAGGAACGATTTGGGGAAAGGAAAACGGACACTAAAATCATTTCATTAAGAGGGGCTAGTATTTTCCCTGAATTAGTTATAGGACTTATATTTTGTAATTATTTTGGCCAGCATTGTTAACTGTACTTCTTTTATTGTTATTTTCTTTATTCTATTTTCTTTTATTGTTATATAAAGTTATTGTTAAATTTTCATTAGTGTTGTCAAATTTATTGTCATTCTTGTCTAGTATGATTTTATAATTGTTATCGTCACGTCCGTCTAACGTCTGTCTTGGGTCTGTCTTTCGTCTTATCTGTCTGTCTGTCTTATCTGTGAGGAATCGTTTCCTCTGGGGGCTCAATACGAGTTACCGGAAGTGACGTCCTCAACTTGTTGTCCGTCCTAGATATCCGTATTTAGGGGGGTACCAACAGTCATGAATACACTGATTAGACCTATGCACACTGAATCGCGATTTGTAGACTTCACACAATATGTCTACGTGTTCTCTAACTGTTGCAGGCCACAATTTCCTCTGTTCATCAGCGCTGCCGATCGAATTTTATTCTTTCTTCTTTCCTGTTATCCCGATCACTGAATAGCAGAAGTTTGTTTCAATTTTTTTAATAAAAAATGTGTATATGCTATTATTTCTTTAAATGTCTGTCGGGAGCCTAGATAATTGTGAAATGTCACATCAACAAAATGGTCATTACTTGACTCAGAATAAACACAAGCAGCTAGCGTCACATTACCCATTAAGGGGCAGTCATTTGATCAGGGATGCCGCCATCAAGACTAAAAATGCGTTTGTATCCTAGCAATGGATTTTGTTCGCTTATTACTGTAATGCCGCAGTTTTATTGTCTGTTAAAATGGCTACTGACTATATTTCAGCGGACGATTTGGCTAGATGTTAGTTCAGAGCTCACGTCGCAGTTTCTAAAAGTTTCTGGGCTCTTAGATTCACATGGATTCGGGCAAAAAGGAACTCCGAGAACCTGAAATTTTGCCAGAACTCTACCGATCTCCTGTTGAAACAAAATCAAAATTTGAAGTCGGAGGTAGGCTGGCGCTTTAACTAAAAAATAAGAAGGGAGATACGGCGTGTTTATATTGTCATGGCAATTTTAAAATGGTAATGAGTTAACGGGTGCTTGATCAGACAGCCGAGTACAGATGTTAGCGAAATGAAGGCGAAACAAGTTTTATGTTGTCATGGCAATTTCAAAATGGTAATGAGTAAACGTGGCTCTTGTCTGACAGCCGAGTAGAGATGGTAGCGAAATGAGGGGGACATAGGCTTCATATTGTCATGGCAATTTCAAAATGGTAATGAGTTAACGGGCGCTTGATCTGACCACGAGGACTAATGAATTTAGGCGGCACAGGGTGGGAGATTAGTGAGTGCGTGGGAGTAGGTGTGGAGATGCTGGGTGGTGAGTGAATACGATAATTAGTTGTGGGTGGATTAAAGAAAGGTAACGCACCTTATGTGTGTGTAGCTTTTAATTTATTCTTCAATGCTCCTCGCTTTTCGTTCTTAATACCGAGGGATTCTTGCAAGTCCACTTTGTATTTTAAATATATTTTATGCGGTCTTGTCTATATTATTTAGCTAAGTCCAGTTGTCAATATAGTTAATTAATTTGTTTATTTAACTTTTGTTTTATTTTTCTTTGATCTCATTATGCGTTGTTCTTTCTTTCTTTCTTTCTTTCTTACACTGTGATTGAGAGAGAGAGAGAGAGAGAGAGAGAGAGAGTGCGTTCGTGCGCGCGTGTGTGTGTATGTGTGTGTGTGTGTGTGTGTGTGTGTGTGTGTGTGTGTGTGTGTGCGTGTCTTTTGACGTCGGACTCAGAAGGGGCATTCAATAAAAAGCAAAGGGTGCTTCGTATGGACAATGAAAATGTCTGATTGAAAAAATGCCCAAAACAAGATTCATTTACTGCCTCTTTAAATTTTCTCCATTTGTATTTAGACCTGCACACCGCACAGTGAGATGAATTGCTTCTATTCTATTTATAGAATAAAAATAAATATTAAACGCGAGAGATTCGTTTAAAGATTATAATTAATGCGAGCAATGAAACTGGAAGTTGACCCAAAAATCTATTTTTATAACAGAGTAGCACGCACGCTATCTGACCTATATACTCAGGAAAGTCGTGGATAGTCTAGGGTCCCGACTCTCGAGGTAGGTCGCCTAACATCGAAACCCGCAACCCAACCCTCGCTCAAAATCGAAGCCCCGCCTTCTTCTACATATCTACATATCAGCCATGTCTCTATGAAATCTGTAACTAATTACAGTTTTTTCTCTGTCTCTTTATATGCGAGTCAGAGGGGCTGAAGTTGGGCCAATGACAATATAAAAAATATAACCATTGCATATTAACTCTTTCATTTCTTTTTCTCTTCAATACACGCCTAGCTAATCCAATTTTCCGGTCTTCGTGAATCCTAATTGCAGAGTAGCTGCCCTTGAGAGACGGTAGTCACATTAAGGCGTAAGGGATTTTTGCAAAATATTATCGATTTAACAGTGTGGTGCCATGCAGGATTGTATATTGAACCTGTCTATATGTAGATTGAATAAAAGTTCCTTGTGCGAGTGTGTGTTTGCTTGAGTATGGATATTTGTAGGTGTATTTGTATGCAGAGCATGTATTTGAGTATGGGGTATGTGTGTATGTTAGTCTATGTATGCTCATAAGTGTGTTGCAAGTTGCATATTATGGTGTATGAGGGGCCATTTTACTTTACGATATAAATAAATCATTTGAAATCATAACTAAATCATTTGTAATATCAAAACCTGAGTAATTAATAAAACGCGCATTCCTTTTAAATCTCAAAATTTGATTATTACTGATTCAAGTTAATCCGATTACTTTGAATTTGTTATATAATATATGAATAGAAAGAAAAACAATCCCTCGCCTGTGTGTGTGTGTGTGTGGGGGGTTGGTGGTGGTACAGAGTGACCGCGAAACAAAGAACAGACAGACAGAAATACATAGGTACATACATAGATACACAGAATACATTATTACCATTATGTGTGCAAAGACAGCAGTTATCTTTTAAAATTCAAAAGTATTTATAATTAATATTCTATGACAAGGTTTTTTTTATATTTTAATGAAAGAAGTGTGTGTTTTATTCACAAAGTAGTATTGGGGGGGGGGGGTCCTTAAATAAGTAAATAATCTATAAATGAAGGCTCCTTGAATTCAAGAATGGAATTTCCATAAATCGTTGCTCTTCCTGAACTAGCTTACACGTAATCTCTGTTTCAGGAAACTGGAAGAGGAATATATTAACTTTGCCACCAAAATTGAACGCGAGGCTTCTTTATCTGAACTGAGCGACGAGGGAGGTAACTTTTGCCCTATCTGCTCTCGTAACCAACTACCTCAGCCAGCTCGCAGCCCGATGCTGGTGAAAGAGCCCCTCCCTGTATGCGTCGACTGCGAGAAGCTAACCTGTCCCGAGTGTGGAGCTTACTACACGTGCGGAACCACTAGGGTGAGGGGACAAAGAGAGTGAGAGAAAGAGGAATAAAAAGTTGATTTTTTTATTTCTAAGTTACTAATGTGCAGGTTTTGTTTCTTCTTTCAGTGACGCATTATTCCCAATCTTCAAAGCGCCCTCTATAATAGGAAGGTATTCTTCCTCGTTTTCTGTAGAAATTGGAACTGCTTGCGTCTGAGCGGCACATAGCAGTATTGCTTCTTTAACAAGGGGAGACAATCCGTATGTAGTGCACGATTAAAACCAGGCTGGTTTTAATAGGTTCACATATTCCTCACGCATTACCTCATTTGTGGAGTAGTAGTAGTAGTAGTAATAATAATAATAATAATAATGGTGATGGTGATGGTGGTGGTGGTGGTGGTGGTGATATTCCCGACACGTGACATCTTATGAAACGTATTATCTAAGCTTTCAGTGTGGTTAGTCACAGTCCTGCAAAGATAATACTAGTGTTGTGACTTATTCTGTCACGATCTCAGATAAATTATGAAGCTGTGAATCTTTCTTTTCTTAGTGTTAGTTATATGCAGTGTTTAAAAGCTGTGAGTCATTCTTTTCTTAGTGTTAGTTATATGCAGTGTTTAAAAATCTAAAGTAACATCCAACAGAAGACTATTTTAGTGTTTGAGTTATATTCGATTTAAGATTCACTTAAGATTTTATTAAAAGGTAATATTTTAATTAGTACGTTATGTTACAGTCACCAGTTAAGTTGAAATGTTTTATTAGTTATATTTCAATAAATTCATTATATCAGAGTTACTTGTCAGCTGGTGCGTTGCATTAGAGTTACCTTTAGCTTAATAAGTTACATAAAAATAATGTTTGCTTAATACGTTACATAAAAGTTACATTTTCATTAATACATTATATTAGAATTACTGTTTAATTTGATGTTTCATTAGAATTGATTTCTACTGAATACGTTACATAAGAGTTACATTTCCATTAATACATAATATTAGAGTTATCTTTCGCTTAACTTAGCTCCATTTGATAGACTGACGGGGAAACAATAATGATGTCTTATCAACATTTCAACGTTTATAAATTATATATTAATTAATTTGCTAATGTAATAAGTCAAGAAAGTCCAGTATTCGAGTGTTTAATGTTCTTTTGATGAAATGATCAAGAAGTAAAAGGTGCAAACACGTGACACGTGACACACTAAAAGACTTTGTTCTTTGAAGAGTACTGTTTTTAGAAACCCCAAACGCGCGTTAGTTCCAACCATATTGGCTGCCATATTATTTTACCTTATGCAGGTTTCATTTCTTATGTGGCCCAATGAACGTTTGAAATGTGTACACCATATGATTAAAATAAATATTGAATCTAATACCGATAGACTATTATAAAGCAGTACAAATATTATATATCGGACACCTTAACATCTTATGATTTTAGGACAAAATATACCATTTTTTACAGGAAATCTTATGCCAATAGTTGGCTTTGGACCAAAGCAATACACATTTTTACAAGAAATTTTATGCAACATGTGGCTTTTGAACCGTAGCAATTAATTTTTACAATAAACTTTACTGCAATATGCCTTTTAAACCATAGCAATAGTAATTTTTACAAGAAACTTAACAGAAATATGTGGCTTTTGAACCATAGCAATAGTAATTTTTACAGAAATTGTATGCGGATGTACTAGTTTAGGACCAGGCCTTTACGAATTTTGAAAAGAAATATTATATGAAATAGATGGCTTTTAGACAAAGCAATGCTAATTCTTAATAGATAGATAGATAGATAGATAGATAGATAGATAGATAGATAGATAGATAGATAGATAGATAGATAGATAGATAGATAGATAGATAGACATACAGACAGGCAGGCAGGCAGGCAGACAGACAGACAGACAGACAGATAGATAGATAGATAGATAGATAGATAGATAGATAGATAGATAGATAGATAGATAGATAGATAGATAGATAGATAGATAGATAGATAGATAGATAGATAGATAGATAGATAGATAGATAGATAGATAGATAGATAGATACATAGATAGATAGATAGATAGTCCAAAACAATATTAATACTATCTATAGTGTGATATTTAAACTAAAGTAAAACATCTTATTGTGTACAAGCTAGAAGGTAAAGTAAGAAAGGACAACCCAATATGTACAACTAAGAGACCAAGACAACAAAAATATCGACCATCATGACATATACAGACTTTGTATACAGCATAAATCAATTTCATTATTTTGCTCCATTTCTGCTTAGCTCTTTATTTTTTACGGGCATTAGACGCAGACGGTAATAAATATTTCACACAAAACTAGAAGACAATTTTATGTTACTGAAATCTCACACACGATTAATTCCAAGAGAGAAATGAATGGAATATGGTAATGGCCATTCTATAGTGTTTAATTTCAGTGACTGTCAGCAGGACTCTGATTTGGAGCAAAATGAAAATATTCTATTTACCGGTGTAATATTACAACGGCGAACAGTAAACTGACGACTGTGTCCCAGGTGTCCTTTAACATCTTGTTTATATCCTTGATTTTGATTGTTTGTTTATTTTTGTTTCTTTCTCTCTCTTTGCTTATTAACCTTATATTGTTTCTTTCTCTGTGGTTTTTGTTTGTTTGATTGTTGACTTTATTTTGTTTCTTTCTATCTGTTTGTTTATTAACCGTATTTTGTTTCTTTGCTTGTTTATTAACCTTATTTTGTTTCTTTCTATGTTTGTTTATTAACCTTATTTTGTTTCTTTCTATCTGTTTGTTTGCTAACTTCATTTTGTTTCTTCCTATCTGCGTTTATTTGCTAAATTTATTTTGTTTCTTCCTATCTGTGTTTATTTGCTAAATTTATTTTGTTTCTTTCTCTGGGTTGATTTGTTAACATTAGTTTGTTTCTTTCTCTGGATCTATTTTTAAATTTTATTTTGTTTTCCTCTTGGTTTATTTTCTAACTTTATTTGTTTCACTCTCTTGGTTTATTTGCTAACTTTATTTGTTTCTCTCTCTTGGTTTATTTACTAACTTTATTTTCATTTTATCTCTGGATTTATTTACTAACTTTATTCAGAGTTGGAGCAAAATGAAAATGTCCCAAGTGTCGTTTAACATTTTATTTATATCTTAGATTTTGATTTATTGTATATATTGTTTATATCTTAGATTTTGATTTATTGTATATTTTGTTTATATCATTGATTTTGATTTATTGTATGTTTTGTTTATGTCATTGATTTAGATTTATTGTATATTTTGTTTATATATTGGATTTTGATTTATTGTATATTTTGTTTATGTCATTGATTTTGATTTATTGTATATTTTGTTTCTTTCTCTTTGTTTAACTGATTTTGTTTCTTTCTCTATTTGCTGACTTCATTTAGTTTCTCTCTGTTTTTTGTTAACTTTATTTTCTTTCTTTCTCTCTGTTTGCTTGTTAGTCTTTTTTCTCTCTGGCTTTTGTTTGATTGTTTGTTTGTTAACTTTCTCACTGTTTGTTAATTTTATTATGTTTCTTTCTCACTGTTTGTTTGTTAATTTTATTATGTTTCTTTATCTCTGTTTGTTACTGTAATTTTGTTTCTTTTTGTTTGTTAAATTTATTTTGCTTTTATCTCTTTATTTGTTTGTTAACTTTATTTTGTTTCTTTCAATGTGTTTGTTTGCTAACCTTATTTTGTTTCTTTCTCTTTGTGTGTTTGCTTGTCTTCTTTTCTCTCTTGATATTGTTGTGTTTGGGTGCGTATGTTTTTCGTTTGCTTTGAACGTCTTCCTCTTATTTTATACGTTGTATTTATTCTTTATGTTAATTTTAATTCTTTCTTTCAGCTATGGTTTGTTTATTTATTATTAAATTTGCATATTTTTTATTTTCATTTTGTTTTTCTCTATTTTCTTTGGGGATGGGAGTATCGCGTACAATTTCATAACCTTTGAAATAAATATTTACCGTAAGATTAAAGAACCTTTGAAATAAATATTTACCGTAAGATTAAAGAACCTTTGAAATAAATATTGTTCCTGACGTAAAACACACTTACCTGTTTACTACACTGATCTTGACATACAACAAAATTATGTCTTAAGTATACTGTCCCTTACACACTTACCTATTACTGATGTAAAACACGCCTACTATCCCTTACGCAAAACACACTTACCTGTTTACTACACTGCTCCTGACGAACAGGACACCTGTTTTCTACACTGATCTTGACATACTAGAAAAAGAATGTCTTAAGTATACTGTTCCTGACGTAAAACCACATTTATCTGTTTATACTGTTCCTGACGTAAAACACGCTTACCTGTTTACTACACCGTTCCTGACGTAAAATATGCTTACTGTCCCTGACGTAAAACACATCTATTTGCTACACTGATGTAAAACACGCTTTACCAATTCACTAAATACTTCGTAACATGGAACCCATTTATCTACTCAATGAACCATATATGATATCAATTCCATTTAACTTGTCATCAGCTTACTGTCTCCTTATTGCCCCTGCAAGTCTAAGACGTCCACGTGACTCTCTTTGTTATGACACAACTTTGTCTAAGTGTGTATAGCGTGTTGAGACCTCTCAACATTGTGCCAAGGAGAAGTGAGAAAATATCTGTTCTTTGTATTCATCTTTATTTCATCTATTGCTCTTGACAATTTGAAAAAATCTATTTATTAAGTTTTACTTTTTGGTTTATTTGTACGTTTAATTTTACAAAAAATATTGCAGGCTTGATTAAGATAACTTTTCCATTTTTATATCGCTGAATATGTTAATTCATTTCTAACGTTATAGTCAAGGAACTTCCTGCTTTGAATTTTTTTTACCCTATACTTTAATGTATTTCAAATTGCATGTAATTTTCTTTTTTACTCTAAACTTTGATGTATTTCAAATTGCATGTAATTTTCTTTTCTTGGATGGAGTGGGGGAAGGGAAGCGGTATCAATATCACCGGATTTTTCTACCTGTTAAATCCCAATTATCTTGGTTCCAAAGAACGAAAATAGATATTCTTAAGTGTCCGGTTATGTAACATTATTATTATTATTATAGTCTGTTACTTTAGTAAGATTTTTCATAAAATTAGTAAGAAATTTGTGCTAAGTTCATACTGAGATCGGACTCACAGTCACTAAGGCAAAAGTATTTTCTTTTTCATTCTATTGCTAAGATTTCTTGTGGGTGGTTGGGAATTTCTTCGTAGTTGTTGTTTGTTTTTATTGTTTTTACAAGAGGAAAAAATAATATTGAGAAATGATTCCGATTTAATAGGATGTGACATATTTACAAAGAAAACATTTTATAAAACTGGAACCACACTGGAGTTAATTCGCCTCCAGCGAGTTGTCGCCCTTTCGAACCTATTTGTAATTATCACATGGCTCGTGGCACTAAGAGGTTGTATTCCCGAATGGCCGGGTGCGATATGAAGATATACGCCTGAAGTGAGTGAGGTTGAAATGACCTCCGACGGTAATTGAAATCCATTACGTCTTCAGGAAGACAGGGAGTGGGAGAGGGGGGACACTAGCAAACGATTAAAAGAAGTCAGTTTTAGACTGAACACAACAGTTCCAGATTTGACCTCATGAATATTCATATAGAATGGGTGAGATGTTGTTAGAGAATTAATGTCACCAGAAGTCCAGAAGTAAATTTTGGATTTTTAAAGTTGTGTACAGCATAAAGAACCCAATAAACTCATAACTTTCTTGAAAATAATGCATATATATTCCATATTATACTGACTTTTAGGGAATAAACGTAGTATATTGACCTTTTCAAGAATCAACCTGATATATTTTGCTTGTAAAGCAAAGGTGTGCTGATTTTATTTTATTTTTTAAGAATCTGCCACATTTGTTGTCTCTAGTGTGTTTTGTGACTATTTTAAGAACTATTTAATATGTTCACGATGGTGTATTACATGGCTTGTTCAAGAATCCATCTGATTGCTTCATTAGTATGTTATCTGACCTTTTTCAAGAATCTATCTGATTGTTTCCTTAGTAGGTTACCTGACCTTTTCAAGAATCCATCTGATTGATTTTTAGTATGTTATCTGACCTTTTCAAAAATCCATCTGATTGTTTCCTTAGTATGTTATCCGACCTTTTCAAAGAATCGGCCTGATATATTGTCTCTGTGGCGGAGTAAATTTGCGTATCCCTATTTCTATACTTAATAATTATAGCGTTGTTGCCAATGTTAACGTGACCTGACAATTGGCACTGCTTATGATGATATGTTTGGAGTAAACAACTCGGGTGGAGAATGTGCTAGGAACTTGCTGATGTAATATAAACTGGTTTTAGGTGGATGAGTAGTTTCTTTATTATTCAATGGTTAAGTTTTACAAGAACGAGACCAGCCAATGGACTGAGATCAAAGTTTACCAGTTGAAAAACTTTATTTTCTAATCACTTCGAATCCGGTGTGGAAGAAGTCCGATCATGAAAGGCGGCCATTAGCTTAATGGTGAGTTAACTGACTGATTGAGAGAGAATGGACTTAGAAATATTTTGTGCATTTTGCTCTTGATATGTTATACTTGCATTTTACGTAGTGATGTGTTATGTGAGTAGACTATTATTTCTACAAAAATTGTGAACTATGATGCTTGTATGTAGTATGCTAAGCACTTGACATTGTTTCTAGTGAACCCGTTCATAAAACTAAGATGTTGTATTTATTATGCTACATGCGTGTATCTGGCTAATAAATATTGTTGCAGACAGAAAGAAAGAATGTAAGAAAGAATGGAGTTGGAGATGAATAAACTGGAAACTTAGCGTTTGTTCCCTGATTAAATTTTACAGGGAAGATGCAGACTTTTATTTTTTACCAGATAGATTTATACATTTCTACGACTGTGGTACATTCTAGAAGTCTCTAACCCCTGTGTGTAAGGGTTAATGTATGACGCCAAAGTATAATAAATACAAAATGGAATTTCCGTTACAAGGAAGTTACTGTAAATTGTTACATTGTTGTTCTGCTTGAGAACTAATACATGAAGGAGCGCCCAGAGTAGTCTTGAGAGAATAGTGGCTTATCAGTGTTCTACGGCGTGCAAGAGAAATATGTGAAGAACTGACAATTCTACTGTGAACAATAAAATTGTTACTTTGTTATGAAAGTGTGCAAAAGACTTTGCGGCATCGTCTTGACAAGGTTATGTACAAACTATTACCGTAGTAATCTCTATAACTCCATTTCTGCTTTCTGATAAAAAATTACCCTGTGATTTATATTGACACTTAACTGTTGAATTATGTGTTTGGATATACGACTGTATACGCATTGAAACTGTTCGAACGTGGATCATGAAAATATTGATGTCAAATAATCTTTTCATTGTATTTGCAATATGTATATTTGATTGATGATTTAATAAATTTATTGACATTCTTACACATATTGATAATCATATGTTGGAGAGATAATGGGTGGATGGGGGACTGGCTAAATATAGATTAAAGAAGGATTTATCTTCTCCTTTGGTAAGAAGTTTTCCACCTATGGAAATATTGTGTGACACTTAATGTTTGTCTTTAATGTTGTGGAAGAGAAAACACATTTACAGCGCCCGCATATCCGCCAGGTGAGAGAGATGAGTGGTGTCTTATGGAGAATTGTTAAATAACATAAATTTAAGATTCTCATAACTTGTAATTAGTTAAAGTTGATTAATGATGATGATAATAATAATAATAATAATAATAATAACTATTAACCAGGTTGGCATAGTCACTGTCTCTTAGAAGTGTGTGTACTAAAATGACTTTGAAGAATTGTGTGCTGTAGCCACTTACAACAACAACAGTTTGCTAAACTTTCAGGAATGGGTGTACTGTGTTAATCTATTCGTTAAACTGACTTTCAGGAATGGATGTGCTGTATTGACTTAACAATAATCTATTCGCTAAAATGTGATTTTCAGGAATGAGTGTGTTATATTCAATTAACAATAACATATTCGCTAACCTGACTTTCAGGAATGGGTGTACTATATTGACTAAACAATAACATATTATCTAATCTGACTTACAAGAATGGGTGTGCGATATTGACTTAACAATAACACATTCGCTAATCTGAGTTTCAGGAATGGGTGTGCGATATTGACTTAACAATAACACATTCGCTAATCTGACTTTCAGGAATGGGTGTGCGATATTGACTTAACAATAACACATTCGCTAATCTGACTTTCAGGAATGGGTGTGCGATATTGACTTAACAATAACATATTCGCTAATCTGACTTTCAGGAATGGGTGTGCGATATTGACTTAACAATAACATATTCGCTAATCTGACTTTCAGGAATGGGTGTGCTCTGTGTGTGAACGGCGGCGCAAGCTAATGATGAGCACCGGTTTGTGGTACCATGGTTACCAGCCAGAGGTGGAGCTGCCACTTGAAGACAAAACCAACCCCCAGGACAGGAACTTGGTGAGAAGAGTAACGCGCTATAAAAATGAACAGTCTTCTTGAAATATATTATGCTAATGTAATTGTATATCAGACTGCGTTACAGAGAAGAACAGCCTCCAGGGAATATATTGTTTTTAATGTAGTGGTATATACGACTGTTACAGAAATGAACAGTCTTCAGGAAATATATTGCACTAATTTAGTAGTATATAAGACATTTTTATAGACGTGAAGCAATCTAAAATATATTTTGCTAATTTAGTTGTATATAAGACATTGTTCTTGGAGTGAGGTTTTCATAGAACATACTGGGCTAATGTTTGTTACATATATAAATGTGTTACAGACTTCAACAACCTTCTGAGAATATAAGATACTGATATAATCGTATATAAAATTGCATATAAGAATGTTAGCTTTATAGAGTTGCTCCTAAATTTGGATATAAGAATATACATTTTAATAAAGCTGTTCGTAACTTTGAATCTAAGCAACATCGAATAATTTCAATCGTTTATATGTAAGTATGTATAAGTAAACTGAAGTTGTCATCAGTTTGGATTTACGAAGGCTTTAGTTAATCTAAAGGATAATGGAGTGTCTGAGATTTTTCAAAGTTACGCGCCTCAATTCCCCTTTGCTGTTTTTAGAGGGAGATAGTTCTAATGGTGTTCTTGCTTAAATGCCATTAAATATAGATAGTTCTAATGGTGTTCTTGCTTAAACGCCATTAAATATAGATAGTTCTAATGGTGTTCTTGCTTAAACGCCATTAAATACTCTTCAAAGTTTATGTTGGCTGCAAGAAAAATGGCTTTGCTTTCCTAATTTACATATTTAATTCGTTAGATACCAGTTAAATATGTTAATGTTGATTTTTTTTTTCTGCTCTGTTTTTTTTAAGTCCATGGAGATTCGGTCAGGTCACCTTCCTACATCTATGACAGCCTCTACTATGAGCAAGGAAAGCCGAGACAGTCAGGACAGTAGGCGGTCTGATTTCTCCAGTCTCGGCGCCGAGATCAACATGCTCACAATGGCGTCATCGCACAACTCGGAGCTAGCACGACACATGTACGAACAATCCAAGGTCAAAGGTTGGTCTTTCACTACACGTTTTGCCTCTGACATTTTCTTTTTGTTATACTACTTTGTAACCGTGGAGAATTGTATCCGGATGTTTCATGATGTCCTCAGGTGACAACTGAATCGTGCTCTCCACTAGGACTTGTCGAGCTTAGCGTCAGAAAAAACTCCGAACCGGTTAGAAGTGACTGATCATTTTCAGGCAAAAAATAATTATTTTTTTTTCATTTTTTTTTTTTTTTTGGGGGGGGTTTCTTTGCTCTTCTTATAACTCAAATATTTTCCTGTTACAGGCGAAATCGGTAAAAGAAAATTTGGAAATTCATTAAAT
This sequence comes from Sinotaia quadrata, assembly GCA_028829895.1. NCBI lineage: Eukaryota > Metazoa > Mollusca > Gastropoda > Architaenioglossa > Viviparidae > Sinotaia > Sinotaia quadrata. The sequence goes on from CM054178.1 coordinate 22,742,539, forward strand.
ATTACGTAGCACACACTAAAGAATTTTTACCAGCAGTTGTTAATTAGAAAATAGAACCAGCTAGGAAGAATTAAGTTTCCTCCAGGCTTACAACAGTCTAGGAATGATTAAGGTCTCTGTTTTGCCCTGCCCGACAACGCATTAGAATGATTAAAACCTCAGTTTTGCTCAGCCTAGAAAGAATTAAGATCGCAGTTTTGCCCAGCCTGGAAATGATAAAGATCTCAGATTTGCGCCTATGAATGATTAACACTTCAGTTTTGCCCATCCTGATTACCGCCTAGGAATGCTTAAGACCTCAGTTTTGCCCAAACTGGCCAGTTGGACTGAAAACTACATAACTGCTTCATTCTTCTGTTTTGTCCATTACCTGAGCGAGCATGTGTAGATGGTCTGAAGTACCCGGTTGTAACAAATATAAGAGGTAGAAATAAATCTGTTGTCTTTTGTTTAATTGTTTTTATAAGTTTAATTTAATTTCTTATTTGATTTCATTTCTTGTAAATGGGGGAAAACTACAATACGAATACGAATTAAGTATACTACCAGGGTAATCTAATTTTAACAGCGAACAAAAAATAAACACAAGACTGCGAAACTCTTCAGCTGAATGATAATAGAGGCAAAAACATTCTTGTTCTTGATGCTCTTGATGATTTTGCTTCTGTGAAGAATTTCACAGCGAAAGAAGAAGAGTTGGAGAGGAGCTTGACTCAATTGAAGAATAGCTTGAGTCAATGTGACGAGAAAATACGAAATCTCTAAACCAAAACAAAAATCAACCTTGTAATCGGTGTCGGGATGGGAAACTACATAGAGGAACGCCATCACTCCGGGACCGGAAGTATCGAGTTAAATTTTACGTGCAGCGACTGAAATGCCTTCAGTGGAAAAAGTTCAACGTGGCTCCCCTGGAAACAAAATCATCTTCTTAGCTCTTGCGCTCGTTTCATTCCATCATTTCGTGATCATTTCGCGCTTGAAGACGCCCATCGAAAACGAAAGGGGAGAGGGAGAGGGAGAGGATGTTCGGGAACAACCTTATAACATGATCGCTGAGCTTTCATAAACGTTTTGGTGTCGGGGTGGAGGTGGTTGATAATTCTTATCCGCTTGTGCCTGAAATATGCGAATATTTGAATGTCTGAAGAAAATAGTTGTAGAAAGCTAGTTTTGAGAACCTTTGATCTTCCGAATTTTTCCAGAATTGGACTTGACGGAAATAAACGGTAAGCAGCACGATTCAAACGATATTAGGGGCAGACATTTTCAGGAGAGAAAAATCGTTAATTTATCTTTGGCACAACGATTGGCCCGCAAGAAGTTGCGTCTGTCAACAGATTCCACATGTTTCTAGATTGGACATTTTCCGCTTGACACACACAGTAAACTTAGCGCATAATACGCACATGTAGACACCAACATGTTATAAACACATACTGCTACTACGTCAAGTCTGTCCCGACATTTTGCACGTAGTTCTTATACATTATCTCCCAACAGAAACAACAATTACTTCAAAGCATACCATATATATTATACTGCATAAAAAAGATACAAGCAAAAGTCACACATTATGCAGCATACAAAGATACAAGCAAAAGTCACACGTACAGATACATACATAAACACACGTACACACACACATGCTTTTTTTGATCAATACACCTAGATCAACAGAGAATGACATACCACAAACCTGCCACACATACATACCACACATACATACCACACATACATACCACATACATACCACACAAACATACCACACACATGCCATACATACATACCACAAACATGCTTACTATATACACATAATACACGTAGAAATGCACACATATAATGCACATAAAAACACACACACACACACACATAAATAACACAACTCAAGCATGCGCACAACCACGCCACAACACAACCGCTCCCTTAAGTCCTCACTCTTAAAAGTGAAGCGGAAGTAGTATTAAAAACTAATGCTAGCGAGTTTCCAAGACTGAGAGAATAATCGAATTTCTCGTGCGCTTTAACTTATCTCTTTCAGATCTTCGCGAATGTCGCTTTAGTCTTCAAGAGTAAACTGCTCTTAGACATTGCTTCAAGTCTTTGGGGATTTAGAGTTACCATTTCCCACGTGAGACCACCCATTCTAACAAAAATAAATAAATAATTTAAACTTTAAAGCACAAACACACTGCAGAACTAGCTGTACGCTAAACTATGCAGCTACAACGATAAAAATGTCCACATATTTTCTGTTTTATTTCTTCTCATTTCCACCAAAGTGTAATTTAGTCAGCCATAAAATCCAACAGGCGGTGAGTTAGTTTGTATGTAAATTTCTTTAGATGTGAAGAAAGCGTTCAGTATCGATTTAGTTTGGTCTTCAGACAGAAACATGGACATTAGGACCCAAAGAGTGTTTACTTTTTCCTGTTTCCCTTTCATCGTTGTCCTTTGTGTGTGCTGGAAAGAAAGGAAGTTTTAGGTGGTGTCTTTTTCTTATGGTGGTGGTGGGTTGTTATAGCAATATAAAGCCATGATGGTTGTGGTTTGTAGGTTGTATGGTAAGATATAAATGTAATGGTGGGTTGTTACAGTTGTATAAAAATGATATATTGGTGGTGATTTGTGATTTGTAGGGATAAATATAGGTGTGGTGTGGGTTGTAGTGATCAGGTATACACATGTTGAGTGGGTTGTAGTGATCAGGTATAGATGTTGTGTGGGTTGTAGTGATCAGGTATAGATATGGTGTGGGTTATAGTGATCAGGTATAGATGTTGTGTGGGTTGTAGTGATCAGGTATACACATGTTGAGTGGGTTGTAGTGATCAGGTATAGATGTTGTGTGGGTTGTAGTGATCAGGTATAGACATGGTGAGGGTTATAGTGATCAGGTATGGATGGGGTGTGGGTTGTAGTGATAAGGTATAGATGTGGTGCGGGTTGTAGTAATAAGGTATGTATGTGGTGCGGGTTGTAGTGATAAGGTATGGATGTGGTGTGGGTTGAGGGACTGATAGTAATGGTGGTTTGTGTAGAGGGTTTTGGTTTTGGTGGTGCTAGTGATGGCATGTGTGACAAGTGTAATAATGATGATGAATTATGGTAACAGTTGTAACGGTTGCAATAACTAACTATGTGGACTGCAGTAGTTGTGGTATTGATGGAACCGACGAATACTGATGACGATGGATTGTGGTCTGGATTTACAAGTGGTGTATGTTGGGTTGCCGTGGTGAATTATTGTAGAGTTTGGTTGTCTTAGTGCGGTGGACAGTAAGACTGGTTGTATGTTGTCTTAAAGTGCTGGATAGTAAGAGTGGTTGTATGTTGTCTTAGAGTGGTGGACAGTAAGACTGGTTGTATGTTGTCTTAGAGTGCTGGATAGTAAGAGTGGTTGTATGTTGTCTTAGTGTGGTGGACAGTAAGAGTGGTTGTATGTTGTCTTAGAATGGTGGCCAGTAAGAATGGCTGTATGTTGTCTTAGAGTGGTGGACAGTAAGACTGGTTGTATGTTGTCTTAGAGTGCTGGATAGTAAGAGTGGTTGTATGTTATTATGAGTGTGATAATAATGATACGTCGTGGTTTGGATAGTGGTTGTGTGTTGTCTTATGGTGATAGGCTGTGGAAGTGGCATTGGGTTGTGGTAGTTAATAGTAATGATCGTTCGTGGTGGCACTGATGGGCATTGAGTTGCCGTTATGTTGTTTTCCTATGTTGTTAAATTTTATTACTTTGCAACAATATCTAAACATTTAAATAAAACTCTTTTCTCTGTCTGTTCATCGAACATAATGTGGAATTTAAATGGTTTTGGGGTAGTATGAAAATAATGTGGAATTTAAATGGTTTTGGGGTAGTATGAAAATAATGTGGAATTTAAATGGTTTTGGGGTCGTATGAAGGTTATGAAACCAAATAAAACGTCTCCAGAATGTTTTTTCTCTCTGTCTGTATGTATGTGATCAGTGCAGACTCACGACAATGTTAAGTCCTCAACAGAGTCACGGACGACGTATATGCCTTTCCCAGGCTGAAGATTCTGTGTGCCAGTGGCTGAAAATGTTTCTTGCTGGGAATGTGTCGATTATCCCAGCTTTAAATCAATATTAGACTGTTAAAACATCGGCTTGGAGATCAGGGTAACCAAGCAATATATTTTGTTCTTCCTTAAATTTGATTATCAACGGTCTTTGCCAGACGGGAACCGCCAAAGGGAAAGACTCTAGAGTGTGAGTTACTCATAAATTAGTCTTGAGTGAAAATCAGTCCGCACACGCACGCACGCTCGCAGGCAGGCAGACAAACCACACGTTCAGTTTATTTAACGTTGATTTGTCTGAACGCGAGTTGTTGTGAAATATTTCGGTTCTTTTAGTCATTTCCTGACGATATCGTTTTCCTTTCATGGGAGTAATTTTTGCTGCTCTTTCATTTTTTTATTTTTTACTTAAGTCCTGATGTTATTGTTGTCGTTGCTGCTATTACTATTGTTTCAATATTTGTTTGATTGATTTGGGTTTTAAATATAAAAGCCTTTCATGCAGAAAATGGTGGTGATAGGAGTGGTAACAATATTAGCAGTAGAATAGTGGTGATAGGAGTGGTAACAATATTAGCAGTAGAATAGTGGTGATAGGAGTGGTAACAATATTAGCAGTAGAATAGTGGTGATAGGAGTGGTAACAATATTAGCAGTAGAATAGTGGTGATAGGAGTGGTAACAATATCAGCAGTAGAATAGTGGTGATAGGAGTGGTAACAATATTAGCAGTAGAATAGTGGTGATAGGAGTGGTAACAATATTAGCAGTAGAATAGTGGTGATAGTAGTAGTAACAATAGTGGTAGTAGTGGTGGTGGTGCGATTGTGTCTTAACGTTCTTTGTCGTTTCTGGATCTTTTTACTCTTAACATTAGAAGTAAAAAAATTATAATACTACAAAAATAGTAATAGTATTAGACTTGATGATGATAATGACGACCCCGACGATATTGGTGATGATGATGATTTAAAGACAAACTAATTTTCATTAGTCGCTAGGAATCCCGAGTAAGCGGCAGTATCCGCAAATAAAATAACGGAATGTACATGCTAATAATAATATCATAGCATTGTCATGAAATGGTAGAGCATGGTCATAAAATGTCATAGCACAGTCATGAAATGTCAGAGCATTGTCATGAAATATCATAGGAGAGCATGCAATGTCATAGCATTCTCATGAAATTAGGACACTTTTACATGAACTCATGTGCACATGCGTAGTCAGTGTTTCATTATGAACGCTGTAAGCAAGTTGTCGGTGTTTCATTATGAACGCTGTAGGCAAGTTATCAGTTTCATTATGAACGCTGTAGGCAAGTTATCAGTCTCATTATGAACGCTGTAGGCAAGTTATCAGTTTCATTATGAACGCTGTAGGCAAGTTATCAGTTTCATTATGAACGCTGTAGGCAAGTTATCAGTTTCATTATGAACGCTGTAGGCAAGTTATCAGTTTCATTATGAACGCTGTAGGCAAGTTATCAGTTTCATTATGAACGCTGTTGGCAAGTTGTCAGTGTTCGGTTTTGCTCTTCCTCGAACTGTCAAGAGACTGCCGCCACTTCTACTGTGTATGTTATACTATTGTTCGCCACTACTAACACTATTTCTATTACTTTTGTCTTACTTCTACTGTTTCGGTTTTGCTACTGATACTACTGCTATTATTTTTGCAAATGTTTTCGTGCTGATATATATAACAACTTTTCTACTCCTACTTCTGTTAGGTTGCTGTTGATACTACTGCTTCTTCCACTGTTACTTAGCAACTACTGATTCTTTTGCTGTGGGTACATTTGTTACGTCTGATGTAAATACTACTACATATAATAATGAAATAAAATTCAACACATCATTTGTATTATCCTGCTGCAACCAAAGCGTCACTCTCAAAAATGAATTAGCACGGAAACTGTACCTTTTCTCTTGAATGAATCAACGAATACAAAAGTCAAGGTCAGAGGTCAAGAAAAACGTTCGGAGGATACGCTCTGTTCCCAGAGAAACAGTTCCCAGGTCCTAATCCTAAGTCAGAGATTAAAGGTGAAAGGTCAGCACAGCTTTCCAAAACATGACGTAGAAAAGTGTTCAAATCATTCTCTTCTTCCTGAAAACTGATCCTACAGTCCGGAAACGGCCAGTAGCTCTTCCACGACCACAATACAGATACAGTTTTTACTACGGGTTAAAGAGATATTTCAGTGGATATGTCAAGCACTAACTCCAACTTACTTGTTAAAGATATATTTTGGTATTGAGTCAAGCAATAACACCAATTTACTTGTTAAAGACATATTTTGGTATTGAGTCAAGCATTAACTCCAACTTACTGGTTAAAGATATACTTCAGTAGAAGAGCAAAACATTACAAGTAACATCTACTTAGTAATAATTATCCTTACGTAGGTCAGTGGCCAGGGCCTTTATTTTTCCCCTCGCGTAATAGATAGATAGAAAGAAAGAAAGAAAGAAAGAAAGAAAGAAAGAAAGAAAGATAGATAGATAGATAGATAGATAGTATATGTAATATAATATACAAACACATTTACACATACATAGTAACATATAACACATGCACATTTATACACACATATATAAATAAACACATTCGCATGTATACAAACCTTTTACACACACGTACAATGTATATGTACACAGTATATTCGCATGTACACATGTATTTGCATATTTATAAAAGCATTTACATATGCAGACTTATACACATTTACACACATACACCAACAAGATCATGTATACATTGTCACGCATGCACGAACAAGATCATGTATACATTATCTGAATCTCCTGGTTTACTGATTATAATCCACTATGACCATGGTAGACGTGAGAAGTATCTACCACAGTGTGTAAGTGTAAGGAATACGCTACACTCCATTGATGTATAGTGACAAGGTAAGCTAACTACATCGAGTAATTTCTGGTACAAGGAAGTTACTGGAAATTGCTACAATTATTGTTCTGTTTAAGGGGGCTATTATGGCAGAGCGCAAGGTTAGCCTCGAGAAAATAGCAGCGAATCGGTGTTCTACAAAATGAGAAGGGAGTCACAGGGAATTGACAGTAATAACTGAACAATGAATGATAATCACAAGAAAGACTATTGAGACAACACCTAAATCAGGTTATATACAAATTAGTATTGCTTATCTCTAATAACTCCATTTCTGTTCTCTGATAAGAAATATCCTGTGATTTGTATTGACATTAAATTGTTGAATTGTGTTTTAGAATATCAGACTGTATAGATATTAAAATTATTGAATGAACACGGTTTTTTAGAAATATCTATATCAAGTAATGTTTTTTCATTGTATTTGTTATATGTATATTTAATTGTTGATTTAATAAATTTATTGTTAAATTTATTGTCCTTCTTACACATATTGATAACCTTATGTTGGAGAAGTGGGCGGATGGGGGCTAGCTAAATATAGATTAAATACGAATTTGCCTTTTCCTTTAGTAAGACGTTTTCCACCTACAAAAATATTGTGTGACGGTAAATGTTTGTCTTTAATATTGTGGAAGAGAGAAAATGTTTACAGCGCCCGCATATCCGCCAAGTGAGAGAGACGAGTGGTGTCTTCTGGATAATTATTACTAACATAAATTAAGATTCTCATCACTTATAATTAGTTATGGATGATTAATTAATTAATGATAATCTTAGTCATTAACTAGATGGTGTTGGCGTCACACATACATTGTATCCACACACATAGAGACATAAAATCACGCAATTTTTAATTGTAAAGTCTATGTACATTTGACGTTAAGGTAGACCAATCTCACTTTAACTGATCATAATTTTGTAATTCTAGAAGACAAAATACTTGAACTCCCCAAGACATCCCACAAAGAAGGCGACTAACCTCCTCTCTTTGGTACATCTAGAGTTAGGTATAAAGAAAAGGCTAGGCTCATGTCAAGTGATATGTACATGGAGAGAGTTAGAAGGAAAAGGCTAGGCTCATGTCAAGTGATAGGTACATGGAGAAAATTATATACATAGAGAGCTGGGTAGAAGAGAATTACGTACATGGAGAGAGAATTGTATACATGGAGAGAGAATTATGAACATGGAGAGAGAATTATGAACACGGGGAGAGAATTGATACATGGAGAGAGAATTATGAACATGAGAGAGAATTATGAACACGGGGAGAGAATTGATACATGGAGAGAGAATTATGAACATGGAGAGAGAATTATGAACACGGGGAGAGAATTGATACATGGAGAGAGAATTATGAACACGGGGAGAGAATTGATACATGGAGAGAGAATTATGAACATGGAGAGAGAATTATGAACACGGGGAGATAATTGATACATGGAGAGAGAATTATGAACATGGAGAGAGAATTATGAACACGGGGAGAGAATTGATACATGGAGAGAGAATTATGAACATGGAGAGAGAATTGATACATGGAGAGAGTTGGGCACAAGGAGAGAGGAAGTGAAATGTTGGAAAGAAATTTTCAAGAAAAAAGAGGTGATCGAAAAGGGAAAAGAAAATGAAAGATTAAATAATAGAGATGACGAGAGAGGAAGATGGAAAGAGTGAAGTACAACGAAGGAGAGAAGGTGGGTGTTTATGAGAATTAAAAAGAAAATATAGAAGAAAAGGAACAAGAGTGAGAGATTAAGGGAGTTGGGTTGGTGAAGAGAGAGAAAAAGGGAGAAAACCTTAAATCGGAAACTCGCGGTAATGTAAAATCGAATCACACTGAAACAGGAGTCCTTCCGCTGAAGCACTGTCAGAAAATCTATACACATGTGACCAAACACACTTATCACACAATCTCTAGGGTGCAGAATCCCTCCTCAAACACGGTCATCGTCGCGTCTGCAGACAGGAGGAGAATTACTTGTTTACCACCATCTTTTTCCCCCCATTAATCTGTCTCCTTTCGATGTGTCAGGTCTGCTAGTACTGCTGAAATTAGAACTCGTTTTGTCCTCGATAAACAGTGTTTGGAGATATGACCGTACAACTCAAAGAAACAATGTTCGGGGAACGTGTGTTTGGCAAGATTTAACTGTTTACTAATTCCGTATAAATACCAGGCAAAGGCGTGGAATTTATCGAGTTTGTCTTAGGGTGGGGATGCGTTTAGTCGTCTGCTTAAAACTGTTTTATTTTTTCTTGCGGGTGGGTGGGGGGATATACCGGGGATCTCAATGCCAGACCCATGATACTATGTTCCCTAAAATGTCTGCGAATGGTTTTGCCGTTGGTACTTGGAAGTCGTTGTCGGTAGGAGTATAAATGTTCCGTAATAGAGTGTCATGATTAAAACTGAAAACATTAGTACATGTTTAGCTCACGTGACCGCATATACACCTTTCTCCTCTTCTATCAGTTTAGTGACGTCGTAAAGAATTTTATATAACCACAATCCGTATCTTGGGGTGTACTCTCAGCCCACAAATTTGTCTTCTTTGAGTGTTTGAATACAAAGATAAGGACGGAGAAGGCATCGGACGTTGAACCTTTGTAAAAAAAAAAAAAAGAAACTGTAAGATATAATATTAAGATAATAAAATAATAATAATTTTATAATGGTTTGTGACATGTTCAACTATCAGCATAAATGCACAATAAAATAGCATGCATTCATTGTCCCTACACCGAACCGTCCAATTTGCACACGGCACTTAAAACTCACAATCTTGAGCATCATGCTCAATATAACGACTCAATAGAATCGATATTCTTCTACTGCATCTTCTATCACTGCTACCACCACCATCACTGCTACCACCACCATTACTGCTACCACCACCACTACTGCTACCACCATCATTACTGCTACCATTACTGCTACCACCACCACTACTGCTACCACCATCATTACTGCTACCATTACTGCTACCACCACCACTACTGCTACTACCACCATTACTGTTACCACCACCATTACTGCTACTGCTACAATTACTGCTACCTCCACCATTACTGTTACCACCACCATTACTGCTACTACTACTACATTACTAGTACTACTGTTGCTACCACTGCTGCTACTTCTACTACTAATTTACCGTTATTACATCTCTAACAGAATTATTCATTTTATAATTTTTCCTATTTAATAAGTCTCTGATGGTGTTTATAATTATATATATGATTGCATGCATACGCGTGTGTGAATGTGAGTGTGTATATGCGCACTAAACTAAGTCTTTTTGTTTAAATTTATAAAAGCAACTTACATTTAGGTTTCATTTATCAAGTGTGTGCTGCAAAGTTAGTCTTTACATAGCAACCCGTACAGCCAAAAATAAGCTTCCAATTGCTCTAAACTTTAAAGAAATTTAAAACAACTAAATCTTAACCAGAGATGAACAACGAATGTTGAATAATTCCGTAGCAGGAAACACGATTATCGATTTTGTCCTAGACCAGGTCTAGTTAGACTTTGGCAGCAGATTTCTGAATCTGCTGCCAACTACGGTACATCATTTGCATGTTGCAGACTTGGCTGATTGCAGAGTCTTTTGATTCAAGCAAGCTGACGACCATATTGTTCCCATCTCAGAAATTTTGATGGCTATACAGCTCACGGGTCTTACTTTCAAAACTTTTACTTCAGTGTAAAGTGCAAATAAATAGTCATAGAAAGTCTTATTTCCATAACTTTTACTTCAGTGTAAAGTGCAAATAAATAGTCATAGAAAGTCTTATTTCCATAACTTTTACTTCAGTGTAAAGTGCAAATAAATAGTCATAGAAAGTCTTACTTTCAAAACTTTTACTTCAGTGTAAAGTGCAAATAAATAGTCACACATAAGGATTTCTTTTTATAACTTTTATTTCAGTGTAAAGTGCAAATAAATAGTCACACATAAGGATTTCTTTTTATAACTTTTATTTCAGTGTAAAGTGCAAATAAATAGTCACACATAAGGATTTCTTTTTATAACTTTTATTTCAGTGTAAAGTGCAAATAAATAGTCACACATAAGGATTTCTTTTTATAACTTTTATTTCAGTGTAAAGTGCAAATAAATAGTCACACATAAGGATTTCTTTTTATAACTTTTATTTCAGTGTAAAATAGAAATAAATAGTCATACATAAAGTCTTAATGTTATAACTTTTATTTCAGTGTAAAGTAGAAATAAACAGTCACACAAAAACATTATTTTCTTAATTTATTTCAGTGTAAAGTGTAAATAAATCGTCACATAACGTATTATTTTATAACATTTATTTCAGTGTAAAATGCAAATAAATATTCATATATAAAGTCTTATTTTCTTAAGTTTTACTTCAGTGTAAAGTGTAAATAAATAGTCATAGAAAGTCTCATTTCCATAACTTTTATTTCAGTTTAAAGTGCAAATAAAAACACATAAATTCTTATATTAACTTTTATTTCAGTGTATAGTGAAAATAACTAATGACACATAAAGTCTTATTTTCATAACTTTTATTTTAGTGTAAAGTCCAAATAAAAACCCACATAAAGTCTTATTATTATAGATTTTATTTCAGTGTAAAGTGAAAACAGATGATGACTCATAAAGTTTTATTTCATAATTTATTTGTTTATGTCTAATGCAAGTAAACAATCACAGACAGTGTATTGGTCTCATAATTTTTGTTTATTGTACAATGTAAATAAATAGTTCACAGGTCTTATTATCATATCTTGTGTTGCAGTGTAAAGTGCAATTATACATCTCACAGATGAGATCTGATTGTCATTATTTGTATTACAGTGTAAATTGCAAATATATATCTCACAGATAACATGTTATAATAATTATTTGTTGTTATAGTATAAAGTGCAAGTAAATATCTCATAGATAAGATCTTATTAATATTACTTGTTAAATATTAAATATACCATTTAGCGAGCAACACAACTCTCTCGTTAAATATCCCGTATATCAAACAGCACAGCTCTGTAATTAAATATCCCGTATAACGAGCAGCAAGCTCCGTAATTAAATATCCCGTACATCGAGCAGCACAGCTCTGTAATTAAATATCCCGTATAACGAGCAGCAATCTCCGTAATTAAATATCCCATATATCGAGCAGCACAGCTCTGTAATTAAATATCCCGTATAACGAGCAGCAATCTCCGTAATTAAATATCCCGTACATCGAGCAGCACAGCTCTGTAATTAAATATCCCGTATAACGAGCAGCAATCTCCGTAATTAAATATCCCGTATAACGAGCAGCAATCTCCGTAATTAAATATCCCGTATAATGAGCAGCAATCTCCGTAATTAAATATCCCGTATAATGAGCAGCAAGCTCCGTAATTAAATATAATGAAATACGAACAACACAACCTTCTAATGTAACCTAAAATACAGCGAGCAACACAGCTTTCTCATTAAATATATCATAAAGCAAGCAACACAGCTCTCTAAGGAAATCTAAATCTTAGCGAGCAACACAACTTTCTAAGGAAATCTAAATCTTAGCGAGCAACACAACTTTCTAATTAAATATACCATAAAGGGAGCAACACAGCTCTCTAAGGAAATTTAAACTAATTAGATCTAATGTATAGCGACACATCACTAGCGGCATCTTATTTTAGCAAGCAGTTCTGAAATAAATCTTAGAGCGAATTAGCTCGCCGATAGTCTTGTTCTCCTAACTTCTTTTCTAAGCAAGGCCAATATTCAGGGGCATACCACGGCTTTTCTAAGCAAGGCCAATATTCATGGGCATACCACGGCTTTTCTAAGCAAGGCCAATATTCATGGGCATACCACGGCTTTTCTAAGCAAGGCCAATATTCATGGGCATACCACGGCTTTTCGTCCAGAACTAACAATAGGTCACTGACGAAGTTTTCAAAGCAATATCGGTAAGCAGCAAATTGTCCAGAAACAGTTCTTGTAGACCGACTGGAACTATCAGTAATCAGGTACCGGTTTTAAAGTTATGTATTGACTCTCGATTATAGCAGAGTATCCACTGGCACTCATGGATGCACCATGCTGTGCGTGCAGTCGCCTGAATTGAATCAAAATTCCGCTTAATGAGATCATTCTGAATTCTATTTCCTTCCGAAAATATCAAACTTCATACCTCTCAAAAGATGAAGGTGCTGGTGTCTGTAACATACCTTTGGTTATTAAAACGTGAAGGAAATTCTGAAAATCGCGGAGGGTCAAAGATGCAGTACAGAAAACTGATGATGTTAAGTATTGTACCATTTTTCCGGATGTGCAATAATACAATTACATATATTCTTGACTTTTTCTGTGGGGTTTAGTACATAACTGTGAGTTTCAGTCATAGTGAACTGATATATTTGTGTTAATGTGTGAAAGTGTGCGTGTTGGAGTAACAGATAAAAAATTTATTTCTACAATGGTAATTTGTTTATTTTTGTCAAAATCACCGTTTATTTGTATGTCATTTTTTAAACTATACACTCAAGAGAGAGAGAAAAAATTCTTCGTTTTATTAATTACAAATGACTGAAATATAAAAAAAAATTAAACGTACGTTTTGAAGCAAAATCACAAACTTTTGGAAAAAAAATATTTTTATTTATAATGATTATTTACACATTTATTACAAATTATTTCCACTTTTAATTGTCTGTTGCTCTTGCTTTATGTTTGTTTTATTTAGTTGATGTGGAAGGGTATTTATTTTTGTAGCTTATTTGTTTGTTTGGGTGCATTTTTTATTTCGCTGACATATATGGTTGGTTGGTTGGTTGGTTGGGGTGGGTGGGTGTTCAAGTGAGTGAATGGATTTTGATTGCTTTGTTTGGCTGAGTGGTGAATTGGTTTGTGGTTAGTTGACTTGCTTGTTGGTTCATAAAGTGACTGCTTGCTTGTTGTTTTGCGTGTTTGTTATCTTGTATATTTGTTTCTTGGCTTTAAGTTTTGTTTGGTTGTTGATTGATTGCTTAAATGTTCTATTTATTTGCTTATTTCTGTTTGTTTACTTGTTTTGATTTTTTTGTGTGCTTACATGTTTGTTTGTTTTCGAGACGTAATTTACAAATGTTATGGCTTATCTTGTCAACATGCGCTTGTTTTCGAGACATTATAAAAATATAAAAGCTCTTATTTAACTTTTAAAGTTATTCCAAACTTGCTTTCATATTTGTTACGTATACTGACAACATGTTCTGCTTTGTTGCTGTCGTGATGTTTTCTGTCTAATGGATTGGTCGAGAGTTTGCATGTAGTGTGGCTGTTTATTTATCACCTGACTTTGTCTTGGCTGATAGGTTGGCAGAATGGATCGATGGGTGGACGGACTTTATGTCGGTTTAATACTTGGTCTATCGAGATGCTAAATAAATCTCATCGTCAAGACAATCTGTTTTACCGTGACAGTAATAGTGGTTGTAGTAACAGCTGTTGAATTAGTAGCATTAGTGTTGAGAGTGATAATGGTAGAGGTACCGACTGGTGAGTGGTTGTAGTGGTAATAGTATTTACAGTTGTAGATGTGTTACAAGCTCTCGCAATGGGGATAGTGGTAGTTGTAATAGACCTTCTTAAGGTTTTGATAGTGTTGACGAATGCAGATAAGGTAGTAGTGATTGTGTTAGTTATTGCAGTAATTATAGTGATGATAGTCATGGTAGCGATAGTAGTAGTAGTGATTGTGTTAGTCATTGCAGTAATTATAGTGATGATAGTATTGGTAGCGATAGTAGTAGTAGTGATTGTGTTAGTTATTGCAGTAATTATAGTGATGATAGTATTGGTAGCGATAGTAGTAGTAGTGATTGTGTTAGTTATTGCAGTAATTATAGTGATGATAGTATTGGTAGCGATAGTAGTAGTAGTGATTGTGTTAGTTATTGCAGTAATTATAGTGATGATAGTAATGGTAGCGATAGTAGTTGTAGTGATTGTGTTAGTTATTGCAGTAATTATAGTGATGATAGTAATGGTAGCGATAGTAGTTGTAGTGATTGTGTATTGAGAGTATCGGTGTAGTGTTAGTAGTGAATTTATTATTAGAAATATTAGTTTTTGGAAGTGTTTTACTATAAGTAGTGATCGTGGAGATATGACGGTGGTAGTAAAATATTATTATTATGTAATATAGTAGTGGTGGTAAAATATTATTATTATTATGTGATATAGTAGTGGTAGTAAAATATTATTATTATTAGTGATATAGTAGTGGTAGTAAAATATTATTATTATTAGTGATATAGTAGTGGTAGTAAAATATTATTATTATTAGTGATATAGTAGTGGTAGTAAAATATTATTATTATTAGTGATATAGTAGTGGTAGTAAAATATTATTATTATTATGTAATATAGTAGTGGTGGTAAAATATTATTATTATGTAATATAGTAGTGGTAGTAAAATATTATTATTATGTAATATAGTAGTGGTGGTAAAATATTATTATTATTATGTAATATAGTAGTGGTGGTAAAATATTATTATTATGTAATATAGTAGTGGTGGTAAAATATTATTATTATGTAATATAGTAGTGGTAGTAAAATATTATTATTATTATGTAATATAGTAGTGGTGGTAAAATATTATTATTATGTAATATAGTAGTGGTGGTAAAATATTATTATTATTACGTGATATAGTAGTGGTGGTAAAATATTATTATTATTATGTGATATAGTAGTGGTAGTAAAATATTATTATTATGTGATATAGTAGTGGTGGTAAAATATTATTATGTAATATAGTAGTGGTGGTAAAATATTATTATTATGTGTTATACTAGTGGTGGTAAAATATTATTATTATTATGTGATGTAGTAGTGGTGGTAGTAGTGGTAGTATAAAACGTGTAATTATTACTGTCTCCTTCCATGTAGTTTTAAGGTGGGGGGGGGGAATCCCATTGAAGAAAGAAAAATATAATGTCGTTCGTTTGGTTGCTTGTCGTTTGTCTTTCAAAATGCAATCGCAGACGAGTTTGTCCTCTATGGGTTTACTTAGCAACAGCGATCCTGGGAGAAAGCAATGGAGAACAGCTTCATAAGTCTGTTTATGTTTTCCTTCAAATCTTTGCCATCATCTCACGATAAATCTGTTTATCCAGGGAAGAGTAGTCTATTCAAGACAAGGCTGAAATCTCACCATTCTAATGTGTATGATCAAACTATGATTTATTGTATTGCGTGTGTGAGAGTGTTGTGTCGGTGTGTTTGCCATTGTAAATTATATGTGTGTGTGGTGAGTGGTATCGCGTGCGTAGTGCGTGTCTGGTTTGCTAGATGTGTGAGTTGTGCCCTCAGGAAAATTGACGTGCGTCTGGTACGGAGCAAACACGTCACCTGATTGGTTCAAACCTCTCGTGCCAAACAAATTCCTCTCGAGCATGACATGGTACAGTTATCTGTAATGAAACCAATAGATATCACTTAACTGTACATTGCTACCAGCAAACAAGATTTGTGTCTGTTCAAATCCCGATTATAGATATTGTCCGCGTCCCTCGCTCTGTCACTAGCCCTCGGGCAATTTTTGATGACTTCTTTTTTTATTTACAGATGGATAGATGGAATAGATAGATAGATAGATAGATAGATAGATAGATAGATAGATAGATAGATAGATAGATAGATAGATAGATAGATAGATAGATAGATAGATAGATAGATAGATAGATAGATAGATAGATAGATAGATAGATAGATAGATAGATAGATAGATAGATAGATAGAATCATCTGTTTTTACTCGGTTGATGGATGAGGAGAAAGAGAATGAAATGTTTCAGACATATGCATCTGTGAATTATATAATAATATGTTTGTGTATTTGTATATATGTGTGTTGTAAGCTGTGTGTGTTGTGTTAAGTACACCAGAGAAAAGATTGGTGCAGTGCTGATCTAGCCTTCCGCATCTACATGTCAGGAATCGTCAATAACAATATTAGCTGCAATGGACGCTGTATCCTGACAAAAGCAATAAATCTCGCTTATCATCATTCTTTCACTGAGCAAGTTTCTATCTAATCCAACTACGTGTGATGGTGACTGTGCGACGAGGCTCCGTTACTTGTGATGGTGACTGTGCGACAAGGCTCCGCTACGTGTGATGGTGACTGTGCGTCAATGCTCCGCTACGTGTGATGGTGACTGTGCGACAAGGCTCCGCTACGTGTGTGTTCTCACAAGTCAAATAATTTTTTTAACAGACAAATACAAGAAATTGCTGACTTGACTACTTTAGTGCCAGCCCACACAAGTTTGAGGCGTGGTTTTATTTGGCAATAGGTCAGGTACCTTTACCTTGGAGGTCAGGTACTTTCACATTGTTTTATTTTTACTCCCGCTGTGTATGGCTTAACGGCATATGCAAGAAACATACCTTGCTATCATTGCTTTGTCTCTTTGAGCATGCTAAATAATTAATTGTTGATGGATAAGTTTTAAGCATAGTTCGTTTTTCATTTAGACGAAATGTTATAACCTGCTCTAGTTCTTACCTTTGCTTAGTTAGTTATCTAGCTAGTTAGTTACTTACTTATTTAGCTTGTTAAATATATATATGTAGGTAGGGCGATAGGTAGTCAATCCCTTACCGGTAGTTAGTTGCTTATTTAATTCATTTATTGGCCGTTGCTTCTTAAATGAATTTCCAAATCTGTGAATAAATTTCTAACATGGCTGAATTAATTCACTTGAATGAGTGTCATTTTGTCTCTACACTCATATTTTATATTTGCTATTAAGCATTTATTTGTGTCGTAGTTCTTCCATCCAACTTTAGTTTATATCCCCTTACTATCCATGGACTTGCATCAGGACTTGTATGGACTTTGTATGTATGTTAGTACGTATTTATGTTTGTAAGCTTGCATCATGACTTGTATGCACTTTATATGTATGATATTATGTATTTATGTTTGTACGCTTGCGTCAGGACTTGTATGGACTTTGTATGTACGTTAGTACGTATTTATGTTTGTAAGCTAGTGTTAGTGTACTAGCTTGTATATATATGTGTGTGTGTGTATTTGTGTGTGTGTGTGTGCGTGCGTGCGTGCGTATTTGTGTCTGTTAGTAAAATCACAAATCTAGGTGCAAACACAATACTTTAGTTATAATGAAATATTCGTTTGAAACTGAATGTAGTCAAAATACTTTGATCACTAGTTATACATAATCAAATACTTTTATTAATTGATAGATAGTTCATTAAAGCTCCGGAAACCTGACTGAGTTTTCTGTTCTTGTTGACTCCCATTAGACTTCAAAATATCAACCAAAACTTGACCTACCCTGTGGTACTTATTTTTTAAAAAAACACACAAATAACAATTTTTAATTCTGGAACAAAAGACTACTTCTTCCCAATTCTCGAACTAAAATGCACATAACGTATCTCAATTTCCGAACTAAAACACTGATTTCAATTCCCAAACGAAAACAAATTTTCTTTACTTCCTGTACTGTTATACGGAAGGGAGTTGGGACTGCAGTGAGCACCCAATTTGATGGGATTAACTCCCTTTGTCCGTAAAATTCCTTTAATATTTTTTTTTTCATTTTTTTTCTTTTAAAAATGTTTTGTGTGTGATTGGGATAGGGTACTTTGTTCCTCTATATTTTGTAGCATGCTTTTTATATTTTGCTACAAGTGTTAGGAAACGTATAAAAATACATTCTATTAGCATGTTTCTTTGTTTTGAATTTTTATTTTCTCTCATTTGTTCACTCAAGTGATGAACATGCCACTAAATGTCAGATTTATCTTTTCCTTCTGTGTGCCTGCACAACAGGGATCCTCATGTATATGATGGGACCATGCGGTGACTATTTTTGGCTTGCTCCCTTGCTAAGAATGTGCTCGGTGTTTTGTGAAACGTGCCCTCTCTCTCTCTCGTTGCTTGGCAGTATTTTATCACACACACACACACTTTTTTTTATAATTCTTAGCAATGTGGTTATTTTCCTTTCTTATGCATGACGTCACTCCTTTGTCGAGGGAGATAATTATGTTTGTTGTAGCATTAAAAATGTATGATCTGTTCACATAATCAAACACTGGCGATTTCGCATTTTGAAATCAAAGAATTTATTTCAATTGGGTGGTTTAACAGATTGGTAATTTATTCAAAGTAGTTCATGAATGTATTCGGTATGAGGTGTTAGGGTTAGGGCGTACAGACAGCATATAAGCACATAAAATTAAGACCAAATATCATTATATTAAGTAATCTCTTCTTCATTTTAAAAAAAAAAGTAATACTTTAAGATAGTTGGATACGACGAATTTTTAGAAAGTTATTTTAATTTCTCTTTTTTTTATTTTCTCGGCATGTCAGTGTTTGTGGCATAATTATTGTCGCTTTGGTTATTTTTATCGTTAGTGTTATTTATTTCCTAATTGTCATTATTGTCTGATTAATTGCTATTTTTATGTTATTCTGTGTGCGTGTGTGTGTGTGTGTGTGTGTGTGTGTGTGTGTGTGTGTGTGTGTGTGTGTGTGTCCCTCTCTTTCTCATTCTTTCTCTGGTATTTATTTTACTTTTATTGAAATGTTTGTGTTTAGTAACTATTATTGGGTGTTTTCTTGCTGTTGCTTGAATTATGTTATCTGTTTCATTAGCAGTTGAAAGGGGGTAATCTGATAATTGATGGAGAATGATTTTGTTGTCTTTTATGTTTTATTTGCTTGCTCTATGGTTATAAAGACTGTATTTGGGGGTGGGGGTGGGAGTAAATTTGTTGTTGTCGATCTGGAGCTGGATTATAAGTGTTGTCAGTAATACTTTATTTTCTGTCTTACATTTTTTTCTAGAAATTCTCGGTGAGACTAAACACTTACTTATAATACATGTGTTCTATTTTGCATCGTATGGATTCACATTAGCTTTTTTCGACCTTAACGGAATCATTAACATCGCTTCAAGTGTATTCAATGTATGTTCTGTATTCGACGTTAAGCGAGTAATCAACATCGCATCAACTGTATTCAGTGTATGTTCTGTATTCGACGTTAAGCGAGTAATCAACATCGCATCAACTGTATTCAGTGTATGTTCTGTATTCGACGTTAAGCGAGTAATTAACATCGCATCAACTGTATTCAATATATGTGCTATATTCGACGTTAGACGAGTAATCGATATCACTTCAACTCTATTCCATATAAGTGTATACGACATTAAACGAATCAATAACATAGCATAATATGTTTACCATTTAAGTTTACTCCATGCTGAATGAAGTATTAATAAACCATCAACTGTAATCTAATTCAGTTTATTCGACGTTAACGTATTCATTAACATTGATTCGACTGTATTCTATCAGTTTATTCACTGTTACACAGACAATTAAAATTGCGACTACTGTATACCATAGTTTTAAATCATTAACATCGCACCTACTGTATACCATAGTTTTAAATCATTAACATCGCACCTACTGTATACCATAGTTTTAAATCATTAACATCGCACCTACTGTATACCATAGTTTTAAATCATTAACATCGCACCTACTGTATACCATAGTTTTAAATCATTAACATCGCACCTACTGTATACCATAGTTTTAAATCATTAACATCGCACCTACTGTATACCATAGTTTTAAATCATTAACATCGCACCTACTGTATACCATAGTTTTAAATCATTAACATCGCACCTGTTCTTGGAAATTGCCAACAGATTATGCCAATGTTTGTCGTTTCTCTACATTCAAGTGTCACAATCCAGTGTTTTAAGTCAACAGCCCTATGATCTTTTGAGTCAGCAGCTCTATGATCCAGTTTTTTTAGCCAACAGTTCTATGATCCAGTGTTTTGAGTCAATAGCCCTATGATCCAGTGTTTTGAGTCAATAGCCCTATGATCCAGTGTTTTGAGTCAACAGCTCTATGATCCAGTGTTTTGAGTCAATAGTTCTTTGATTCAGTGTTTTGAGTCAATAACTCTAATCCAATGTTTTGTGCCAATAGACTTATGACTCAATATTTGTACCAAAGTCCCTTTAATCAAGTGCCTTCATATCAATAGATCTTTGATCCAGTATATCCTGCCAACAGATATATGACCCAGGATATCCTGCCAATATATCTATGTAACTCAATGTTTTCAGCCAAAAGCTCTATTGCTATATATTTCGTGTCAAAATGTCTATGATCCAGTATTTTATGATAATAGATTTATAGCCAGAAGTATATGACCCAGTTGTATGTGTAGGCGGTCTGCTATTCATGTTATTAGAATATTTATATTTTATGTTACAATTTAGTAGAGTATCTTTTTGTAAACTTATATTTCATGAAAATGACATATCTGACCCTTTATTTCATGTCAACAGAATAAACACATTGTAGTTAGAGAGTAATATAGTGATGTCTTTGACCCTTTATTTCATGCCAACAGAATAAACACATTGTAGTTAGAGAGTAATATAGTGATGTCTATGACCGATATTTTCGTGACGATAGAAAATACAGTATGTGTGACCTAATACTTCAGATTAACTGAATAAACACATTGTAATTAGAGACAAATATAGTGTTGACTATGGCCGATAGCTTGGTGACAATATAGTATGCAGTATGTGTGACCTAATGCGTCTTGTTAACAGAATATGTCTCGTTGTGTCAAAAACCATTGTTCAGTACAGTAGAGAGTAATTTATAGGCTACCCCGCTTTATTATCTAGTGCTTTATATATTATGTGTGTGTGTGTGTGTGTGTGCGTGTGTGCGTGCGTGTGCGTGCGTGTGTGTGTGTGTGTGTGTGTGTGTGTGTGTGTGTGTGTATGTGTGTGTGTGTGTAGTTTTCAATCAATACAATGCAATTGATCCAGTATTTCATGCTGCTAGAATACCTATATTATTTCTTTTTTAAGACTGCTTTAAAAGTCTTTCTTCTATTATTAGGACAATTTTAGTTGATTGTCATATTATTAGAAGTATTAATTCATTGCTTTATATTACTGGATCCTTGTAGCTCATTGTTTACAAATACTATAAAAACTCTTGAAACCAATTGTTACATGTTACTAAAACGTCTTTTCCCACATGTTCTTTCATGTTAATTGAATGCATTTTAACCCTTTATTGCATGCTATTTGAACATTTTATACCGTTGACCCATTCTTTTCATGTTATTAGAGCATCTTTTCAGCCCACTGTTTCGTGTTATTAGAGCATCTTTTCAGCCCACTGTTGCGTGTTATTAAAGCTTTGGGGCGATTAATCATTTTTTCATATTAATTCGATAGGCAGACTTGAGAGCCCCCTGTGTCTCAACGCTGAAAGGCAGCACATTCCAGATTGATGGTCCCTGGTAGTTAATGATCGCTGACCACACGACTTGCTTATAATTTGTTTGTGGAATGCTGAATAGGCGCGCATCTGATGATGTAAGCCATAAAAGGGAAAGAGATGGGGAGTCAGACAGTGAAGTAAGGAAAAGGGAAGTGGAGTCAGACTGTAAACTAAGGAAAAGGGAAGTGGAGTCAGACTGTAAACTAAGGAAAAAGGAAGTGGAGTCAGACAGTGAAGTAAAGAAAAGGGAAGTGGAGTCAGATAATGAACTAAGGTAAAAGAAGTGGAGCCAGACCGTTAGCTAAGGGAATAAGAAGTGGAGCCAGACCGTTAGCTAAGTGGAAAAGAAGTGGAGCCGTAGTGTAAATTAAGGATAAGAAAAATAGAGCCAGAGCCAGCACTAAAAATAAAAGAGGAGTGAAGCAGCCAGTGATATAAGCATAAAATGTCGAGCGATAAAATCAGTTTTTGTTGTTCTAAGACTAATCCTGACTGCAGTATTCTGACCTGTTGAAGATTATTTTCAGAAGATACCATGGTAGACCAGAGAGAATAGCTATGTATTCATCTAGTGGATCGAGTCCAAGTAAAGAGTGCAAGGCCTAGAAAGTAGTCCCTAAAACAGTAAGTCCATGTAAAACGTGCAAGGCCTAGAAAGTAGTCCCTGAAACAGTAAGTCCATTTAAAGAGTGCAATGCCTAGAAAGTATTCGCCGAAATAATAAGTCCAAGTA
Organism: Sinotaia quadrata; assembly: GCA_028829895.1. NCBI lineage: Eukaryota > Metazoa > Mollusca > Gastropoda > Architaenioglossa > Viviparidae > Sinotaia > Sinotaia quadrata. Next base: position 22,765,590 of record CM054178.1, read on the forward strand.
AAGAGTGCAAGGCCTAGAAAGTAGTCCCCGAAATAGTAAGTCCATTTAAAGAGTGCAAGGCCTAGAAAGTAGTCCCTGAAATAAAATGAGTCCGAATAAGGAGTGCAAAGCCTAGAAAGTAGTCCCTGAAATAGGGTGAGTTCGAGTAATGAGTGCAAGGCCTAGAGATGGATGACATTTATCGGAAATGGGACATAAATAATTATTTTGTTACATTTTTTAAAGGTAAACTAATTAAATTTTACAGTTGTAAACAGTTAAAGTATTTTTAACTAATTGAAACTGAACGTGGGGTAGCAACGAGACCAGTTCATAATCCAATTTGCATTTATTAATTAGATCAACGACCGACGATCTGCCATCTTGATTGATCTGAATTCCTGTGCTGACAATAAAGATGCACTCAAAATGTCGTGACCAGCAATTACGTTTCGACAACTCTAATTCAGTGAGCTGTTCTTACACGAGGAAGGCGGATTCAATTTCCAGCACGTCCGACCATTAGCCCTCAAGGGCGAGAACCAATGAGAGGAGCGATGTGGTACTGCAAACGGCAATAGCCATACCTCGAGGACGAGGCGGAATTTTGTTAATAAATATTTTTATAAAGTATTTAGTGATCCCAACATCAACGGAAATTCAACTGACCAAAATTTACTTAGTTTTCCTATCTCGTAATCCAAGGCTCTATCTACTGAGCATCATCACCTCGCCAAAAACTAGCCTGAAATGCGAATATAATGTTTCATTTAGTCTGCTGTTCTACACCTTTATTTCTTAAATTTCTTGGCAGAGTTTAACAATTACGTTCATGTCCTGTTTCGATAACATACACCAAGATTATGAATGCAAACAACTTGTCGGTAATTTTTCGCTGATAAATCTGGTTGCACCGACGACACCCGAAATATAATCATCCACCAAATTCCTTGTTATTCACACCTCTCGAATCTTCCCGTGAATTAAAATTCAACTGCGTGCTAACAGACCTGCATGACCTCTCAATGCCGGTACGTGTAACGATTTGTAGAAATATTTTTAATAACTCGGACTCAACTCCTGTTGAATGCCGATAAGTGTTAGAATAAATTTTAATGCTCTCAAATGACCGGTCTTGTCTACGATCCCCAGTATCATGTCCAACGCACAGCATGCTTGAGAGAGATTTTTTTTTTCGCGAATAATTTAGGGGCTTTCTTTTCTGATGTCAATTATTATTTTTTTTCTAATACAGGGTGGTTGTCGTTTTATTGTTGATGTTGTCTTCTTGCAAGTGATACAAGTTTAATGTTGTATCTGTATTAAGACACAAGGTTTATGTTGTATTTGTATTAAGTTTAAACTGCTTCATGTTTTAGTGAGTTGTTGAAGGTGTACAAAAGCTATGGATGGTTAATGTTGTGGCAACTCCTAAGACTGCTTTCCCTTTCTCTTTTTGTTAATAAATGTAACATGTTAGAAGTCTAAAGATTACAGTTGATTAAAGGTGGGGCAACTCCTATGAAATATTTTACTCTTTATTTTAACAAATATTATTTTATGCTTAAATTGTCTAAAGTTGTATTTGTTTAAAATTGTAGCACTCATAAGCAACCTTTTCCCGTTTTCTCCTTATGCAATAGTCTCATGGGTTCAGCGAGGTATGCCAACCTGCGCACACACATGCACACACACACACACACACACACACACACACACACACACACACACACACACACACACACATACATACATACACTCATTCGGGAATATTTACAGAAGAAAACAATTTGATCAATAATTTTTAAACTCGCGCTCTGATATGGACACAGGTCTTCTTTCTTTCTGTTTTTCTTTCTTTTTTTCCCTTTTTTTGTGGGTGGGTGAAAGGGAGGGTGGGGACAGTTCCTCGTTAAACTGACTAAAGACACATTTACACACATATTTACACAGAACGAAAAGGAAAGCCACGTCTAGAAAGACTACACAAAGACACGTTTACACATATATTTACACAGAACGGAAAGGAAAGCCACGCCTAGACACAAAGACGTTGCACATAAATACCCACGTTAAAAGTATAGAGATGGATCTAAAGTTTATGCACATCAAAAGAGAATTCAAACATGCATATTTGTTTAGAATGCAAAAGGAAACATGAATAATAGAATAGAAAGACATAAGTACATAGAATGTAGAAAGTCATATCTGCAATGAATACAAAAGGACACATCTGCATAGAAACACATTTAAAAGATGCATCTAGATAGAGTGTATAAAGATACATTTATGTAGAATAAATAATACACCTCTCTCTCGCTCTCTCACACACATCACACATACACACGCACACATGCACGCACACATCACACACACACACAGATATTCTACAAACCATCACACGATCAGTAAATGCAACAAGATTAAACCTACCCTGTACTTGCTGGACATCTTACTGAATTGCCGTATATTTGCCTCCATGCATTGTAAATCTTGAAAATTATAACACGATGACCGGGGTGGTTATATCTTTGTGCAAGTGATGGATATACAAAGCCCACACACGTGCATGCTGAAAGTTACATACAAAATTCAACTCTCAAAGAATTCCATAATTTCTCGTCACTGCTTGAAGAATAATAGTCTGTGCAGCGTGACATTTATTTCGTGACCTTTCACTGGTGTATTTCTTTTGCACAAGATTTAGCATGACATTTCACTGGTGTTTTTTATTTGCCCAAGATTTAGCATGACATTTCACTGGTGTTTTTCATATGCCCAAGATTTAGCATGATATTTCACTGGTGTTTTTCATTTGCACAAGATTTAGCATGACATTTCACTGGTGTATTTCATTTGCCCAAGATTTAGCATGACATTTCACTGGAGTTTTTCTTTTGCACAAGATTTAGCATGAGATTTCACGGCAATAGCTATACTGGTGTTTTACTTTTGCACAAGACTTAGCATGGCATTTCACTGGTGATTTTCATTTGCACAAGATTTAGCATATTTCACTGGTGATTTTCATTTGCACAAGATTTAGCATGACATTTCACTGGTGCCTTTCATTTGCACAAGACTTAGCATGAAACCCTTCTGGCATTTGCATTTGCCTAACACTTGGCATTAGATTCCATTGACGTTTTCCATTTGCCTAATTCATGGCAGGATATTTCATTGGTATTTCTCATTTTCCCAGGTTATATATGAAATACCTTTCATTTTCATGTACGTAAGATTTGGCATGAAATTTATTTGTTTTTCATTTCCCAATATTCATGAAATATATCTGGCATTTACATTTGCATAAGAATGAGCATGAAATTTCTTTGACTTTTTCCATTGGCCTCAGATTTGGCATATAATTTCTTTGATGTTTTCCATTGGCCTCAGATTTGACATGTAATGTTTTTGATGTTTTCCATTGGCCTCAGATTTGACATGTAATTTCTTTGATGTTTTCCATTGGCCTCAGATTTGACATGTAATTTCTTTGTTCTTCCCATTGGCCTAGGACTTAGCATATAATCTAATGATTGTTCAATAATGTAAACTAGTAGATACCAGTTGAACATTATTAGCTATCTTATACGTTCAGTTTTATTAATTAAATGGCACTAACCCAAGAGACTTAACTTGTGAAAATCATTTTAACAGTCTTATCTAATACAAATCCAACAATCTTAACTATTGAATATTACTCCAGTAGTCTTGTCTATCTATAACAACCCAACAGTCTTAACTATTTTAATATTACTGCAATATTATCTATCTTATGCCAATCCTCCAATTCTAAGTATCTACCTGAATCAACAATCTAAAGTTTTTGACAACTTTTAGGCGTCCTCCAAATTACGACTCCAATCAAATATTTATCTGCTAGTAATCAACACAATCTAACAGCCTTAACTAGGTGGTACCAGTTGAAGACAGCTCTCTGGCAGTAATTCAACATGTGCTGACCTTTAACTAATCTTAACAATCTAACAAATATCGAACGACATCGACAACAATGTAACATTTTTTTAACACCGACTTCGTTTTCATAGCAGCAGTTAAAGTATAGTGACCATTGATCATTACGTCACGTAGTATCCATGTTTGGATCATGGACTTAGTTAACAGCTCTTCAACTGGTTGCAATGTTCTTCGTCAGTCGACATGAAGTCCTTACTAAGGGAAGTAGTAACTGTTGTGACGCATGACATGCAATTACTCCCCTTTACTGGAATGAATGTTGTAGAAGTTTGAAATTTTGTTTTGATGTTATTGCTGGTGCGGCGATTTCTAGGTTTTTTTATTTCTGATTTCTGCAAACTTCCCGTTTGTGGAGAATTATGCTCTTGAAGGAACGATTTCAGAATGCAATTGCTTATCATTGCCTTTCCTAGTTTGAAAACAAAATCTCGCTAGGATGTGGCCCAATGACGTCAGAAACAAAATTTAATGTTGTTGGTCATGCATGGCTGATTACAGGCCCCGGGGCTTCCCTGCCCAAGAGCGAGTCCGATGATTTCTCAGACCTGGCATCAGATTTGGACTTTGACGAAGTGGCGTCTGAACGCAGCCGTCCCGATGGGTCAAGCACGGAAGAGATCTCGCGAGACTTTTTTGTGGTGAACCACCAAGGACGGGAACTTAATCCAAAAGGGCGCGACCCGACTCTAGTGGACCCAGCAAACTCCAACGGTCAAGGACAGCGAGGAGAAAAGCGCCAGAAGCACCGGCCAAAGTCTTTGAACCTCTCCCGCTCGCACAGCCACACGTCCTCTGATGAAGAAGCAGATGGAGAGCTAGGGGACGACGACAGTAGCGATAAAGGATCGGATTACATGACTGAAAGCGCTTCCAGATTAAGAGCGTCTTCCGTCGGACGGGACGTTGGACGATTCGGTTCAGCTTGTGATAAGCGCCAGGACAAGAAAGCGCTTGAGAACGTCTCTCTCAAGAAAGAAAAGATCTGCATAAGCAGTCAAGCCCACAAACGAGCTGCCTCGGATTTCAGTGACATGGGGTTCGTGACCAGCGCCGGGGGTCATCAGCTTCAGAGACAAGGCTCAAATCCTTCCTCTTCGATGTCTAGTACTCTGGGGCACCCGCATTCTCACCCGCATGGAATGAACCACCAACCTCCTCACCCCCACAACCCATTGCGAGAACCGAACGCCGTGATGCCTGCAGAAATGTTCGAAGCTAACAAAGTCGTCAACAGCCCCACCCCACCCCGGAGCCCAAGCTGGAGAGAAGGTCTAGAGAGCCCACCTTTCTCCCCACGGCGCAGAGACTCGTACCCGGGCAAGAAGGCGCGAGGCTCGCCAGTGTCCCCCAAGGACAAAAAGTTGCACTTTACGTACAATGACATCTCACCCCCTTCACGACAGCACTCCATAGAAGACATCTACGACGCGCCTGGAGTTATCAGTGGCGGCTTGGACGCCTCCTGCTTCACGCAACACGCGATAGCCATGGCCCAGCGACTTTCGCCAAAATCTCCAGACGAGCTCAAGGATTCCTTCCTCACCACCACAGGTCAAACACTCCATTTCGAGATACCGCCCACCCGAGGTGCAAAGACTGGATCCTCCACACTAGCGTCTTTCGGACACGGTAGCGCTGACCCTGCCTTTGCTCAGGCGGTCCCGCCGTCGTCTTCGTCATCTATGCTGACGACTGTGGCATCTAACTACGGAAGTCGAGAGATCCCGGGTATCCCCCACTCCACCCCTTTGATGGATCTGGCCACATATGCAGCAACGGTCGCTAGCAGTACGGCTAGTCTGACCTCCATGAGTGTGTCACCCACCACTGTGCTACCGCAAGGAGCCACAGGCGGTCATGACAGTCAAATTGCCGAGCCTTCGTCTCCCGATTCCGCAGACAGTACAGACTCGGCTTCATCGCCTGTGTCGCCAGGATACTACGACAACGCCAACTCTACATCGGATGACATGGAAGAGGTAGGCAGTGGTTTCGTGTTTTATTTTTTATTTGTGTGTGTGTGTTTGTGTGTGTGTATATGTGTGTGTGTGTGTGTGTGTGTGTGTGTGTGTGTGTGTGCGTTAACACTCTTTAAGAAAATAATAAAGTATTTATATTAAAATAAAGGATACAAAAAGTATAAATTAACTAAAAGGAAATGCAAGTCTGAAAAATCTTGTTATAAGCTTTGCAAAAAGGAAAATTGACACATACACGATGTAATGACAAAATGTCACCAACCCTTCTATAAAATCGATAATTCTCTTTTAAATTGTTGATCTGAAAGATTTCTTATACTTAGTATGATTTCTCTACGGCGAAAACACAATGGAACTTAAGTAGAGCTCATAGATACATTAATTATAGGCTAATGTCTTTTAATTCTGAAGTTATTTTATATATATTAATTTTATCGTGACAAGTCGTGAACTCTACAAATGTACGTTCGCACATATGCAACTACCTCACCATGGCTGAGTGGATAACTATATGGTTGTAACAGAGAACAAAAGCATCTTAATGCAGTGGTGTCACATACCACTGACCTTTGTGGGTGTTCTGGAGGCCATTGTAACAATCAACTGTAGCAACAGACGCGTGCACACGCAGGCATTGCACTGACCTGGAATGGGAGAGTTGTTGACGAGTAAGTGGGGTGGGGGGAGAGGGAGAAATACGCAGTCAGTTGATACAGTCATACATATTTTGTTTAAATTAACTAATTACTTCTCTTGTTCTGATGTGTATAAAAACAATATGTGGGTAAGATGAATTTTAAAACGTAATAATTTTAGTGACAGAAGTTGTTATCAGAATCGTTCTAGTCGTTATCTGTTTTTGGCTCTTGATCTCGATAAATAGCTAACCGTGTGTTGTGTCGACTGGCTTGAAGTTATAAAATACAAAAAAAAAAGTGTCAATAACATAACAAGTAGAAGAAATTAGAGATGGAGAACTGAGAATTAAATACAAAACATAATTGTGTATCATAGTGAGTTTGTGACATTATGAGTGTGGCGTGTATATTTATTTATCTGGGTGTTGTATGTATATGTGTAGGTGTTGTGTGAGTATGTGTGTGTGTGCCTAAACACAAGAGCAAGCTTTTGTTACCTGTGATGTAACCGTACAGGGTATTTTAAAATAAAATTAGGATATCACCACTCCAATGCAGTTGTAAGGCAGATATCACCACTCCAATGCAGTTGTAAGGCAGATATCACCACTCCAATGCAGTTGTAAGGCAGATATCACCACTCCAATGCAGTTGTAAGGCAGATATCACCACTCCAATGCAGTTGTAAGGCAGATATCTTTCGTCAAAGTTATAACATACTAATGCTGTGTGTCTGTCTAACAATGGTTTAGTGCAAAACACAGTTTAAAACTGCTTGGTCTTAAAAGTAAACGATCATAAGATTGTGGTTATTAGCATTTTAATAAAACGTTGGGCAAATAATAACTTGATTGTAACTGAGTGTGAATAAACCAAAATTTAAATTATCTGTATTTATTTACATTGATTAGTTAGTAAAATTGTTAAGTATAATTATTTATAAAACTAATTAAACAGACTTATTGAGAATATTTACGTAGAAGATTATTGAGATTATTGAACTACATTAGTGAGTTGTGTTAATTAGAGAGATCTGAATTATTGATATGGAATGTTGAGAGATTGCTGGTTGAACTGGACTGGATTGATGAGCTGAATTAGTGAGAAATGTGTGAGTGTGAAAGTGTCGTAATTTTGTGCTGAGCTATTTGTGAATATTTCTTTTGTAAACTTCTTCCAGTCTCTACAACTGGCAATAACTTGCGCTCGAATGATATTATAGATTCGACAAATATATTTTCTAGAATAGGTCTGAGCTTTCCGAGTGTTAAAATTAAAGCTCCGATGTAACATTGTAATGCTAGTCAATAGATCGTATGTGTTAAAAGTATAACCTCAACTGTGTGTTCGCTAAGTGGACTGTAACGCTAGTCAATGGGTTATATATGTCCAACGGATTATTTCTATAAAAATTATATGATGTCATTTGATTTGCTCAAACCGTTACTCAGAATAAACATGCATTGTAAGGAAGGTGGGGAAAATAGTTTTGTTTGTGCTTGTCTGGAAATTGGGAGATGTTTCAAGATTAGTAAGTATTATTTTCTCTTGCATATATGTATCTTACTATAACGTTTTAGCTGAATGTGAAAGTGACGCCAAACATATCTAATAACTCTAAACATTTATCAGCAACTAATATCAATAAGATTATATCTTCATTAAAAAAAATATAAGGCATAAGCTACAATTCATACTAAATTTATATTCATAGAACATTAAGGTAAATGTTACAATTCATACTAGTATAATACATCCATAACCGCTAAGCTATTTGCTAAACCTATTGTTAGAACAGTTCGTACTTTCTGACTCTGTGTGTGTGTGTGTGTGTGTGTGTGTGTGTGTGTGTGTGTGTGTGTGTGTGTGTGTGTGTGTGTGTGATGAACTCGTAGTATGTCGAAGTAGGTCAATAGGGATCTCAAAAATCCTCTGGCTTTTTTATTATTTTTTTTTAATCGGTGACTTTATTTGGCACAGATTACCCATAGTGCACTATCCTGAAAATTTTCTTCCAGGTCGATATGGCGGATCCGAGTTCGAAGAACATAGACATGGGCAGTTCCAAGCGCCAGAAAGCTCGACCGCCATCCACTGATTGGTCTCCCGTTATTGACCTTTCACCTATCATTGACGTCTCCCCGTCCGTGGAAGAAGCCGAACAAGAGGACATGCTGGCCAAGCGACTGGAGGAACTGGAGCGACAGCGATCCCGGGAAGAGTCCGACATGGAACGCGAAGATGCAGATATGGAGGAGGAGGAAGAGGAAGAAGAAGAGGAAGACCTTGATGGTGATGTCTACATGGCTTCCATGTCAGGCTCGATGACATCCAGCCAAGACCGCAGTGAATGCTTTAACCCTTTTGTTATAAAGTCGGACCTGAAAAGCGGTGAAGACGATAGCTCAGATGGACAAGAGATGACAGAGTTCTCATTCAGTGGACTGAAACGCTACAACAACTTGGAGGACATTAGCAAGATCGGGAACGGAAACCCTGATATGGATGAAGAGGAGATGAGAATCCAGGCTGTGGCGACTGAAGCGGCTGATGCAGCCATTGCTGCCGCACTTGAAGAACACAGGCGGATGCTGCAGCTTCACGAAGATGAGAATGGCAACCCCCCGTCACCTGCCGAAGATCAGCCATTTCCATCTTGCACCAGCGTGGCACAAACAACTCCGTCGACTATGACAGCTCCAACCAGCACACATTGTAGCCTTGGTTCCAATGGGAAGTCGACAACCATTCCAATTGTCTCAGAGGCGTCAGAGACCTTAGCTGGACAGGAAGAAGTTGCACGTAGTCAGCGGCGGGCTTTGGAAGCTCACATCAGTGACGAGATCAACAAAATCACCCAGGGTATGCATGACATTGTCAAGCGAGGTGCTGCAGACATCAAGCCAATCCCGCCTCCCAAGCCTCGAAGACGTTTGCCTGAACCCACTGCAGAAATGTGCGCTGATGCAGCAGTGACGTCATTGTCTTTTACATTTTTCCCTCCTACCTCTGGCATGGAATCCACCTCTCCTCC
>CM054178.1:22780200-22795200 GCA_028829895.1 Sinotaia quadrata
ATAATAACACACACACTCTGTCCCTACGCTGAGCAAGCAACGAAACAAAACAAAAATAAATCCTCTTTTACCAGCTTAACACTGCAAATTTGCTCTTTTAGCAGTTTGATATATGGATGAATGAATACAACTATAGATATTGATGTCACAGACCACACTTACTTCACTCGCACCCCGCTGCTTGGGCACGAATACCATCACAAACTATGTAATTGCTTGTGGACCAAACTGATCGATAGTGAAATATATGGCTCGCCCCCACTCACACTCAATTGTCATTGACAAGTATAGACAGTTGAATAAAAGGGTGATGGAGTGTTGACTTTTAGTATGTGATAAACCGGTATTTTACAACTGTCTGTGTTAAAAGTGGTAGAACAAAAATGTAAAACAATGTCCACACAAATAGACACAACAGATGTTAAATCTGCATAAAAATATTATACTAAAAGTTATAGTCAAACTTCGTTCTCTTACGTGAGCACAAGTTAAGAGCCACTGCAGAAGTCTTTACTCTCAAACATAATTAACTTGAGTCGTCTCCACTGGAGAGGATGATTCTAGAGTAGCTGAAGTCTTGCAAAGGTTGTCTTCCCAGACAGTGTTGCTAACTGAGGATGGGCAGCTTACAGCTAAGGAAAATACCATTTAACCTCTATCATGGCCACCACTGTGTGTGCAAATGTGTTTAGTGTATGTGGAGTGTATGTGCCTCTATGTGTGTGTGTGTGTGTGTGTGTGCGTGCGTGCGTGCGTGCGTGTGCGTGCGCACGCACGTGCGTGCATACATATGAATATCTAGTGAGTGTTTTGTGTAAGCATTATATCTGTCTGGATTTTATCCCTGATAGTGGTCCTCTTGGAGTGTCGAAAGCCATATACGTGCGTTTGTGTTTGGTAGTTGCAGGTCGAGAAGCTAGCGTGTGCACGCTTTGTTGTACGTCAGTGAAAGGATTGGTGGGAGGAGATAGTCATACATAAATTTATTTATACCCACTCCCGTGTGCATGCAATGTGACTATGTCAAATACATGTGTGCATCCATGCCTGTTGTATCTGTGTAGAGGAATGCACTGAAAGTGTGCCCATTAATGCAGTTATGGAGGTGGGTGGAGATTACTGAGTAAAGCTTCATACCATTTAGTATGCAACCTGTTCTGTGTATGCTACTGCTTATAGCAGCTATAGGGGCTTTGTCAAAAATATGTGTATATATGTGTGTGTGGTTGTGAGTAAAATATGAAATAACTCATTTTAAAATGTACTATTAGTATTATTTTGTTATTGTTAGATATTTGTGAAGTCGTTAATTCAGACACAAAATCAGGTTAAATAATATGTCAATAAATGATCGCCTCTAGTTAACTTGCAGATGTCTTTTGAAGAAAGTAACATTAATCGTACTTGTACTTATAGAGTAAGTCGAAAGGAATGAACGTGCTTGTATTAAATCAAAGGGCAAATCTATTTGAAAGGCATGGGTATGCAGTATTAAGTCTAAGAAGTAATGGCAAGTCTATTTGAAAGGGATGAGCGTGCTTGATAAGTATTAAGTCTAAGAAGTAATGGCAAATCTATTTGAAAGGGATGAGCGTGATGACAAGTATTAAGTCTAAGGAGTAATGGCAAATCTATTTGAAAGGGATGAGCGTGATGACAAGTATTAAGTCTAAGGGCAAATCGGTTTGAAAGAAATGAGTATACATGATAGATTCAATCGTCACCATTGACTGTATTTTATCTTCTTTCCCACCCGCTTAAAGCAAAGAATATAGAGCCATTATTCAACCTCACGGTGCTCGTCAAAAGTCAAAATTATTTACATGTTTAGGCGAGACTTCCAGCTGATGCCGAGTCAAATAATTTTTCCACAGGCAACATACGAAATAATTTTTCAATTAAATATTCGCTGGAGTTAATAGCAAACGGCGACTACAGTTTGGAGATACATATGAAATGTTAGCACAGTGACTGATAAGAACTATTTACTCTAATGTGTAAGTATGATTTGCAAGTTACGTGTTCATTTTGTATTCTGAATGCAAAAGCAGGAATAAGCAGGAAAGGAGAACTCCCAGTGCAATCAGAGTTATCTGTAGTTATGTAACTCTGAGTGCTAGGCTATTCGGTATTCATCAAATCTGGGATTTAATTACACCTTCCCCACTACAAATTGTACCCCCACCCTATCCCCGAACAAGATATTTACGAGCCACTGCATTGAAATCTGTATTTTGTCGCCTCGTTTCACTTAGTTCTATATTTTTGTCGTCTAATGATCTATTTTGTCTTTTTTTTTTCTTTTGGCCGTCAGGATACATGGACGGTAAGCGAATTAATAAAAATAAAAAAATTTAAAAAAAACGACAAAATGCTTTTAAAAGCCTGGCTAATGATTTTATTTTCTGCATCAATTTTTTTAGACGCCAAAGCCTCGATTATTTCATTTCAATTTTGAAACGTTCACTCTACTTTTTTCTTTTAATAAAGTTTTGGTTCCCATCAAATTACAGCTCCATTCTGCAGCTTCTTTATTTCTCGGCAGCATGATTTCGTAGTTTTCAGGAATGTTTTGATTTGCTTTTCATTTCTGGATTACGTCCCTCTGCACGCGAAGGTCACTCATTTCATCTACAGAGGTAGCCAGACTAAAACGCCAGGCAACAAAGATTTAACTTTAATATCAGGATCTTTAAATGGCTTCTTGACTAGTGTCTTATTTTATGCATGCGTTTAAATGCTAGTTAGTAAAACTTTGTATTCTTGATATTTATTTATTTATTTGCAGTTGTTTGTCACGATATACAGGTGGTGCATGTCGGTCATGGCTTCCGGCACAGCTTAAGTCACAAAATTTTTTGGCGATCATACCCACCCTCTCATTAATGAAAGCTGAGCTTAGCGGTCATGATTTTAAGCTCGTAGAGGTTTCAGAACAAAAAGAAATAGTTGGTATTATTATTACTATAACTCGCCAACACACTCAAATCACTCACCCTTACCCACCCCAATAGTATAATCTCTATTTATTTTCTAACGCTGTATAAAGTGTATTTTTGCAAACTTAATGAATTAATGTCAGTTTAAGCTGTAAAACTGCAAACTTAACGAACTAATTTTAGGAAATTTTAAACTATAAAATTGCAAACTTAACTAACTATTGTTAGATCAATTTAGGCTGTAAAACAAAAAAAAACTTGACAAATTCATGCTACCAAAATTTAAGCTGTAAACCTGACATTGCTTTGTTTGTAAGGTGGAAGCAAATGCAGAACAATGTGTTCTTTAATACAGTGTTGTAATACTAAGCATGCCTGGATTTTATGCATGAAAATCTTTTTCTTAAAATGTCTTAATTTTTAAAACCTAGAGCCACAAACTAACAGCTTTACCTAGAATCAAACAAACAAGCAACTAAATATGCATACAACGGAACAAAGAGTATCATCAAATCTAGATCAAAAACATTATTACAAGAAAATCTACAAACGGGTTCCAGTAAACTACATTTGTGTGTGTGTGTGTGTGTGTGTGTGTGTGTGTGTTAATAAATTACGAAATTAAGAATACTATTATTGGAAATGGGGAGTTGTCTGAATTGTTTACTTGTGGAGTGTGAGGAACTTGAAGAAGATCCCCTTTAGTAGATGGCGTTCTATTCGGTCCATTGGACCAAGATGTTAGGTCCAGTTACGGCGAGTTTGCATTTGTCCATGGTCATTCTTCGACAATATTTGAGTGGATGATAAAAAAATTAAAAATATTCAATGATGTGGATGTGTGTGCATGCGCAGTGAACGTTTTTGAAAACAAGCAGCCTGTTGATTACGTCCCTTGAATCAAGTAAAGGTCAGCAGATTCTATTTAAGACTCCTTGTGTATTTATTGATTACGTCCCTTGAATCAAGTAAAGGTCAGCGGATTCTATTTAAGACTCCTTGTGTATTTGGGTGCATAAATGTTTGATGTAATTAATAAAATATCATTTAATATTCTTAGGTGGCAATTAACGCACAACACATTCGATATTTGGGTCAAAGGTCAGGTTTTCTGCTGTTTTAAATGCGTTGCTGCAAGCTAATAGTTCGGATCCTGAACTCCCAATACTAGTGTTGACAAACAAATGGATAATACTGGATATCTTATGATAAAATGCAAATACCTCAAAACGTTTAGAGATTTATTAACAATTATAGAAAAACACATTAAGTTAGAATCATTAGGACACGCACATGCATACCCAGTGATTCAGGCTAAAGACCACGCCCCTTGAGAAGTACAGGATATGGAGCATACCCATGATGAGCGTCTAGGTTGACTGATGACATCAGGTGTACAGGTAATGTCAGGCGGGTGACAAGAGGCCTCCAGTCAATCTGAAATGGAGTTGTCCTTTGCAGCCTAAAGTCGCAGCGTTGTTTGCGGCATAGGACGGTGGTCAAAAGTGGTGCAGCGTACAATCCGTGCAAAACAACATAAGTAACACACACACACACACACACACACACACACACACACACACACACACACACACACACACACATACACACACACACACATACACACACACACACACACACACACACACACACACACACACACACACAGAGGCTGAAACTATTCCAACAATTTTGGGACGTGGCATGTGCCGGACCATATAATGTGCCTTCTATGAATCCATTGTCAGTCAGCAGTAAGTCATTAGTTAATAGTTAGACTTTAATAGTCATCAGTAAGTTAGTATCAGGCGGAGCTATTCATGAATACTTCAATGTTATAATGAAATCAGTCTAAGAAACTCAACCTAACTCATGCTAAACAAAAGTGACCTCAGTGTTACTGTTTGTCAAAACCTAAATAGTTAGTATACAACTGTAAGATACTAATGGTGTCTGTACAAAGATTTATTAAGAACTATGTCAGTCTTAATCATCATTAAGTCACGTTAGATATAAGTGAGCATTACGTCTCTTATCTATCGCAAAGTCGGTACTAAGACTGAGTGAGCTTTACGTCAGTCTTAATGACCGCTAAGTTAGAGTTTTTACCTGTGGATCGTTGTGGGTGCTGAACGCTTTGGTTCTGTGACAACACTGATTCAACTACTAAATTTAGCGTTTTCAGGCTGTGATCGGTAGAGTGGTTATGAATGTATCTTTGTTGAAATAATAAACAAAATTACATAAATAAATAAAAATTAAAGAAAAATACTTTTTGCTAATAATGAATACCTGGTGCGTTTTTCGCTTTTTTTGTAAGTACTCGCCACAATATACTATTTGTGCGATAGCCGGAGATAACGACTCTTTCAGCCATAGTGGCCGATAATGGCCAAGCCATGAACAAATGAAAATAATATTTTACCAAGGTAAACGTGTACGAAATATCAATCATAGAATAGATTGATTTCAAGATTATTCGGGGTGGGGTGGCAGTAACTTGAAATTTCGTGTACGTAGGCTTAAATATAATAATGTATTCATGAATTCATAAATCAAACCTCTCTCTCTCTCTCTCTCTCTCTCTCTCTCTCTCTCTCTCTCTCTCTCTCTCTCTCTCTCTCTCTCTCTCTCTCTCTCTCTCTCTCAATTTACTGTCAAAGATAAAACAGCCGCTCTGTTTCAGCTGCAGAGAATTAGCACACTCGTTTCTGGAGTAAAATCATTTCCTTAAACAGACAATAATAGTGAGTGCTAAATGTGTTGTCTTGGAATATTTTGCTTTGAAGAGTACATCAATAGGCCTGGTTAAACTCATTACATGTAAGAAAAGAAAATAATCGTTTCTCCTCCACTAATGCAACACGAAACTGAAGTCATGAATGTTTGAACTCTTACAAAGCTCGACCATCACGAAAATGAGAATCTTGAGTGATCTGAATCAATCTGACAAGAGAAGCAGTATTGGCCTCCTATTCTCTTCGTCTTCCGAACAATGAGTCACATTGCTGCAACGAATGCTGCTGAATAATCAAAGGGGGGGAATCCTGTTGCTCTCAGACGTGGCCAGGGAGTTACCTTTTCCTGTACAATATACTGGAAGATTTAATTCACTGTTATGTCTTGTACCCAGATAAATGTTGCTATGTGAAAAAATTACTCGACTATTGGAAGGGTTTACTTTTAGAAGCAATCGTTCATAACTTATCAATAATAATAATATTATTATTATAAGCAAAAAGCTCACATACCATTTAGAAACTAAAAATATTCGTGTTGCTGGTTTCATACAGTACATCCAATGTAGTATTATTCATTTCTCTGACCCGACTGAAAGTAAATAATGAAAATTAAAACAAAACAAAACAAAATAGAGGAAGGAAGGGAGACAATTGTGAAGAGGGATATTCACTTATTTTCACTTAAAATGCGTTTATTCAACAAATAATAAGTAAATATTTATAAATACCAACGAATGTTTAATTTAAAGAAAGTATTTTTATTCCTTTTCTTGTTCTTCATGTAACATTTCGCATCATATGTAAGACTTTGTAAAGATTGTTTAAAATCTGGGTTTTCTGAATACAAGTATGCCATTCGAATGTAAATATTTAGAAATATAAGAGCTGTTTATTTCTTGCTTTCTAAACATAACAGTTATTTTTATTTCGCTGTAAAGATTACATACTCATTGTTTGAACAAGTGTGTGTGTCCATGTAAATATATATGTACGTGCATGTAAGTCCCGTGTGTGCGTTTGTGGTTTATAATATAGGTCACGGTTCCGCTGACACGCTGACAATAGTTTGTTGCAACAAAATCTGGTGAGTGAAGTCAAGCACATATAAGCTACATTCTTGTACAAATGTAATTCAAATTGCATCTTTTTGCATTAATATCCGCCTTTTTTTAACCAGAAAATATCTCACACACACACACACACACACACACACACACACACACACACACACACACACACCACAACACACTTTATTATTGAAATTATGTAACTGTTTCGGGGTGAGTGGGTGGAGCTGGGGTGGTGGTGTTGGAGCAATACTCAGTAAAACACTTTCAGAACATATTACTAAATCACGTGACCGGTTCAGTAATTAATTGCGCCTTCCCTTCCTGGACCCACACTCCATATTTCGATCGAAAAAGAAAAGTACTGAGCAGAACAAATTATGTAATCACTGTTCTTATATAAGCTTGCTGTGAGCCGAACTTTAAAGGCAAAGATATTTCTACCTGTAGTATCGAACTTTAAAGGCAAAGATATTTCTACCTGTAGTATCGAACTTTAAAGGCAGAGATATTTCTACCTGTAGTATCTACCTTTAAAGACAAAGATATTTCTACCTGTAGTATCGAACTTTAAAGGCAGAGATATTTCTACCTGTAGTATCGAACTTTAAAGACAAAGATATTTCTACCTGTAGTATCGAACTTTAAAGACAAAGATATTTCTACCTGTAGTATCGGTTCCCACAAATGGCAACGAGTGCTACCGAAAACTTCGCAAATCAAATCGATTTCATCCTAATCAACTGTACTTACTTGACCTTGTCCAAATTGACGTCACTGTGGAAGTTCATTATTTCCAGATTTGCTTCTCACTGGGTCTTCGATGTGGTGACTGGCTGACTCTTAATCGTACAAGTAATTGATCAAATTCTAGCATAAATATTGTAATGACAGTTTAGCTGTTTTATTAAATTCGCAGCACTGACATCCTTCCGGACCTTAGTAAATTTCGGGAATAATTCTTCCTTTATCTTTGTTTACTTCTCCACAATCTATTTTGCTTCAAGCATTGCATTATTCTGTTTATTTATCTATTATTTATCTAACTACAAATATTTCTATGTACATAACCAATTAATTTTGTCAATTCCTCATTTCATCTGTCCTGAAGCTAATATTCCTTTGTGTATCTCTTTCTCTTTTACTATGATATGCCTATTAAATAAGATAGAAGAGATAAATAGACAGAAAGATGTATGATATTCATCTATGTCGTTGATCTAACTTCAGTATTTGTGTTTTATCTATCAATATATTAATCACTTTGTTTCGGTGATAACTATCTATTTATCTCACTAATTATTCATCTGTCTGCCCTGTGTATATGTACATGTAAGTATACGCGTGAGTGTATTCCAATGTTTTATGCGTGTGTATGTGTGTTTGTATGTCTCTTCCGTTTGTTTTACATTTCTTTCTCGTCGTTATGATTACAAACTTTAAGTGCCTTTCTCTTTATTTCTTGTATTTGTCTTAACTAAAATAGGTCATATTTATTTGTCTTAACTAAAGGTCATATTTATTTGTCTTAACTAAAATAGGTCATATTTATTTGTCTTAACTAAATGTCATATTTATTTATCTTAACTAAAGATCATTTTTATTTGTCTTAACTAAAGGTCATATTTATTTGTTTTAACTAAAGGTCATATTTATTTGTCTTAACTGAAAAGGTCATATTTATTTGTCTTAACTAAAAAGGTCATATGTATTTGTCTTCACTGAAAAAAGGTCATATGTATTTGTCTTTACTGAAAAAGGTCATATTTATTTGTCTTATCTAAAAAAGGTCAAATTTATTTGTCTTCTAAAGAAGTTCATATTTATTTGTCTTAACTTTAAAAAAAGGGTCATATTTATTTGTCAACTAAAAAAGGTCAAATGCATTTGTCTTAACTAAAAAAAAAAAAGGTCATATTTACATGTCATGAATATGGTATGGTTTCGTCTTTTAAATTTTCATATCTCTCTCTCTCTCTCTCTCTCTCTCTCTCTCTCTCTCTCTCTCTCTCTCTCTCTCTCTCTCTCTCTCTCTCTCTCTCTCACTCACCATTTTGTTCTGAAGAACTTTGAAAATATAGTGTCAAACTGTATTCTGGTATCGCTGCCAGTCTGGCAGTTCGTAAAGATTACTTGGTGTCACAAGACGACAAAACGTACTGGCCTACAGCGAGAAGAGATTATTGATTTGCATCTCGTGTACGCCCGCTTATTACAAGTTGTGAATGAGTCATCCCGTAAACTCACTCCCACCACGGCCGGCCGGAGTAAACAGAGCGAAACGGAAGTGGAATAATTTACGTTCGAGTCTGGAGAGGAACTGGAAGTGGATACTGCAATTTTCTGACAGTTTGTCTGATTTCGGCTGGAGGTTCTAGGATTCGTTTATCGGTAAGAGAACGTCCAGAGAACAAGAATATTTGATTAGACTTAGAAATTTTCTCTCAGTAAAGAATGACCTACTTTTCAGTTTTATTTTTTTTAATATTATTTTTTTTAATGGAGACGGCTTTAGAATCCTCGCAGAGAAGTCTTTAAATGCATTTTGGTGCCAGTTGGCTTCTGTTTTGCGTCATGAAATAATTTTATAAGACAATTTCAACATTAATTCAAACTGAGGCACTGGGATTTCATAGCTTTTGCTTTTGTTATCCTATAGGATTGTTCCTGATTTAGCGCTTTGATTATACAGCTTCTACCAAATATTATGATTGGTCGTTCATTCTAAGTGTTCTGCTTACTCTCTCATATAAATTCTTTAAGGAAAGCTACAACGAGTGCAGTATGATTATCTTTCATTCTAAATATTGCACTTACTGCTTTAGATAGGTGCTTGTAAAGACAAGGTATATCGTAAAGTAAATGTAATCTGTTATAATGTAGATGGAAATGTAGAGTATGTCGTACTTTAGAAAGGTCCTCGGAAAGACTGCATATTGTAAACCTAGTCTGTATAGGGTACATACAGAAGTACATTCATGGCAGAGCATGTTCAGAGCATGTTCTAAGCAAGATATGTTCTCTTTTATGTTATAGTTTATGTATGATGTATTCTATGGTACAGAATATTATTATGCAGAATATATTTTGTGGTACAGTGTTCGCTTGGTATAGTGCTCGCAGTGGTAGAGTGTTCGCTGTGAGGTAGAATGTTCGCTGCGGTAGAGTGCTCGCTATGGTAGTGTTCGCTGTGTGGTAAAGTGTTTGCTGTGGTAGAATGTTCGCTGTGTGATAGAGTGTTCGCTGTGATAGAGAGTTCGCTGTGGTAAAACAAAGTCCAAATCCGATTCAGTATATTAAACAGACTTCTCTTTATACTTATTTAGATTACTGCCTAACTTCAGTTGTATTGTAATAGCGCTTAGCCTGATGTATACTTATTTCCAAGTCGGAAAAATAAATCTTTCAAGAATATGACTATAATGACAACTTTTGCACACAACCGCACTGATAGAATTATACAGTCAGAAAATGCGAACCATTCCCTTTGCTCGAATAATGTTTAAGTTTTATTTATTTATTTATTGTTTTAAAACTCTTCGTAAATATAATTTTTAAATTTCAAACAATCGACTGAAAGTTAGTCGAACGTACAAAGTTATCAATCGTTCGATTTATTTCAGAATGGTGTGCAAAACAATTTGAAAGTTATCTCCTCTTGTTTCGAAAATGAAGTATAATTATGAAGTGGTCGACAGTCTGGGAAGTCTTCAACCGTCTAGTGCTGAAATATGTCTTACCTGCACAGGTAATCATTGTCAATGAATTCCGTACTACGATACGGCCATTTAGGAATCTGATCGATGTCGTTTTTCTTTTCCACTGGTGAGAGAGTAGAATGACGCAAGCAATATTCGAATTGGAACTCTAGTACGTATTTCACTCTCTACACTAAGAACTCTAGTACGTATTTCACTCTCTACACTAAGAACTCTAGTACGTATTTCACTCTCTACACTAAGAACTCTAGTACGTATTCACTCTCTAAACTAAGAACTCTAGTACGTATTTCACTCTCTACACTAAGAACTCTAGTACGTATTTCACTCTCTACACTAAGAAACAGTTCAGACAATATGCAGGTATGTTGGAAGATAATTCATAAGAAGTTTTAGTGGGCAATTTAGGTCTTTACTGTTTATAATAGAAAATAATTTCAAGTAGAATTTAGTGAGCCTGTTTTTCGTTTTGTTGAAAAGCAATTCAAATAAACTCAAAGTGGGCTATTTATTATACGCTGAGAGATAATTCAAATGGAATCCGAGAGGGCCGTTTACACTGGACGTAACAATGTAAATCAGATGGAATTCTAGTGGGCCATTTAATCTGTGTATCTCAAAATAATTCAAATGGGTGGGCCTTTTTGTTCTCTAGATTACAAAATGCATTTAATTCAAACTGAATCCTAGTGGACCATTACTGTTTTCTTACAAAGTAATTCAAGTGGAATTCGTATGCGTCGTAATGAAAATGAAAATTATCTAAGGTTGTTGTGCTGAAATGATCTCGAGGGATTGTTCTGCAGCCTGCTGTCTAGAGAATGTTATAGATGTGCTGTCTAAAGATGGAGTGGTGTGTACATATGTAACTAGAGATGGTCATAAATTCAGTATATCGATATGTGAATATTCTGTCTACAAAAATATATTTGCTGTAAAGGTGATGTGTACTAGGGATTGTTTATATGAGCTGCCTGCAGAGTGTTGGCATTGTCTAGGAATGACATGCAGATATGCTATCGAGGGATGGTGTGTATAAATTACGAATATAAAAGTATGTGCTCTCTAGAGATGATATTTGGATATGTTGTCGATGGAGAGTGTAGAAATAAAAAGGATTTGTGCTATGTAGAGATGCTGTGTAGAGATGATTTGCCTATAAGCTGTTTATAGAAGTAGATATGTTATCGAGGGTCAAGGCTGTCAGTGCGAATTCGTACCAAGTACTGTGTTCGTTGTCATTACAAATGAGTGCCAAGCACTCTGTTCGGTGTCATTACAAATGCGTGCCAAGCACTCTATTCGGTGTCATTACGAATGTATACAAATCACTGTGTCTGTTGTCATTACAAATGAGTGCCAAGCACTCTATTCGGTGTCATTACGAATGTATACAAATCACTGTGTCTGTTGTCATTACAAATGAGTGCCAAGCACTCTATTCGGTGTCATTACGAATGTATACAAATCACTGTGTCTGTTGTCATTACAAATGAGTGCCAAGCACTCTATTCGGTGTCATTACGAATGTATACAAATCACTGTGTCTGTTGTCATTACAAATGAGTGCCAAGCACTCTATTGGGTGTCATTACGAATGTATACAAATCACTGTGTCTGTTGTCATTACAAATGAGTGCCAAGCACTCTATTCGGTGTCATTACGAATGTATACAAATCACTGTGTCTGTTGTCATTACAAATGCGTGCCAAGCACTCTATTCGGTGTCATTACGAATGTATACAAATCACTGTGTCTGTTGTCATTACGAATTCGTACCAAGTTATGTGCGTGTCATTATGATTATGTACCTAGCAAAGTTTCGCTGTTATTACGAATGCGTACAAAGCACAGTATTCACTGTCATTACGAATACATACAAATCACTGTGCATTTTGTCATTACAAATTCGTACCAAGTTCTGTGCATGTCATTATGAATACGCACCAAGCACCGTGTTTGCTATTATTACGAATGCGTACCCCTCTCCCTCTCTCCCCATCACTCTCTCCCTCTCCTTCTCTGTCCCTCTCTTTCTCTCTCTCTCTCCCCCTCCCTCCCTCTCTCTCCCTCTCTCTCTCTCTCTCTCTCTCTGTCATTTTCAGTTAGTTTCTATGCGAATGGAAGCAGTCTTAATGTTGCCATTGATCCGAAAGTGTTTTCCTATTTTCTTCTCTTGATAAACCATATTTGGCCTGCTATTATTTTCTGTCTATGCTTTATCAGAGCAAGTCCTAGGAGGTCTGCAAGAAGCTCTGTGGGATTTTTTCTCCCTCCCAGTTTGCTTTCTTTATTTTCCAAAAGAATTCCTAACAAGAATTTAGTTTTATTCAAAATGGCGTTCCTTATATTACTATAGCAATGTTCGTATTTCATCTGAGTTCAGATGGCTTTTGTTTTTCATTTCCTGTTTATGTTCACTTTCTCAAATCTTTGCTTATTTATTTATTTATGCACCGTGACGGAGTACCAGCTGAAATGCATAAATTAATAAATAAATAACATGTCATTGTGCTGTCTTTCAGAGACTCAGATATGCTTTTCAGTTGATTGACTGTTAGGTGTGCAGTTCGCCAAATCAGCCAAAAATAAATCATTTAAAATTGATTGTATTAGTTTACATCTAGTCTGCCTGGTGTGGGTCAACACAGGGAATTTGGTGGGTAATTAAAATTCCTTTAATTATGCTGCTTAGGATTAGGTTGCCTGAAGGGGTCTCTGTATTTATGTTTTTTATGATTAATGTGTGTGAGAATGCCCACCAATACACATTTTATTTTGCTTTAGGTTTAATTCTTTACCTTATATGTTAGTAAAGAGTTATGTTTTAGAGCATAATTACTGTAGTATCATTATAGACTTGAATTGTTACATATCTCTTAGGCATTTAACTGTAATTGATAACTAAAAGCAAGTAAGGAAATAGAAATAACATAAAGCGCTAATTTAGTATTGTAGTATTGTCTGCCTGCATGTAAGGTGCTTAATTGTTGACATTGGCAGCCACACTTTCATTACTCTTTGACCTCTACAAAATGCCTAGAAAACCCTTTCCGCCCCACCAGACAACATATTATTGGAAAAAAATCCACGTATGCATAACAGAACTTAGAAAAAAGGGACAGAGGTAAGTTTCTCATTTAGAGTAAACACTCGAGTTGAGAATATGCTAGAAATTGTTGATGCAATGCAAACCATTTCCAACTGGATGAGTAGTTTTTATTGTCCAATGGTTAAGATTTAAGAGTACAAGACCAGCCAATGGGCTGAGATCAAAGGTTTACCTGCTGTAAAGAATTCTATTGTCTAATCACTTGAATTTGGAGTAGAAAGAAGTCTGGCCACGAAAGGTGACTGTTAGCTTAATAGAGAGTCTGTCATTTAGACTGATTAAAAAAGAATGGATTTAGAAATATTTCATGAATTTTGGCTATTGATGTGTTATACTTGTGCTTTATGTAGAGATGTATTATATGTGTAGACTATTATTTCTACAAAGTGTGAACTATGGTGCTTTTATGTGGTATGCTAAAATCTTGACATTGTTTGTAGTGAACCCTCTCGTAAAACTATTATGATGTCTCTACTATGCTGTGTATGTATCATGCTAATAAATTCTGTTGCAGGAAACTATAAGTTGAGACTTGAATGTAAGAAAGAATGGAGTGGAAAAAAAAGAATAAACTAGAAACTTAGCGTTTGCTCCCTGGTTATATTTTTCAGGGAAAAAACAACCTTTCCTTGTAATATCTGAATCTCCTGGTTTACTGATTATAAACCACTATGACCATGATAGATGCATGAAGTATCTACTGCAGTGTGTAAGTGTAAGGAATACACCACACTCTGTTGATGAATGGTGGCATGGTGTGCTGACTACATCAAGCAGCTTTTGGTATAAGGAAATTACTGGAAATTGCTATGATTGTTGTTCTGCTTGAGGGAACTAATATGGCAAAGAAGCACCAGGTTAGACTTGACAGAAAACAGTGAATCAGTGTTCTACAATGTGAGGAGGGAATCATGTGGAATTGACAGGAATAATGTAAAAATAAACTTGAGGCTTTGTTGAAAAAAAAAACATGTGAAAGACTATTGAGAGAGTGCCTAATTTAGGTTATGTACAAACTATTATAACTCCACTTCTGTTCCCTGATAAGAACTATCCTGTGTTTGTATTGACACTAAACTGTTGTATTGTGTTTTAGGATATAAGACTGCATAGATATTAAAATTATTTGAATGTGGTTTCATGGAAATGTTGTCAAGTAATCTTTTTCATTGCATTTGTTATATGTATATTTGATTCTTGATTTATTTATTAGCTTTCTTTTACATATTGATAACCTTATGTCGGAGAAGAACGTCTGTGGATGGGGGTTCGATAAATATAGATTAAAAATGGATTTGTCTTCTCCTTTTCCACCTATGTAAATACTGTGTGACGGTAAATGTCTGTCTTTAATGCTGTGGAAGAGAGGAAACGTTTACAGCGCCCGCATATCCACCAAGGGAGATAAGTGGTGTCTGCTG